>JAGVSN010000088.1:0-397406 GCA_022651745.1 Parapsyche elsis
CATGAACAGATAAATGGAATCGATCAATCATAATGCACAAAAAAACTTACTTAGTGCACCATTCTAAATTCATATTGCTATAAGACGCCAATGATTGAAGCATCTGCGGACGATAATCTGGATTAGAGGCAAAATTAGCAGGTGAAGACTGCACAGGCACAGCAGATACTATTTGTGGAGTTTGCACAGGCACAGGAGCAGAAATCGTAGAAGGATTTTTAAAGCTTTTTGCTTCCTGTTCAAAAAAATTACATTGTATCATATACATATATACTGGTAATATTACATTTAACATAAAATGTGGCTGTGTACTTGTTCAGGAGTGGCATTTGTCACATACAAAATATCATTTTTAATGCAAAATCCTCCACCGAAAGGTACAATCACCATAGTTTTATGGAACGATCTTATCGGTGGTGTAGTTGGTCTGTTAGATGCCGAAGCAGGAGTTGAAGTTTCTTTGAAGACACCGTTAATTGTAAGCATCAACAATGTCGGCTAAAACACACCAATTTATATACATAAACGTATCATGCAAATTGTACTATGAATATTGCAAAGTTAAAATTCACACCGTGAAAACAGTGAGATCGACCGTAAAACTCAAGGGATCGTGTTGTGTCTTAGGCAAATCATTTAAAAACGATACAACTTGTAAACGACCCATCTTCATATGCCTCTTTCTAACGTCTCGATCTTGAGTTCTCAATAAATTCCTACTGTGCATGGTGTAGCTATTCAATCTATGTAAAAACAAAAAAGTAGACCAAAATACACAATATAGTAAAAGTACTTTTATTCTTATACCATTGTTCAAGTAGAATACGTACTTATTACTGAAATTATTTTGATTATTTAAACTAGAGCCGTATGATGCAGACAAAGAGAACATTGCATTCTCGTGATAAGCATCCAAGAGTGGCTGTCTAGATTCAGAATCGTACAAAGCAAAATATTGTTCCAGGAATTGTTTCACGATTCCTTGTCCTTCGACATTGCAAAGGAAGGACGATTTGCTTGGTGGGAGGTTTATATCATCAGACACATCGAATCCTATCACGGGCGGTAAATCAGCTCCATCCTGTTTATACGAAATTGTCAACCATTTATATTAAACGTGAATTACATTTGTATGACACTAAATTAATTCTCTTTGCTTGAGCACATATTTTTAAAATTTAATTTCAGGTTTTTACCCAACCAGGACAGGCCACGTGCACAAACTTTTACACCAGTGCTTTCTAGGTGATGTTGTAAAAATAAATAAAAATAATAATAGAATTAGCACAGCTGCTATTTTAGTCCTGCAATTAGCACTGACGAATTGTTGTTTATTTCACCCGTCCTGAATGGATTAATTCTAGTGAGATAAATTCAATATTCTTACCAATTTTATGATTTTGGGGAACCTTTTCCGCACCTCTCTGGAGACAGTTTAAAAGTACTTTGAAAACAATTTCATTGAAACATATAATAATAAAAAGCATTACTAACAATTCATCATGACAATGTTTTGGAAATTTAAAAAATAAAAATAAAATACAAATTTAGTGTATCAAAAAATAATGAAATTGATTTTGATAAAATGTGTGGCAATTAAAGACACGTAGAAAATTTGCAATAATACACATTTGCAATAATACAATTCAATATAACATTTTTCATTATACAATCATCGATGCTGTTTTCAATACATTATTTTATAGTCAATTTTTAAATTTCAAAACTTAATAAGTTTTGTATATGACTTATTGAGTGAAAAAATTCCAAATTTCCGATATAATCTAATTCCATTTAGATATTCTTTTCTAACTATTGAACCAATATGAATGGAAATTGAATAGTTAACACTCCCCTATAAGTAATACACAAAGAACACAAAGTCAAGCACGAAGTCAGATGAAAAAATTCACTCAATCTCCATGCGCTCGGTTGAAACACCAAATGGCGACCAACGTATAGTCCTCCTCTAGTGTACAAAATCAGTTCACCGTCAGAGGATTGCGATATAATTGCAAATGACTACGGTCGCCAACATCACCACAGTAAATGCAAAAAAATTACCTCGTCTAGTGTGCAATCCAGTGGTATAAAACCAAAGGCACTGTACGCACATAACGGGTGAGGTGCTCAAATATACATTCACAATATGGCGAAAAATCTCTGAACAGAGATAATCAACCAGTTGACAGGCCGCACTCTACATCTGACTCTGGTGAAAATTGTGTTCTTAAATACCACAAAAGTTTGAGTTGTTTCATAAAAATAACATTTTTTCCAATTTATCAGAATGGAATCAATTATATCATCAAATGTTTTATGAGTCTGTTCATCGACAAAAACAAATTTTAATCGCAAACAAATCGACTATACATTGAATGTATTGAAAACAATTTTACTTTAAAATAATATATTACAAGAAAATAGTTGTATTAGAGCAAATTGCACGTTTCAATTTCGCTAGCTTTACTTTATTTGTTGATTACACATAAATTTGAATTACTATGTGGAATTTAGATTTTGTTATCGTAAATAAGATTTAAAAACACCAAGTCGAGTAAAAATCAAATTCAGTGATATGTTCACAATCGATTACCAACGTCACAATTCTCAATACGATCAGTTAGCTTCTTATCAAACATATCTGGTCCATCACAAAAGTTTTTACTTTTACCTCGAACCAATGTATACTCTACCTAACGTATATATCCTTTTCTTTAAAGCGATCCGCTAAAGGATTTCCTTCTAAAAATAGTTCGGTTAGAGGAAATCCTTTTAATGCATCTAAGGAATTTATGTGTGGGATCTACAATTCAAAAACATTATTTCATAATGAATTAGTGAAAAATGAAGTCTTAAGTTTGATGTTCCAATATAGCAATAATTACAATGTATGCATACCCGATTATTTCCTAAATACAGGATTTTCAAATTTGGCATCTTATTTTGAAGGCCCTTAAAATTTTCAACCGAGTTAATTTTATTATTGTTCAGATTCAAAGCTTCCAGGTCAGGAATGTTTTCAGCAATTATGTCGATCACGGTCACCAAGATTGAAGGTCGGAAAAGTGCGCAAAACACATCGATCAAACCTAAAACCAGAATCATAGATTATTTGTGATGAATAAGAAGGAATAGAAAATCATGGTAATGTTAATTACTGTGATCTGCGTGAAATTTGGTAAGATCCAAAGCCTTAGTTGTTGCGTTATATCTGCCTGCCATTGCCAATTTTATCTTTTCCACAACACCGGCTTCAATGGTAACTTGTGGAATTCCGCTTTTGACTTTGACTCCTAATTTAAAACCATCGGGCAAGGTAATTTTCCGATCTGTTTGGTTCAACTTTTCTGCTATTGAGAATTCATCCACATAAAATACAGCTGTATTTCCTACGATATTATAACAATGTGGAATGAATACGTCCGGTGCTAGTGCAGTCAAAAGAGCTTTTAAAAAAAAGTTTTTATCGTGTTTGCTCCCGTAGGGAATGGTAACTTGATACCAGGGAGACGATCCTTGTATCAACTTCTTGGGAACGAATGCCTGTCGAGGGGCAGGCGAGTGTACTTTTCTACCCCTGCCGCGAAATCCTCCTCTAAAGAATTGGTTATTCCTAGATACACCGGCTATCGCCTGATCTTTCATATCGATATCATCTTCTTCCAACTTTTTCAGTGCCGATCCAAACATTCTATTTTTATTTTTGTTGGAGTTTTGTTTAAAACTAACACGGCGTTGATTTTTCTCTCTTCGGTCATCGTGTTCTGTAAATGAAAACAAGTCGAAAATGTAAATTATACATCATAGCACATATGGAATTTGATCAAAGCATCCAATAAAAAAAAACTGAGAAAAGCATGGCCTAAAAAATCACTAGTTTTTTCACACCAAACAAATTTAAATTTTTTTTATTTAGGAGTTTTATTTGTTTGAGTTTGTTATAATTAATTATATGATTATATTATCTGGATAGACTTTAAATTCTAATTATTCGATATTGGGGGGGTTGTGAGCTATTGCTAACAAATTTCACAGAACTTTGCCGTGTCTGCTAGAGCTCGGTAAAACAGAGATGTGATATGGTCTGTACTCACGATCTCGGGGAACTTTTTCCAAATACATTTAGACATTTTACTGAAAATTTTCCTAGCGTTCCCTGTTGGCATTGCTTTGTCAGAACGAAACATTAGTAAATCAAAAACTATTCAGAATTATCACCCAGCTTCAATAAGTCGACAACAACTTAATTTATTTGCAATTCTTTCCATAGTATATGAAACAACGAAATTATTCAATTATAATAAATTAATTGACATATTCTTGGCACAGAGAAAAAATTCGTGCTTTGTATTTTTGTTTACGCAGAATAATGTAGAACTTTTTTAAATGGCGCCAAAGATTCTCACTACAGCTTTGATCACACGTAACAATCTCAAAAGCAAATAAACACGCGAAAAATAGCCGTGCATGAAAGCTCTCTCCCTCCGAGTATGTTGACGTACACATACTGTACTTTTACCAAATTTGTTCATTTAGACAAAAAAAAAAAGTATTGAGATAGAAAACCAATGTTTATAAATGCATTAAAATAAAAAAAAACTGGCATAATAACAGCGGAAAAAAATCCGAAAGAAAATGACTCATAAAATTCGCTAGATCATTACTTACAAGTATTTTAAAGCTTTCAAATATCCCAATTAATAGCAAAAACATCGGACTATTGTTTCCAAAACTCATTTTGAACACAGAAGCATGAAGATGTTGAGATGTTGAAGTGCAGAAAATGTAACAAACCGCAGAAGTCAAAAAAATGTAAAAATTGTACATTTTTTCTCACAAACGCTCATATCTTATAAACGAGAGCTAACAAACGAATTTCATTTCATATTCGGATTCAGTGGGTCAGAATTGGTGATAACTTTTGGGTCTCCGCTCGGGTAACTCAAAAACATGATTTTTTGTTGCAGTGTTATTGGTGCCAGTACCTACATACATACGTACTGGCACGCGAAAAAAAAAGACAAACTTTTTTTTCATTTTGGCACGTTGACCGAATCCTATTTGCCATCCCTGGCCTATACGTTGCGTCGCAGTACGTCAGTGCAATGTATCGTGACGGACTACGTCATACGTCGGGCTGACGCATAACAACGTACATGATGGACGAATACCTTTACTCTGTATACGACGTAAAAACGCAAACGAAACTTTATCAAGTCTACGTTGGGCACACGTGAAACCATGGCGGAATGGCTAGACAAAGTCAACACGCCATTAGCTCAAACCATTCAATAACCAAACGGTACTACTTTCACTAATGCTACTAGAGAGTTGACACGTGGGAGAGGTCCGTGGTATGGACTCGAGGTGTATACACACAAGGAAAAGTTCAGATAAAGGTGTGTTACCAATGTTACCATTGTAGTTGTGCATGCGGCCGCCATCGTTCCATCTACGTCCTCCTCCTCCACCAGATGCGCCCCCTTGGCCATTTCCACCGCCTCTTCTCGGCATTTTAACTGTCTAGTGTGTACGGCTGGAATCTGACTGATGAGTGACACGAGGAGATCAAGGCGCAGTCCTCGACTTCAACTTGCTCTTCGATTGCTCCACACGCCAAACGCCACGCGAGACAGTCTATGGTTTATGGCCACCACGCGCTTTTCACCGCCAATATTTTTCGGTGTGTTCAAATTTGATTCGCTTAATTTCGAATACTCTCATTGAATTATGGGCGTTTGAAATTTGTATGGTCGTTTAATTTGTTTGAAAGTAATTATTTAAAGGGTAAAATTCTCGTAACAGTTGGCTGACTTGTTGGACTCGTTTGAATCGAGTTTACTATAATCAGCGATGTGCTGCTATAGGTTGCTAAAATAAGTTTAGTTCGTACAAAAAAACACATTGGTTGGCACACTCCTGCGCTCCATTTGTCAAATTCTATACTATAAAAAAACGCGACAATCGAGCTGAAATCAAATCATTGCGATAAAAATAGACAATTTTACTCGAGATTCTCGTGTGCGTTAAAAAATAATTACTTGTAAGAGCCTATTCCAATCAAGGTCTCTACACGCTCGTGCTTGGTTCGGAGGAGAAGGGAGTAGCGCACCTCGCTCGAACGCCATACGAAAGAGCGAGATGCGTTTTTCCCTTTAAACTGCAGCGTGCATCGTAGCAATATGCAGAATGTGCGAAACCATGGCTTTACAAATTTGCGCAGACCAAGCGCGAGCGTGTTATATACAAAAAAAAAAAAACAGAGTTGACAGGCCGACGTGGTTGTCGCTACAAGAGAATGATGGGTGCTGAGAAGTGGCCGATCTCAACACCGTAGTTTTTTTTTGTATAGAATTTAACAGATGCATAGATAGCGCCCGAGCTACTTGCGAAACCAAGCCTTAAGAGCACGGTCGCCAGGCGTCCGGATTTCGGCGGGAATGTCCCGATTTAGAAGCTATAATCCCGACTCCCGATACACACTGTAATTTTCGATTTGTATGACAAATTTTAAAGTCAAACTAAACAAAGACATTATTATTATAATTGCAATTTTTGACTGTTCAGTCGGTGGGCAGAGATTTAGAGATCAAAAATTCACAGGGTGCATTAGGGGACGCGAGACGTTCTGATCTGACAGAACCGACAATTTCTGCACTTTTACTCCCAGGCCCGCGTACGCCACGACCGCAATATTCCAATTATTGCCGCAGTGTCTTTTGCGCGTCTGCGTTATCTAGTGCTCATTCAGCCCGTCGTTACTTTTTAACGTTTTGAATAATTACTTATTTATTCAAAGAAAAGTCAATCAATTCTAGAACAAATGTCCGATAGTATTGTTAATACTATCGCGGATTTACTTATTTACTTATTACTTCAATATGAATCGTGTGATAGTATTGATAGTGTGTAATGCCCCATCGTGACTCTGAAATATTTTTCATTATAAAATCCCGATTTGTCGTTTTGAAAATCTGGCGACCCCGCTCGGGAGTTATCTTTTTTTTGGGCATTTCCGAGGCGAGGGGGCGTGCGGCGCGGGCGAAACGTACCAAATTGAACATTTTAAAATTTCGTATAAACGAGGTAAAAGTTCGAAGGCGCAACAACAAACGAAATACACGTTTGAATTGAACGATCGTATTTTTCGACGCGTTCTCGATCGGCGACGGATGTAAATCGACGCGCAAACGAGGAGAGCGTTGCGAAAATGAAATCGAAGCGGCGGGGTAATGGGCGCGATTCGCCGCAAGTTCGGGGCGCGGCGGTGCGGGCGTTCAGTGGCGAGAGTTTAGCGAGTGTTGGCAACACCGCGAGCTGCCGTCGTCCGGGTTCGGATCGGCGCAGCGCGTGCCGCCGATAGCCGATAGCCGATAGCCGATAGCCGATAGCCGACAGCCGACAGCCGACGGCCCACGAGCGACGAACGACGAACGACGCACGACGCACACATCGCAGAACGCTCTGCCAGGTCTCATCCCCCCACCTCACCTACAGCCCCTCGGCTTCGACACTCGACGCCGGTTCGTCACAAACGCCCGTTCCGTCGCAGAAGAGTCGAGCCGGACGTTCGCTCGGCCAACGGACGCGTCGAAAGCAGGCGTCGCCGAAGGAAATATACGTCGACCAGACCGCACTGAGGAAGAGGGTCGCCGACCCCGCGCCGTGTTTACACCCGCCGACATCAACCAGAACACTTTTCGCGCGAAATAGTGACGGGACGCGAACCACAGACGCGCCCCCCTCACCCCTCATCCCTCATCCCACTTCTAACCCCTCATCGAACCCCCCTCCGACCCCCCGCCCCCCCACCCTTTACGTCACCGGCTAACCTGCCCACGCTCGCAAACGTCACCGCGAGCCGAGCGCGCTCATGTGTATACAGTGTGTGTGTTTGTGTGTGTGTGTGCGTGTTGCGTAATTAATTTAATAAATTAATTGATTCAAATTATTACGCGCGTGAAAAAAAAAAAAAAACAATTGAATTTGACGCGCGCACGTGTGCGTCTCGCATGTATCGATCCGGTGACGCCAGTGCAGTGTCGCGGTTGCACTTCCGGTTTAATCTCGCCACCCCTCCCGCCTTCCCCCCTACGTAGGAAAAGTGCAGGTGTGCAGTTTCGAGTGATGGTATTATTGTAGAGAGTGGTGGGGTTTCGGTCATGCGGCGCTAGAGCGCGCGGCCCGACATGGCCGCCTGGCACAAGCACGACCAGATCAACATGCTCATGGAGAAGAATGCCAAAAACAAACGTAAGAACGATAAAAGTTTACACCCCACTTTATATGTATATACCCGCGCTGTGTTTGAATTTGAGCGCAACATGTTGTATTTGTTGGAGAAAAAAAAATTGCGCGTAAATTTGACGTCTCTCGATTTTCCCAATGTGTGTGTTCTCGGTTTGTGTACTGTCCCCGTGACGTCACTCCGATTTGATTTTTTTTAGATTCGATTTTATAATGTGTATCGACGGAATAGCACTCGAGCCGTCTAATTGGTAGACTCGGTAGATTAACGCAATTAAGCATCGAATGTGTATGTAGGTTTAAAAATTAATTTGAATAAAACTAAAATTATGTTTAATAAATTTTGCACGCAAAGCGTAGTAGTCACAGTAGATGATCATATTGTAGGGATAGTTATTTATACATAAGACAATTGTTGAATGTGACCGGATGTTAAAAAAAAGAAATGAAACTAATATGGAGTGCTTTTTGAAGAATGAACATAGTTTTTAAATCCAACATTCCGCTGTGGTAAAAAAAATATGGCATACGACCAATGCGTACTGCCAGTTATGACGTATGGACGTGAAACGTGTATGCTAAATTCAAGAATGCTACGTAAAATCCGGCACATAAAGAAGTATGGAATGATCTATGCTCGGTATGACGAGAAGAGATCGTAAGAGGAATACATGGGTAAGAAGTGTGACCAAAGTGGTAGATATAGCGGAACGTGTGTAAAAGTTGAAGTGGACACGCAAGCGAATGAATGGAAGATGGACGCGAGAAATACTGGAATGGTATATGCCGGATGTGCTGTGGGTCGTTGGTTAAATTGATTAAAGGTTTGGTTTCGCGAGTGCGTCGGCCTGACCGACGCCAATGCCGTATGTTTTTTTTTGTATAGAATTTGACAGATGGTCTGGAAAGCTGGCCTTGGTCACAAGGGAAGTAGAGGTGCGGGGATCTTTGTGGCCCCTGTCAGCTTTCCATCCATCTGTCGAATTCTATACAAAAAATTTGAATATATGTATTTGCAATTTTCGTGTTTATTAAAATGTTTCAGTATATTCTGATTGTACTTTTTTTTGCAATTTTCGCCCTATTACGTTGCATGTTTGAAAAAGGCCCAGTGCAATATCCGGTATTAGCGATGCTTATTTCAAACAAGCAGCAACAAATGTCACACTGATTATTTTGCTATAAATAATCCTTTATGCATCTGATGATATCTAATATAATTGTTAATATTAATTTTTTTTTAATCAAATGAAATTAAAAATGTTTTTTTTTTGCATTTTTCATAAGGTTTCATATTAACATTAATGCTTTCCAATTTTTTGCAAATAACTTGGAGTGTAAAAACAAGTCCAATTACCATTTCATATTTAGAATGTTACTTTTATGGAAAAAAAATATGGTAGTGGTCCACAGGATTCAAGATTTTGAGTTTAGTGGTCCGTGAGGTGCGAAAGGTTGGCGACCGCTGCCTTAAAGCACAAATTTAGTTTAAAGGCTCGTGCTTGGTTAGGCATACTTGTTTGTGATAAGTTTGCGAACATAGGATTACTATTGTCTGAATAAAATTTTATCACCTACACACTCCGTTTTGGCTATAAAAGACAGGTCACAAGTGAACAGTTAGTTGCATGGAAGCAGAAATAAATTATGTGTCCATACGTAAACTACATATGTACATATATTCTATGCAACTTAAGAACCACCTTGCTTTCACGCAGCTAAAACAAGAGGGTCGTGACTGTCTGAGATTTACAACTTTGGTTGGTTATTGTTGATGTTTATTCCGGGAAGCCGAGACGGTGACGAAGCTCATCGGTCGAGACTCAGGTAGTCTGCGCAGATCGATTTTAAATCGGTCAAGACTAGGATGTTTCTTAAGTTGGACTAAGTATATGCATTTGGAAAACTTACTACATAGTCAAAATGTTGACGTTTGTCGCCTGTTTATCCCAGACTCAATCCTCATTGTTGTTGTTTTATGGATTCGAATGTTGTATTATTATATATATAATAGCCGAAATCCGTCTGTCTGCTGATAACGCTCGCTGAGGAAAAATAATTAAAAAACCACCAGCACGACTGGGGTTCGAACCCACGACCTCAGGCTCGGGAAGAACGTCGTTAGACCAATCTGCTAAAACCAGTTGTCGGTCGGATCCTTTTTTTTTAAACATATCGTAACTCGGATTTACCTACAAAATGAATAGTGATTCTGATAATAATATATAGATGACACTATAGAAACTATTATTTTTTTTTTTTTTTTAATTTTTACAAAATCACTTACAAAATTATAATTATTATATATACAATAATTAATAATTATTATATAAATAGTAAAGTAAAAAAATAATTTTTTTTTTTGGGTATCGATAGCATTCAATTAGTGGGGATTGCTATAATACATGGATGGCGCGATAAAAACTATTTTTTTTTTTGTTTTTCGATCAATTAGTGGGGATCTCTATTAAAAAAGCGCTTTACGATATTTAAAATTCAGCGGGCGTTGATATTCAACGGGCTTACACTAGTAGATATATGTTTGTACATCATTGTGATGTTGTTTTGACGTTAAATTGCATTTTGCAGAGGTAGTCACCAGCGACCAGCCACTGTTAACAAATATACCCCACCTTGGAAATACATAATCAAAGAGCCACTCATGTACATTCAAACTCGTTAAAAATGTTTTAAATGCGCCGTATATTATGGTGTCTAAAAAAGAAAATTGACGCAACCGTATTCTGTCACGTTTGGTTTGCAGGTTTTTTTTGTACATTATACCATTTTTGAAATATGATACATACATATGTGTATGTACGTACTAGATTTTATCGATAGTGTCCAAACGCGTTTCGGCTATTTTTGGAATGAAGTTTGTGATTGACCACACGACAATTGTTGCTTTTAAGATTTTTGTTAAATCATCACGATGATGGGTAAAAACGTTGAAACTTCGTTGGATTAAGAAATACATACATTATTCATCGTGAACGCTCGACAAATGCGTCGCTTATTTATCGGGAATATTCCATAACTATTTACTTTAACAAGGGTATTGTTATATACTGAACTAGAACAATAACCTGGTGGGAGCGCTTCATCGTGACCATTTTATTTTACCTGTTGTGGATCCAGATGTAGAGAATTGATTTCTTTCCCTCCCAATCTACATATGTATAACAATATGTTAATTTTTTCAATTATTAAACCAGAGGTTGCAGCTAGCTGCGTTTTGTCATTTTTTTTTAAATGATGAGTTCAAGCTTACAAATTTTGTCGCGCAAGGAAAATTCAAGTTTAAACCTCTTTATAATTAATATATTCTAATCAAATTTCGTCAATTTTTGCGCGAGCTTTGCACCCAAATGACTAAGTTTACAACATAGTCATTGCTGCAAGTTGAACGCCCTTGGGGTGGATTTAATCATCGAAATTCACCATAGGACCTTCGTCGCTTATTTCAGTAATGCGACAAGCTGTTCAAGTACAGTCGCACAGACAACCTTCGAGCTATATTTATTAAATTTAACGTTTTATTTCATAATTACACCACTGAACAGTTTGCTAGGTATTTTTAAAAATATTGCTTTTTACTAGTAAATCGACAATCTTACCGGATAAAAATAGGCTTTTTATGCTCTCCTCCTCCCGTGTTGTCAGTTCGTGTTACATACAGCGTTTACACACGAAGACGACCATCTACCGAAAGATACTCAAACGTATGTAAATTTTGTTATCTTTCATTTACTATCAGTCCTCTCGATGTGTTACAGTAAACGTAGAAATTCAATTGGTCGAAGATAGCGATTCGTTTCGGGAAAACCTCGCGATACTCGGGTGGTTGGTTACGAGCGTGGGAGGCTGTGTGTTGTGTTCGACACTTTATGACGTGACGTTCTCAATGACGTCATCAGTGTCATACCACTCCCCCCTCCCCTGCCATATCCTGGAGAGTTCGAAATTCAAAGAATTCATAAATTCGAAATATAAAATATATTTTTCGGTATAAATTTATGAGGGAGTGACGTAACTAGCGCCCCCGCGTGTCCGTGCAGTATGTACTAAATATGTAGATCCCAAGACGGTATATGCATGTATGTACATATATACATTCATTTGATGTATAGGTATATCTTGGGAACGTATTCAGTGAGGGAGGATTGGGGTTGGAGAGTTGAAAATAATATTGTCGTAGGGTCGTTCACTTCTTAGTATCGATATGTCAATTGACCCGTCACCCAATATCCGATTCATTAGACTAGGTCAGGGGTAGCGTATCTGTTGTAATTTTTTTTAATTGAACACGTGCCGAAAAAAAGGTTTTATCGCTAGGTCGGTTTGCTATATAGTCATTGTTGTGTGAGTTTAGTTTTTGATGAGCAGGAATGTAATTTACTATATTTTTCAATGTTGAAACATTGAAAGTCCTATGTAGATTTTCGTAAAATATGTTTTATTCGTCTTTGTTTCACGCGTGATGTGTAGTTTTAATGATTGAAAAACATTTCTGTACAAAACGAATCCTGCAAATTCGTTTTGATACAAAAGCGAATTACAGTAATGGATTTGATTTGATAGTTTTTTTTTGTTCTTCCCTGGTCCCCCTTGTATCGTTGGACAGTCGTTTGTAGATAATTTGGCACGGACAAGTTAGCACGTGCAGACGGGTCGGTAGACAGATAAACGGGGATTTTTCTCCATCCCCACCCCTTTGGCTAATAAAAGGGTTAAAAGCGGGGTCGTTCCACCCTGTGACGATGACCCTGTACGGAGATAAATACCGTTCACGTGTCGGGAGGAATAATCCATGCAAAAATTCACCCTTCGCCTCTTATTCCGAGTGGGTAAATTTATTCGAAAGCGGATAGCATCTGAACGACCATATCGTACGCTAATTTCGAAAATTATTTATTAGCGTTTGCGTGGATTAAAAAAAATGTGTATAAAAGTCGACCGCAGTTCACTTACTCCGTTAGGCGGATCACCCGTTCATCGCCCATAACTTAATTATTTAACGGAATCTCGCACCGTATCTCGTTGAAGTAAAAAAAAAACGAGATTACTGGTACATTTTTGTCGATTTTTGAAAGTTTGGTGCACACTGCAGTTTGTCTGATTTGCATGGCTGTCGACGTTTTGCGTGCAGTTATGACCGTTTTGCTGCAACTGAGCAAAGTATAGTCGCAGAAACAACGCTCCGGTCGTTTGATCTCTATCTTCAGACCGATCATTTTCCACACTACAATGTTGCAGTGTGTACTGCGATCGTCAAAACAATCGTAAACCTGTTGTTGTTTGCCATTTCAAAAATTAGTTTCTGCGGTCGCGTTGAAGCGATCCGATCGCACTTGTATAAATGCAGTTCAATTCAAGTCGTATATCGCGTCCTCGGAGCACAAAGGTGACACGTTAAAGAAATTGGTTCACCATAAATCAGGGGAACTTTATATAAAAATGATAATCGTACTCTAGATTTTTAGATCTTATTTCATTGTTATTGAATTTACACACGTAAAATTTTCAAATTGCTTCCAAAAAGTCCGAATTTGTCATTCGTGTGCTCCAAGAATATCGATAGAACTTTGTACTTGTGACGTCATTCGGTTGTGCCACTTTCGCCGGCCCTGATAGCAACAAAGTTGCATTCATAACTCATTTTCGCAAAATCGTGGACATGTCACCTTTGTACTCTGAGGACGCGATACCTATAGTATAGCAAGTTAACCGCTCAAGTTTGCTGTAGCGATCAACAAATTGCTGCCGCTGACTTTCGTACGATTTGCTTTTCCGATTTGAATATGGAAGCTAAAATCGTTACGTGTGTTGGTAAATCTACTGTTTGTACGATCTGACGCGTGTATCACGGTTAAAAATACATACAACGGTTGTAAGTATGTAAAACAATAAATGTCTTCTGGGTGCGAAAATTCGTCATTGAAAATTATGGATCGTTTCAGATTCAAGTACCTACAGTAGCAAGAAACGCAACGAGAACGGATAAGATGGATATTCTTGTATCGGATTTATCACTCGATTCGATTATCCACACGCGTTCCATCCGCTTTCTGCGGAAATGAGTAAGTTTTCCTTTTTGTTTTTTGCGGACCACGTCGTTTATCAACCGCCGCGTAACAAACCATTTAACTGTGTCGTTCGCATTTTTGATTGTTTCCGCATTGTCGAAAGCGGAATTTTCGCACACACGCACCTATCCACCCAGAGCGACAGATGACTTTCATCGTGCAGGGTTTCAAATTAGGCGTAAATTTATTCACAATCGGATACACGGTGCTATTTTGAAATCTGCACTAATGAACAGTATCTCGTCCAATGTGGTCACGATGCATTTTAGTATTTGGGTGAAGTGGTGTATCGCGGGCAGTAGGTGCAGCGGCTGTTGAAATCAATACCAGCCGCCGAAATTAGTTGGCTATTCCTATCCGATGTCGCCGATTTTGCTGCACTGTACCGCAGCTTATTTATAGCAGCTGCACACCGGCGAATTACTCTCTTCCCCGTCGCATTTCCCGCCAAATGTTTATTTACCGTTCGTCGTTGCTACCTCGTTATGTTCGCCCTTGTTGCTGCAAGCGGTTGCACCTGAAAAATTGCCTTTCGCTGTCGATAACCGAGATGGGGTGGCGTTGAAAAGGCCGAATCCATTATGGTCAAATGGAAAATGTCGCAAACGGATATGGTCTAACACGAATAATGTAGAAAGCGAAAAAGGTCTAATGAGAATAAGATAGAAAGCGCATAAGGTCTAATAGGAATTAGATAGACAGTGGATTTTTGATATTTCCCATCAATAAAACTACTTTGGGTTTTAAAACCATCTCAATTTTTACCTCCAGGTAAAAAAACTTATTTGGGTACAATTTTCGTATGGGTTTTTCTTTAATTCATCATTGCCGACCCAGGTGTTCACAACCTCAATATGGACACGACTGTTTTAAGAACTCAAAAATAATATTTGAATTTAACTTTCAGTTAATAGTTCGCTAGTTGGTGTGTACAAACAAGTCTCAACGTTGTTTTAGTAATGTTATTCTTTTTAAAAAAATTAATTTTCGTGATTTTTAGCATCTATTCGCATATTTTAGCATATATTTCATATATCCTGAATTTCAGCGTATATATAGCATTTATCGCAAAATGCGAAAAACACGGGTCTCTAATAACACTGAGCAACAAAAAATCACGCTTTTTAAAACGCAGAGCGGAGATTATTAAATCTTTACTAAATTTGACCCACTGAATTCGAATCCGATAATGATTTTTGTTGAAATGATTTCATTTATGAGATATTCGCGATTTAAAAAATGTAAAAAATATCCATTTTTTTGGCTTTTGCGGTCTATAACTCAAAATATAGTATCGCTGTGCTCAAAGTGAGTATTAAAAATAGTAATATATTTTTCCTATTGATTTTGATTTTTTATTGCTTTGAAATACTTATAATTAATTATCTACCGAATTTTTAAAGACAAAAATATATTTTTTTTTACACATTTTTTTCCCGTGCTATTGGCGTTTATTTGGCGAGTTTTTTTTATTTCACCACGTTTATAAGGATTGGTTTTCTACCTCAATATTTTTTTATTTTATCTAAACGTACTAATTTGAGCAGAAAATGATTTTTTAAATTACGTTCTCGGCGTGTCGTTTATCGTTCCATAAAATCGCGCGTACGTGTCGAACGTCTTCTCTCTTTTCGCGTACGTGTCGAAAATAGAAGACGACGCGTCGTCTTCTTCCGCCGAGCATCTGATAACGCAATTTAAAATCATTTTCCGCTCGAATTAGTACGTTTAGATAAAATAAAAAAAAATAGAAAACCAATTCTCTAAACGCGCTAAAATAAAACATTCTCTAAACAAACGCCAAATAACACGGGGAAAAAAAATGTGTAAAAAAAAATATATGTTTTTGACTTTTAAAAAAATTCGTTAGATAATTTTATTAATTATAAGTAGAGACCCGTGTTTTTTTCTCATATATTTTTTTATCAATTTTAGCATTTTGATCCGTCATTTTAGCATATTGTAGCGAATAAAGTGTTGGATTTTAGCATCTATTTAGCATTTATTTTTATTAATTAATTTTTTTTAATACAGATCAATTTCAATACTCTGTAACACAATTTATATATACAAACAATTTAAAACTAACGTGACAAATAAAAAAATAGTAGAAAATTATTAAGAAATAGCAATATGGAGAAATACGAAGACAAAAAATCACGAATTAAAAAAATAAAATATAACATTAATTTAAAATTTATTAAAACTAAGCATGTAACATATTTCCACAGACGACTCTTTTTAGTTAGTACGATGATCAGTTACCACTAAATTATATTTACTAAGAAATCTTTCTGCATCCACACTATTTACAGGACACCAAATTGATTTTATTGCAGCAGAACCAAACTCTTCATATTTAATTTTGTGGTCATTAACAATTGCAGTATATCAGGTTTTAACCCACTTTTTTTTTTATATTTGCTACAAATCGTTAAAAAAAAATGCTTGAATGGTATTGTTCGTAGTAAGTTTTGAAATTGCATTCCGATGATTTATAGATTTCAGATGTTTTTTCTGCCACTCCACTCGACAATTACAATGTCTGCACATTAAAATGTTTAATGTAATAATTTATAAAAATTCCGCGGTCTTTGTATGGATTTGCTCTGTCACAAAGATTAATATTAGTACGCCCCATGTTGAAGCTAAAAAAAAAAATTATTTTACATTTTAAATTTCTGAACATTGATACTTTAATAAAATTTTGTATTAAATTACGGTCGATTTTCGTGAATTTTATAGTTAAACCAAATTATGAAAATGATAAATTAGTAAAGTAAATAAATACTAGCCTTTTAATCTGTCCAAGTCCAAAAAAAAAGTTAAAAAAATCTTTCACGTTCAAGAATCTTCAAGATGTTCACGACTGCACGTAAGAGACCGATCGCGAGAAAAGAAGAACGACTCTTGCTGAAGTCAAACGACGAACTGGTTTTATTTGCAAATTTGTTTTAAATAATACTGCATGCTGCATAGTTTTCGATATTTCCCATCAATAAAACTACTTTGGGTAAAACCATCTCAATTTTTGCCTTCAAAAAAAAAAAATTATTTGGGTACAATTTTCGTATGGTTTTTTCTTTAACTCATCATTGCCGACCCAGGTATTCACAACCCAACGTATCAATATGGACACGACTGTTAACTTTCAGTTATTAGTTCGCTAGTTAGTGTGTACAAACAAGTCTCAACGTTGTTTTATTAATATTTTTCTTTAAAAAAAATTAATTTTAATTATTTTTTGTGAATTTTAGCATCTATTCGCATATTTTAGGATTTTAGCATAAATTCGCATATATCCTGAATTTTAGCATATATATCGCATTTATCGCAAAATGCGAAAAACACGGGTCACTAATTATAAGTATTTCAAAGCAATAAAAAATCAAAATCAATAGGAAAAATATCTGACTATTGATTTCAATACTCACTTTGAGCACAGCAATACTATATTTTTAGTTATAGGCCGCAAAAGCCAAAAAAATGGATATTTTTTACATTATTTAAATCGCGAATATCTCATAAACGAGAGCATTTCAACAAAAATCATTATCGGATTCGAATTCAGTGGGTCAAACTTAGTAAAGATTGATTAATCTCCGCTCTGGGTATTTTTTTTGTTGCTCAGTGTAATCACCGAGATTTACACTGGCAGAAGTAACAACTCTGCACTATATGTACACATTGCGGACACCAGTTAAAAGCCTGGACGTGCTTATGTGTAATTTTTGTAGGCGGGGAATGGTCAAAATTGAGGTCAGCCTTATCACGATCCAAGTATAATTTTCCTGTTTTGCAATCCATTTAATTTTTTTTTTATAGATAAATCGTTGCGTTGATTGTAATTTATCATTTCAATGGTCGACGCTCTATCTTATTACATTTTCGAAGAATTGTTGGTTGTTTGTATGCACTTTGATTTGTTATCAAGTCTTCGTGACTAATGGTAAAAACAGACTGAGCGAAATGTGCCGTCGATTGCGTGCGGAGCAATATGTGCACCATTGTATTTTACTTATGATTAGGAACAAATCGTAAACGAGTCAATCCTTATGCCAGCGTTTTTCAAACTTTTGTTTACTACGACACAATGCAAGAACTGCATTTTGTATTGCTACCCAGTATGCCTATATAATAATATATCAAACTCTGTCCATTATTCTCCTTTATTTTGTAGAAAATATGTTGTATCTATGTACAATGTTATCACTGACCATTTGTGAGTGTGTTCTCATCGTTCTGGCTGCCACTTTGGCTGCTCGAACTGGCTGCCCGTTTTTCTGACTGCCTTGTGCGTTACGGGCCTAAAGGCCCTACACACGAGCGACCGATCGTTGCGATCCATCGCTCGATCGGCCAATTGCGCTAGTTATCGCTCGTGTGTAGGGATATCGTCGAGCAATCCGATGGATCGTCGGTCGCTCCGAATATTGGGCAGATCCGTCGCCGTCGATCGATAGCACGTGTGTAGCAATTTCGGCCGATCGATTGTCGTGTTTGAAATCAAGCTGGATTGGCCGATCGGTCGCTCGTGTGTAGGGAGGCCCTTTAATGCTATACATGAAATGTTTAGCTCGTCGCTTAAAAAATCAGCAGCATTATGAACGATGAATGCACTGCTTCTCCGTTGGCAGAAATAATTTTCACAATTTGTTCGTTGGCGAAGGTCTGCGCGGCTGTTGCTGCTGCTGCTGCTGCTTCGAGGGCGATTAATCGCAATTAGCTCGTTTGAAAAGTTTTGAAATTTTGACGGCGAGTTCGCGTCTGGGGTTTTCAACCCCGGGCGCGCGCGCGCTTTCCAGCGATAAAGTTTCGCTTTCGGCTGGCGGCAACAACTTGTTTTGGCAAATTAGCGCGTCTCTCACCTTAACCTTGAGACGGTGTCGCGTGCCGCGCGCGCTTCTATGATATATATTTTTTGAACCCTCGGTTATAGGTTATGTTATTTGGGGGGGTGAATGAAGGTGTTTGTGCAACGGTGTCGTCTGGGGGTAGTCGGTGTCAACGACTCCGCATCTGGCGCGCCATCTGGAGCCTGCGCCCCGCTCCGCCCCCACGATCAATACCGACAACCCAAACATTCGCCGCTTTCTCACCTCACATACCCACCACACATATACATATTTCGTCGATCCACCCGTCCACCAACCACCCTACTATTCCTCCCATCCACCCCTTAGAATAGGCGCCGACCTTTGCCAATCGCCGGCGAAGTGCGTGAGGGATGCGCCACGACATCCCCTCACACACCCCCTTTCACCAGCTAATTGAGCATTTGTGTCGAAATTGGTTCAAATCAATCCGTCGTCTCTGGGTCGCATGCTCTTCATATTGCACATGCACCGAAACACTTCGATAGGACCAAAAAGTATCAAACGTAATGTTGCTGGGACGTATTCAGTACAGCGATCCTTTCGATTTAGTGCTTTTTTTATAATTTTACATCACATTTCAGTTAATTGGTGAATATAACTGGTCGCAAAGAAGAAGAAATGGAACTAGGATGGAGTGCTATTGGAAGTGTATGAACATTGTTTTTAAATTCAACATTCCGCTATGCAAAAAAAAGAGGGCATACGACCGATGCGTACTGCCAGTTATTTATTTATTTTAAATACATGGGCAGGCGGCATAGCCGATGGAGCCCAGGGGTCTGACATAATTTATACATTTATACAATTCTTAATTATTTATATTTGAAGGATTACAAAAATCCATTTGTGTTCAAAAACTTATCGAGATGATTTTTAAATAGATTTGTATTTTCGGAAGTAACTAGCTGATTTGGTAGACGGTTCCAAACTTCGACCACTCTATTTGAAAAAAACAATGTGTTACAACCCCCCCACCACATACCATCGAGCTTATTTATCCGCTCTCGACGCCGGGCGAATAATAATCCGCTTCGGTGTGTGAACGCCTTTACTCTAAGTGAATTTGACAAAATATTTTTTTAAAATCCAAAGGAACAAATTATGGATGCCGAATCCTAAAATTGAACGAAGCATGCAAGTCGTCATACTACATACATATGTATAAAATCGGAAGAATGTAAATATTCCATCGTCCTATCAAATATGTTACTAAAAATCCAAAATTCAAGTTTTACTCCGTTTATGCAACTTTCTTCCTTGTGCAGTAGGTAGGAAGGTAGTAAATTGCTCAATTGTTTTAATTTTTCAATATTATATCAAAGCAAATACATAATTCAAACGTTCTTTTGTTTATTTTTTATTTAAAATTAATTAATAGGCGTCCGGATTTATTTTAAATTTATTCAATCATTGATTATTATATTAAAATTATTATTATATTATTGTTATAATAAAAATAGTAAAAAAAACCGCATTTTACAATCGATCACCCTATTTTGTGCTGAACACTGTTTTCGATAGTGCGACACTTTCGAAGTACGCATTAATCGAGGAATTGCTGTATTGCACTATTGGATCAATTAATGCACATACAGAATGACGGGAGGTTAGCCGTTTGACCGTGTTAAGCATAGGGCACACAGGCAACAAGTGTCAATACGTCGAAAGCACAAAAAAAGCAATGTACCAACATGAAAAACTGACCCAAAACGTTAAGCGACTAGTTTGGAAACCTTCTGCAAAGTCAAAATGTTGCCTCTCTGTGCGTGTAAGAGAGTTGCGCCAATTGGTTTGACCGTGTATGGCACCTTGATTAAAATACGTTCTGCACTGAGATTTCCCGCGAAACATTTCATTCCGCGATCGGTTGAGTATTTAAATGGAATCGAGAGTTATCGAGCTGTACCTCACGCTAATGGTCGATTGGAGAAAATTAGACGGGTCGGAATATTATTAGTTTGTTTCGTACTATGCGAAGGATCTTATCATTTAAAAATAGCCCGAATGCGAGTTACAAATAAGTGTTTGCGACCGCTGGCTTGCGTTAATTTTAGCGTGCAGTTTAGCTTGTGAAGTATGTATGTATGTATGTTTAGCCGGCGATAATAAACCGTTTCTGTTTTCGCGCGTGTCGTGTTCGTCGGCGTTGTTGTTGGGCGAGGTCATGTGTTCGAATTTATTTTTGTTCGACATTCGTCAAACATTCCGTAGGTAGCGTAACAAGTCTTTCTCCGATTTTTGTTATGCGTATATTTTTATTTATTTATTTTCTCTTGTCGCCTGTCGGCTCGCATCGATTCGACTTCGTCCCACGAAGTTAGCGCACTTGGAGTCCATTGCCATTTTTTTGCCGTTTATTTTACATCATCTTTGAAACGCGTTGCTGTGGACCACTTTCACTCTCCTTGGCCCATATGCGGTTGAAAACAGCGCCGTTTTTGCGTCGGTGGACTATTAAACGCACATAAATTATGAATGCGAGTAGGTATGTGGTGCCCAAATCTAAAGGCTGCCCTACACGTGTATGCTTAGCTGCGCAAACCTGTTTGCGCAATTAAGATTATTGCCTACATAACACTTTATCACCTATCCCTTAGGGAGGAATGAGGAATCTCCAAAAAAAAAAATTAATAATAATTCGCTAGAGACGATTTCAGATTGGACTCGAGGCGATATTTCGAGACATTTGGAAAATCTAATGGAATTCTTTGACGATTACGATTATCATACGGAATTCTTTCAGTTTTAATTTGGTTTCCATGGATGATGCTGACACGCAGAAGGACGACTTCGTCGATTTACAGAGCAAAACTCTAGAAAAGCAAGTATTTTCAAATCAAAACCTTGATGAATTTTGGTGCTCTTAAACAGTTGCATATCCAGATTTGGCAAGTAAAGCACTTTCGACCTTAATTCCATTTGCTGCGACATATGTATCTTTGAGAATCTGAATTTTCAACATTAATCAAGACAAAACTCAGGAATCTGTTGGACATGATATATGTACGTTTAGCTTTAAATACATATTATTGAATCTTGTATGTATTTTTTTTCTGAACAATAATGGTGATAAGAAAACATTTAGATATATTTTTTAATTATGTCTTGATTGGTTAATTGAATATAAAATAATGTGGGGGGGGGGGGGGTATTATTGTGACGTTGGGTGGGATGTTGCAAGTGTGTATTTACGCCATACAAAACCATATAAATCATGCGTTTAGGATTTCGTCAGAAGACGTGTGTGGTAAGTCTGTGGGAGCTTAAAGAACCCCTGAGGTTTTCGAGGTTTGTATACGCAAACCTCGAAATAAGCATCCGCGTGTAGGGCAGCCTTTAGAAATTCGATTGCTGTGTGAAATTTTCTTTTTAACACTAGTGGGATTCTCCTATGACTTGAAGTCGGAATTCAGTATGACTGTTTTGAGTAGGTATCGATTGGCCCAATTCACTTTGCAAAGTTGTAAAACACTCGTCAGTAGAATCTCGACGTCGCGTCGCTGCTGTTTTTCCCAGTCTATTGAAGCGCTACAAGTATGCAGTTTCGTATTTTAGTTTTTATTTTTTCGCGTCGAATAAAATTTCATACTTTATGCGGTTTTGTACGGGTGCAACGCCGTTTATCATCATCGCGCTATGTGCACAGTAGACGCGTAGAAGACACCGTGCGGTTTAAGGATCAAATGATGCAATTTGATACATCCTGTACTATTGGACAGTGTGTGTGTGTGCGTATGTGAGTGAATTAATGTGTGTGTAGTTAAAACGTCGTGCGACCGGTGCAATCTCCGTTTTCGCAGACTTTCTCGACGACCGTATCATATCTATGCGAAATTATGTTGCGGTTTTTTTGTTGTTTTTATGTTATAAGTAGTTAATCTGTTCCGTTTTCGTATGCATAGAATATATCTGATTTCGATACGTTTCTATTCTTAACGTTCCGTCTAGACAATTTTAAAACTCAGTTATGTGATAGAACGCGTTAGATAACCGGTGTTTTGTCTTGTGAAGATGTTTCGAGTTATGTAGATAAGAAATGTGCGAATAAACCTTTGAGTTAACTGAATACGTTGTGGGAAATCGCGTAGGTGACCTGTGGGCGCACTTATTCGAGGGTCACCGTTGTAAAGTTCGTTCCTTTTAATTATTATTTCCATTGTCGTTTCGCTATCATCCTGTTAACAATATGAACTTTTTTGTGCGGATTTTAATTGTTCGTATTTAAATTTCGGAAGAGTTTTAAGTTTCAAGTGAGAAAATAAAAACGAGCGTGTTCTTCGAATATTAATTAATCTAAGTACCTACGAACTTTTGGTGAATATGACTGAATGTGAAGAAAAATAAATAAGACAATGATTGAAACTAGGATGGAACGCTTTTGGAAGAATGAACATAATTTTTAAATCCAACATCGCGTTATGCTCAAAAAAGAAGGCATACGACCAATGCGTATTGCCAGTCATGACGTATGGATGTGAAACGTGGATGTTAAATTCGAGAATGCTACGGAAGATCCAGTGCACACAGAAGCATGGAAAGATGTACATATGTATGCTTGGTATAACAAGAAGGGATCTTAAGAGGATTACGGGGGTAAGAAGCACCATCAAAGTGGCAGATATGGTGGAACTTGTGAAAAACGTATTGAGAGGAATAGATGGCAGATGGACGCTAGAAATACTTGAATGGTATCCGAGAGGATGTGGAAGAAAGCTAGGAAGACCAAGAGGACCATGGACTGACGAATTAGGAGTCAAGTGGATGCCGATTGATCAAAACACAGGAATGGGAGAGGATTGGAGAGGCCTTCATCCGGCAGTGGATGGTGAACGGCTGAAAATGATGATGATGATGATGACCTACGAACTTTATGGATACAATTTTAAACATTTTCTTGAAAGAAAATCAACAAACTCTCCGTGGGAAATTGAGTTTCAATTTAGGCACTGGTCTTCAATTCGCAATGAAATTAGTTAATCCGTTTTTATAATTGCTCATACTAGCTTATCGTTAATCTGTCGGTGGGCGTTGATAACATTATGGCGGATAATTACAATACACGCGGCTAATCAAATTTTAATGTTTAGTTGCAAAATTTATGTACACATTTTGAACGGCGTATGTTAACGACTATTTTCCCACATTTTGTCGTGCAGTTTTTCGATCGTTGAATAGTTTAATTTTTTTTTAAATATTTTTTTACACTGCACTACCTATGTACATATACATACGATGTGTACGCCTATGAACTTTTTCTCACAGCATTGAATTATTAATGTGGGATTGAGTATAAAAAAATTGTCAGTTTTCTGTAACTCTTTTCGTGATAGCATTGTTCAAAGATTTTTTTTTATGTGTGCGTGTGTATAGGTATATAGCCGAAGTGCATAGTCTCACACTGGCCATATGTTGATTTTTGATGATGGATGGATAGATGGATGCACGCTGAACATCTGGTCATTGCACTTTCCCCCCCCCCGTCACGAAACGCTCGCGTAACTTCCATACAAGTGTTGTTTTGCGTCTTTTATGTACTTTTATAAACTTTGGTTGTGAGATTTTTATTGCACACTATTTTTAAGTTCATTTTAAGATGTTTAAAATGTTGCATTGTATGATCATCGGCATACAAATTGTATTCCTCCTATGTTAACTAATTGCTGTTAAAACAAAACAAAATAAGTTTGTACGAGGGTGGTTCAAAAAGTGAACACGCAATTGCCAAACGTGTTTTTTTGACGTCTCTCGACTCTTGTATCGTTGTAACGGACTTTTTTATTACTTAAATCTAAACTTTTCGACTAATATGATAATACAACGTATTCTATGATTTGTTGATAATTTGATAACCCATGTCAGGTTTTCAACGATAAAAGATATCTTACCATTGTCTAGTTTCTAGTGTCACCAATATCGAATCTACATGTATTTTTCTTTCCGGATGACTGTCACAACATTATTTAGAAATTTAGATAACGAGGACGATATTTAGTGACAAGTCGTTCTGGAATATCTAGTTGGAGATTTTTTTTGCTTTCAAATTTGAAACATTACAGATCCTAATCGAAGAACAGAGCGTGGTGCCCATTGAGATGATACATGTCATTTTATGACATGTGTATTTTAATGTTGTTTTTTTTTTTGCTTATGGGTATGAGTGTTGGTCGTATATATGTATGTACATGCAAGTATGTACATACATCTGAATGAAAAAATATAAACAAATTTTGCTTACCAGCGAAAAGGTCAATTACTTGCCTTATTTTTTCTTCAATTTTCTCTTTTATGTATGAAGACTTACTTATGTACATTGAGCTAGAGCAGCGGTCGGGAACCTGCGGCTCCGGAACCGCATGCAGTTCTTTGTATGCAAACCTGGGGCTCTCATTGCCATGCAATGTTTTGCGTGAAAGGTGTTTGAAACGCAATGTAAACAAAATCAAAATTAATTCAACCTTATTTTCTTCTTTCTATAACTTTATTGGCTATAAAAAGTTTTAAGATCGTTTTTCGTCGATACGGTTCGGTGATACCGTACACGAAAAAAGCGCACATAAAAAAATGCGCACATTATATATATATATATATATATATATATCAATATATTTTCATTATGTTTGCGGAAAAAATAAAAATAAAGTACATACTACAAAAAATTATTTACTACACTAGAAATATTTAAATTTTTAAAACTGAAAAACACAGAAAAAGATAAGAGTAATTTAAATGTGAGTATTTTTCTATGTGCACTTTTTTTACTGTGCGCTTTTTTCCGTGTCCGCTATATTCGTTTGCACATTTTTCGTGTGCGGTTTAATCCTAGTACCCGTCGGTACACTAGAAGAACTGACCATATTCACATATTTTGAATGCGTTGTTATAATATAATAAAAGCTAGTGTCATTATCTCAGATTCTACTTAGAATCTGAGAGGTGCACATAACACCCGAAAAGTCGAAATGTGGACTTGTCAGTTTTTCTACTAGGTACATCGATGAATTATGTTTTAGCAATAAATTGTCTAAAACTAAGAAATATCGCGAAGATAACTAAATTCCTACAGCTTTCCAGTTCATAAATGAGTAATATCGATAAAGAGTACGTTGCGGCTCCGAAACTTGCCAACTTAGAAGTTTTTCCGTGATTTAACTCTTAGCCCGAAAAAGGTTTCCGGCCACTGAGTTAGAGGATAACTCGTCGATGATGTTTTGTGACTATTTATCACATACTATGTTATCATCTTTGGGCATTGTGAAAGAGTTAATTGTTCAAATTTGTCTAAAATTGAATTGAACACTTAAGCATGGGATAGATGAGGTAATAAGTGTCAACACATTAAAGGGACTTCTACAGTCTACACGCTCGTGCTTTGCCCGTTAGTGCTACGTTTGCGCACATAAGATTACTATTGCCAAAATAAAATTGACAATTGTTGAATATGACCGGATGTAAAGAAGAAGAAATAAATCCAAGAATGAAACTAGGATGAAGTGCTTTTGGAAGAATGAACATTCCGCTATGCTCAAAAAATTAGGCATACGACCAATGCGTACTGCCAGTTATGACGTATGGATGTGAAACTTGGATGCTAAATTCAAGAATGCTACGTAAGATCCGGTGCACACAGAGAAGCACGGAGATGTGTATGCTCGGTATAACGAGAAGATATCGTAACAGGAATACACACATAGGTAAGAAGTATGATATAGCAGAACGTGTGATAAAGTTGAAGTGGCAATGGGCTGGACATATAGCGAGAAGAATGGATGGTAGATGGACGCGAGAAATACTGGAATGGTATCCGAGAGGATGTGAAAGATGGACTGATGAATTGAGAAGAATGTGTGGAGTCAAGTGGATGCAGATTGCTCAAGGCAGACGGGAATGGAAGAGGATCGGAGAGGCTGAAAATGATGATGATGAAATAAAATCATCCACCGAGCACACCAACGAGACGAGACGAAGACGTCCAAAATTGACTGGTTTAAAAATTAAAATTCATCCGAAACCTGCGAATAACTGGAACGTGCAACCCACTTGTGTACATACATACATACGCTGCAATCATTCTTAGATAGTTAAATTTTCACTTATCGAACGACCCTCGAGCATCGTTGTCTTCGTATCGTCATCGGCGATAGCATGTAAATAGACGGCGCGCGCTCTTTCGGTCGAGGTCGTTCCCCATAAACATTGACTGTGCATCGCCACACCAGTGAGTGCATCGCTTTGTTGCACTGCAGTTTGTTGCACATTCGGAACTGATATTGTTTATGTTGTTGTGTTTTGCAGTGGCGGCAGGCGGTGAAGCCGGTCGACAGCAGCGGCACGTGCCTCTGTACGGGCGGTTCGTGGCCGAGGAGCAACTCGTGCAACTCACAGCACCCTCAGACATCCAGGTCAGTCAACCCAATATCCAAACCCCTCTTTTCCCCCCCCCCACCCACTGGGGATCCCCCGACTCGACGGGGGATTCCCTCGCGTCATCCTCCGTCGAGTGTGTGTGTGTGTGTGTTTGCGCGCGTGAGTGCACAAACCCGTGCCCACGTCGTGTGTAGGTATGTACCCTATTTAGTATACCGGGCACTTCGCTCTAATTCGATGCTTTGTATCGAAATTCGAGAGTGTCCGTTTTGCCCAGCAATGTTTCGCAAAATTCGATCTTGCATGCGTAAATGTCGTCGCGTTAGTTTTGAGATTCGACTTGCACCCCGTTTAGTTTTTTTTTCCATTGTGATAATAATGTCGGGACGATTGATCGATTGTGTCGTTTGTATTGTGCGCGCTCGTTTCTTGATGTTTTGTCCAATGCCGTGTTTGAAATGTTTGCGTAATTGGTCTCCGATGCAGTTAAAATTTATTTGAATTCGGCCCTCAGACGATTTGTATTATCGAATGTGAGGTAATTTCGCGGATAGAGAGATATGACCGGTGAATTCTAAGAATTAGATTGCGCGCGTGTGTTTTATCGGCTATAATTTTTATTAGGACTCGCCGTCATCATTTTAAAGTTGTCTTTTTTCGAAAAAATAAATTTGTTTATCAGCGTGAAGTAATCGCTTTATAGTAATAACGTAATAAATGTGTAGTCGACACATGAAGTTTGCATGCGGGGTCGTTTCGATTACAATCAGTCTGGTCTGAAATTGCACTGTGTGTTTTATATGCAAATTGGAAGTAGGAGGGGGGGGGGGTGAGGGGGGGGGGGCTATTTAGGAACCGTGAAAAAATAATAAAATTAGAACCGAGCACAAGTTTTCCCCAAAAAATATGAAACGGCGCCTGTCCAACCGCGACCATAACGACATGCTGTGTGGCGCCTGCTGATTTATACAACGTAGTGAAAAAAAAAAATTACCTCATTTTCGCTTTATTTGCTACACCACACACATACCGACTGCGCAAAATTTGCATACATTCCCCCCCCCCCCCCTTTTGTTATTATTTTTCTGATGCATATAACGCCTATAAAATTGTTCTGCATTTTTGCAGGCTATGCAGGCGAGGATACCCCACCATTTTCGGGATCCGTCAACGGCGCCGCTGCGGAAGCTGAGTGTGGACCTTATAAAGACCTATAAGCACATTAACGAGGTGAGTTGGGTCGTAAGGTGGCATTTTTAATTGTTGCAATAATACCTATAACGACGCGATAATTTCGCAACTTGTTACCGTTTCGACACTGACGGGGAGTACACTTGAAGTGGATAGACGAAGCGCGCTCGGCAATGTTTGTTTTGCTCGGCGCCCGCCTAATCTATCTGTGTGTTTTGTCAGGAGTTGCGATCGTGGCTGACGGTAGTGGGCACTAGGGCCTATCAGATTAATTTCATACGCCATTAGCAATTGGAATTTTTGAAAATTACACCCATTTGCGGCGTCTCCTCGTATCGATTTGTCGGTCGGTCGGTGCGATATTTATGCGCGATAAGGGCACTTTTAAAAATCACGTGATAACGTTTCACAAGTGTCGTCGTATTTCAATATTAGGTATTCACGCAACTAAATTTATTTATGATGCCGAGATGACTATTAATGCTAATGGTGTTGCCAACCAATATTTTGAGTCATCAATTTCCTGGTAAAAACAACTAGTTTTTCTTTGAAACATGAATGTCTCTTTTTTTTTTAACCGACGAGACTATTTAGTTAGTACCTGTCGGCCAATTTTCTTCATTGATAGTGGTGATCTTCAACTATGAAGTTCTTTCACCCGTTTCTGAAAAGCGATGCGGTAAGAGCCAAGTTTGCGTTTAATTGTTATATTACGGTTATTTGTGCGATTGCAACACTTTCCCAGTTTCGACAGTGTGATAATTTCTTTAATTTCGCACAACATTTTGCTAACGCAAACCGGTGAAAGTTTTAATAGTGTCTCTTCTTCGTCGTTATAGTGGGTTGGTTTATCTAAAATAAGTTTCGTTAAATTGTCGCTGAGCGTCGTTCTCGTCTTATTTTATGCCATTCAAAGTTCCCAGTGTTTTGTGTACAATCGCATTACATTGTACCTTGTTTGGTTTTCGTAACGTACTTGAACTTATTTATCGCGTTTCGTATTAATGTTTTTGGACACTATTTCTATGTATTTAATTTAGTGTGTGTCCGCTTGCACCGTGGGACTTTGGTTGCACTTTGTGCATTGGGGGGGCTGCCTGCGGCACGTGTGGGCGAAGTGGGCAATGACGTCATTGCGGATCCGAGGTGCTTGTGACGCGTTATCACCATAACGCTGATTCACCGTTGAGCTGTAATCACACAGTAACAATCAAAAATAAACATGTCCACACGAGGTCGCCTAGTCAATTCTTCGAATCCGGAATTCTCCAAATTCGCAGTTATCTATTTATTACCTACTATCACTGTCCGTTGACAGTATCATCGCGTGCTGCTGCAAGCTGCAGCACATGTTCGAGCTACCTTGTAACTACAGCGTGCACCGGCTTGTGCGAGCGAAAAACCAAGCCTCTACCGTTTACTGTTTAATATCATTTACTGACTTTTTAATATATGTACATATATATCACTGAACTTTACCGTAGCAAGTGCCGACCCTTTATAATACTTATTGACTAGTTATTATAATTACTCACCATTTGGTTAAAATAACCGACTGAAAATCGGAAAAGTTATCGACCCAATAAATACAGATGTTCCGCGGCTACCCAGCCAGCCAGGCAGGCAGACGCTTACGCTGTTATTTATTGTAAAATACCTACTCGTTTGAAGCAGTTGTGGATTCAGTTCACTTTCCTGTATACGTATGTACATACATAGGTACTGAGACATTTAAATCACGTGAATTTTAACAACATCCAAAACTCGACACCATCAATATTATGTACTCAAAATTGTCGAGAGAATCGAATAAATCTTTGGATCGGCATCCACACGAGTACAATGCTCTCTCGCTGTGAATCGGTGAGATCTAATTTCAACGTGCGCTATGAGGCTCGCGTCCCCGTTAACGCCGTTCGTTAAAAACGGTATAAAAAAAAAATAATACACACACCGTAAAAGCGAAACTGAAAAGAGAGATAACTAGCATACGACCACAATGCACGTAGATATTTCACCTGTGTAGAATATGATACAGCGCGTGTAATCGTGACGTTATTACAGTCGAGCGAAGTAGTCCAAGGCGACGACTACCGACGTCGTCGTCGCCGCCGCAGCACGTAATATTATTATGGAGAATTTCGCAGGCCCCGACTCGAAAGTGACAATTTCACCTGGCGAAAAAGTGCATTTCCGGGTGCAGCGCGTCCGATGCATCCGCCGCACGAAAACAATCAATCCCCGCTCACCCCCCCCCCCTATACTTTGAAGACTGACCCACATAGTGCGTGTCAACAAACACGTATTGATTATCCGGTCCTAAACAATCCATAATGTAATAAACGCCAAGTGGAGTCGACACCGTTTCAGACGTGTCTCGACCCCCCTCCATCCCAGTTTCCCCTCATCATCGTCATAATGACCGCCGTAATCGATAAGCGACATAAAAAAAAAAAATTAACCGCCCATTATTATTTATACAGGTGGATAGCTCGCCATTGCCACCGTGTAAAAATAGGAAATGTGCCACTTTTAGTGTGTTTGCATATATGCCGCTGTAAATTGACGTTACACATTTTCTTTGATTTCGTATGCACTTTTATGTTTGTACGTACTTTCGACGGTGGCAACAAGTGTCGAAAGAATAGTTCGCATCGAATTCTTTAGTTTACCCTGTCTCGGTGCAGCATCTTTTGTCAAAGTAAAATCTCCAATTTGAGTGGCGCTTTTATGGAACGTCGCACGGGATGATAACCGTCGTGCAAACAACATCATGTGTCCGGTATGACTTTTCCGAGAAAAATGAAGTTCAAGTGGCTCGTCGATTTGTTTGTTTTCTGTAATGACACACAAGAATGCCACAGTGTTGTCCGCGTCTTTTGACAGTTGCCTCTCACATCGTATGGAGCTGCGAATGAGCGATAGTTGTGCGCGACCTAGAATTCTTGATTACATTTCCTCTATGTAGGAATGCCGTCGTTCAGACACTGTCGTCTAAGAATGTGCAAACAAAAGCCACTTTTACTACGTATCGAATTATTACTGATGAGCAATGTTTTTTTCTTCTGCTTTTTGTTTGTTGTGGTTCAAATTTAACTGCGGCTGCATTGAATGCGTGCAAGGTGTGACCGACGATTGGGTATCTTTTCCCAGAATGTTTTTTTTTATCAGTGTTTCCCAAAATTGGAGCGCACGGTATTTGTTTTCGTTTTGATAGCAGTATGTGTGTCGGGTGCAGTGTTTAGCCGTTGCAAGTTGTCGGCAAGCTCTGTGTATGTATATTATGTATGTTGCGAAAATCGCTGAATCTGTATGCAAACTGCGCAGTAGAAGCACCGGTGCATGTGGCGTCTTCGCGGCCGTCGTTGCGCTCTCTTTACTGCATGCTATGTACTTTTGAGTCTTTGGACACCCGTTGCACAAACTGAAACTGGACACCCCGAGCACATCTTTAAATCAGCGACCGAACAGTCCGTGTTGAATATTTTGCAAACTAGACGTACGCTGTTGTTGTAAAGCGTGCGTTTTGACATTGAACAATTTAAAACGAGATCAAATTTTTATTCACGAGTGTGGCTACCGATTCACTTTAAAAGTTGTTTCCAGAGCATTTCTCAGAATCATCCTTATACCAATCGTTTGAAAACATTTGGAATGTATCGAAACATCAATATTGTATTTTCATTTTATCTGTATTTGAAAAGAATAGTTACGTTCTTGGAAAAATTTAATTTGTGTGTAATTGTTTGCTAATTTTTAACGTTTTGTATTGTATGTCAATGATTAGTTTAACATAAATAATAATTAAGTTGATAAGAATGTTTTCATACTGGTGACGTAGTTAGAAATCGAGTACTACGCATTTAATTTTGATGTACGAGGAAAGTATAAGTTTTTTGTTTGACGAAAAGTAATCTGTGGACTTGGAACTTTTCACATTTTAATTGTTATGTCTTTTTTGGCACAGATCTGTAGACGAGATACACATGTAGGTGTACAGTCGATCTCATGCAACTCGTCGAAAGTTAGAGGAGGAAACTCTATCTCAAAAATAAGATCGCGACCCATAGTTGCGTTTGACACATCGATCGAGTCGAATTTGAACCGCGTGAACCCAATCTGTATCTATTATTTTTGTTAACACGACGTTGATGGGCGATCAATGCCGTCGCGCGTGCATTCAATATTTGCCTTTCGATTGAATATATTCCGCTCGCTGAAATTGTTTGCACTGCAAACGAAAAGCGCACTCGCAACCCGTGTAGACCGCGACTAGCGTTCGGACACTGTTTTTACATTGCAAAGTGCAACACATGCTAAATAATCGCCTCGTCTGTTTTGACGTACGCTGATGTACTTTGATGCGTACGATGTAAAAATACCAAGTGGGGGACCGTAGGGGTTTTAAGGGGGTGGTGGTTCGCAAGACGCCTCCACCCAACCACCCAGGGGGGTAGACGCGTCTGGCGCCTCCCCTGCCATCCACCATCCACCATCCACCCTCCAGGTCAACCGTTCTCTATGAGGGTGTGGGGTTTAGTTATGGGGGGGTGAGAACCACCCCTCTCGTTTCACGCGTCGCCGGCATTAATTATTCGCGTCGTCAATTTTACCCCGGCTCCGTTTTTACAACTGTCTCGTCTGCGGTGCACTCGATCCCGTTCGTCTCGTTCAGGTGCTCGTTCTAGGCATCGAGTTTGAAATTTTAATTGGTTTTCGTTTTAATGGTTCGTTTCATGTGAAGATTGCGCAACTTGAGGTTTTGTTCGAGGTCGGCGTATCTGATCCCAAACCGATCCTGCAGGTTTTAAAGTCACAAGATTCTTCCGCTTGGTACTCGCCGTTTCTCGCGACAGAACCGAATTGTTAAATACTAGAATTTGTCGTCGGCGGAAACTGTCACGATCGAATTACATACATACATATACAGCTCGGTACTACATCATCATTTTCAGCCGTTCACTATCCACTGTTGGATGAAGACCTCTCCAATTCCTTCTCTTCCATTCCTGTCTGTCTTGATCAATCTTCATCCAGTTGACTCCACACATTATTCTCAATTCCAAAAAATAAGTTCCAAAACTATTGATAAATTCCTGGCAGTTTTAAAAAAACATCTCTGTGTATGTAGGTGTTTGGTTAAGGATTGTGTAATTAGCTTTAGTTACTATATTATATAAATAAATAAATTCATCAGCCCAACGCCCACTCGATCGACCTTGCTTTCTTTCACATCCTCTCGGATACCATTACAATATTTCTCGCGTCCACCTTGGTCATGCTTCTTACCCATGTATTCCTCTTAAGATCTCTTCTCGTTATACCGAGCATACATTTTCCATCCTTCTCTGTGTGTTCTGGATCGTGCGTAGCATTCTATGCCTTATTTTTTAAGCATAGCGGAATGTTGGATCTAAAAACAATGTTCATTCTTCCAAAAGCACTCCATCCTAACAGTAGACTACAATGTAAAGAACACGAGTACGATATTCTTATCTGTGTGATGGGTATAATCTCTATTCTGCATAAATTTGCTATTTACAACTTGATGCACATTTAATTGGCGATCGGAGAACCTTAGATTAGGGACTAATTCCACCCACACAAACGGTTAACCGTTAACGAGTGGAATGAAATCGCGGTTAAGTGTTTCAGTTATTGTTTTGAAACAGTGTGTAGAGAGCTTTTTCTGTTTCTTTCTCTGGCATTGAGATTGAATCTTATTTATGTGCGCGAAATTGCTCAGTGCTTGCACTGGTGTCGTTTTCGCTGAGGTCCTTTATTTATCGCTCCGTTGGTATCATCGGTTGTTTTTATTTAATTTATTTTGTGTCGCACTGGAAATACCCCAAGGCTGTTTCGTTTCCCCCGACCGGAGTAGACAGACGCGTGATCTTGAAATCGGATTCGCATCACCTTGTGGGCTGCTCTGACTATTTTTAGAACCGCCCACGCATCCCCCGAAATTCCCTCCGAAATTCTTCAAAAAAGGTAAATCACCCATTCATTCATCGCTCTTCGGTTCGTCGTGATTCGTTCACCTCGATCGAATTATTCAATTTTGGGTGCGCGTTGTGTGAAATTCGCGTTAGACTGCAAAAATACTTCCATTGCAACAGTCGTTCATCCTCCGCGTTTCATAATAGATATATTATATTATTGCACCCCGAGGAATGCTAGAATTGGATATGCACGGTACGTATACCGAATTGGAATTTAAGACAGAACCAATAATAATCTCGGGGAATTCCGACACTCGTGAATTTTGCGCCCCTTCCTTTCGACGGGTGCTTTGCGATATTGAAAAAGTGTCGCAGTTTATTATTATCGGAGAAAAATAAATAAACGAAGCGTTTACATTGAATCGACGAGGGGGTGTGTGTCTGGGTGCGGTTCATAAATTAATTAGAATTTGCAACGGAAATAGTACGTGACGTAAATGCAACGAGCGGAAGAAAGAGTTCTCCTTCCTTTGGTACACGTGACGAAGCTGTGACGTCAACTTTCACGCGAATGAATGGCGGTTTTAAATTAAATCGGCTTCTATTTATAGACACGTTGAGTTATATTTATAGGTATTATGTCATATACGGACGAGTATGAATAAAATTATTTATTATATTATAATAAGCTGAAAAAACTGTGTCTGAATGGAATTGCAAATCAATTGAATCGATCGTATTGCGAGTGGTGTTTAATTCAGCGGCACTCAAATTGTGCTCTGCAGGATATGAATAGTTGTTCTTCGAAACGAACGCCCACACCTTTGAAAAATGAGTTTTGATGAAGTAAGGAGTTAGTAGCATTTGCTGTGTCAGCGTTTCCACGCGTTCAATATGTTATGTACACATGTGGAATTATATACCTATACATATATGGTTGTGATCGTAAATTTAAAGTTTACCAAATTTGAGATTTCTTGTAATTCGTTCAAATAAATGTGATATTAATTGGATAGAATACCGTTCTACTGTTTATCCTTAGTAATAGTGATTGAAAGCGAAAAGTTGAAGAACCTCAGGCTTAATTAATTCACGCCCTCTTTGCGTCCAGGGGACTGCTCCTTCACCCGTTACGATTAATAAATAATTGAATGCTTTCGAGATCCCGTTAAAAAGCGACGAGAGCGATTTTGCGATTTGATTGCATTATTAGCATTGCATTGGCTTGATTTGAATTTCTCTTTGAATGCGGCTGCATTTTGTGTGCATGCGATGCCTTTCACCTGGCCGACCTCGTCTATCTGGCCACCAGAGACGGATTGAGGAAAATCGATCCATGCTCCCCGACGGTCCATCGTAGCGATTCCAAGAATGAATAGCCGGCTGCATCGGAAATGCCTTCGCAAATTAAAATATTGGAAATAAGCATAAAATATATCATCATGTTCAGCCGTTCACCATCCACTGCTGGATGAAGGCCTCTCTAATCGTCTTCGATTCCAGTCTGTCTTGAGCAATCTGCATCCATTTGACTCCACACATTCTTCTTAATTCGTCAGACCATCGTCCACTTGGTCTTCTTACCTTTCTTCCACATGCTCTCCGATACTGAAGCATAAAATTTATATGTAGGATGCATCAAACCGCGCGTATGCATTTAGGTATCGTTTGCCAGGTGAATCCGGTGTCATCGTTCTGTAATGGCTCTCTGCAGCCTCTGTATGTTATTCTGGTGAAGACCGCGTGAATCATCTCATGCTGCATAGATCGACAACTTTTTCGAGCTTGTAATATTAATGAGATTGCTATTGCAGTCTCGGTCTCTGTCCGGTTGCAATTTATTTTGTATTGAATATAAGTATAAGAACTGACACCTCGTGTGCCCATTGGTCGAAGTCACTGAAACAAAAATTTCTATGGCAGCTACTCGGAAAGAAAAATTGTTTTCAAGTACTTGCAGGATCGTTACGTCTGCAAAGTTTGATCAGCCAAACACCGGCAATGTACAGGTATAAAAAACGGGTAAAGTATTGTGATCGTGCGAAAATTCGACCTCTAGATTTTGACTGATTTGTATCAATTATCATCCCCTGATCACGTTTTCATGATTTCTGGAAAATGTCTGTATATCTGTGTAGTTATGTGTGTGTGTGTCGGTATGTGTGTTTTCTCCGAAACTATCAAGTCTATCAAGCTGAAATTTCATATCTATTATTTTCACGCAAGGTGTAAGAGACATAAGGAATTTGGTCAACATCAGTCAACCGGAAGTAGGGTTTTTTTCTTGTAGAAAATTCTAAAATTCTGTTACCACAGAATATTTCCGAAACGGCTCCGGCGATCTTGTCGAAATTTCATATCTATAGTTTTCACGTTAGCTGTAAGAGATATTGTGATTTTGGTCAACATCTGACGAGCGGAATTGGCAGTTTACTCTTGAACGATTTTTTGTTTATTATTTTTTTCGGCCTTTTAAATATGTAGTATCGTCACAATATTATAATGTTGTAATCCTGAGAGAAATTGCTATTTTCGAAAAAATAAATCATTAAAATCAGTCAACCGGAAGTAGGTTTTTTTTTTGTCGAAAAGTTTACCACAGATTATTTCCGAAACTGCTCCGGCAATCTTGTCGAAATTTCATATCTATAGTTTTCATGTTAGCCGTAAGAGATACTGTGATTTTGGTCAACATCTGATGAGCGGAAGTGGCAGTTTACTCTTGAACGATTTGTTTTTTTTTTTTTTTTCGGCCTTTTAAATATATAGTATCGTCACAATATTGCAATGTTGTACTCCTGAGAGAAATTGCTAGTTACGAAAAAATAAACCATTCAAATCAGTCAACCGGAAGTAGGGTTTTTTTTTTGCCGAAAAGTTTACCACAGAATATTTCAGAAACTGCCCCATTGATCAAGTCGAAATTTCCATATAAAATTTAAGAGTTGACAAGGTTTTGATCAAAATCCGCCGACCGGAAGTGGTAGTTTTTCTTATTTGAATTTATGCCGAAGATCGTATTTTACATACGCGCGCGCACTCAACATTAATTTCATGATATGTACATATGTACATATGTATGTTGGTTGTTGTGGTGGTTTGCATGCGTTTTATTTTTGTAGTTGTCGGATATCAGTTAGAATTATGTTAGATTCATGAAAGGAAGTCTCTGAATCTGCTTTTAAATTGAGCTAACTTGTTCTCTAAACGGGGGCGTATATTCAGAGTTTAATCTGTAAAGATATCATCTCTAAATTGATTCGGGATCGAACGGTTGCGTATCCCTGTCGCGCAAGAATAGGTTTGGCCGACGACCAAGACGGCGATGAACTGATTGACGACTGTCGTCTCCTGATGCCGGACACTTTCGCCTCAATCCGGGACTCCTCATTGTACTCCAAAGTTGCCAAAACTCGTCAAGTAACTGATGGATGACACAAAATACACATGAGACGTGTCATTCAGTAGTGGCGCATAAACGACACTCGTTATGTATAATAACCACCATTTGTGATACGAATCAGTTATTGAATTGCCCGTTTTGCGTATGCATTTGTTTTTTTTGGCGATAGAATTCGAAGAATTCGACCGATTCTTTTATAGCGACAGTTATCGCCGACGAATGTCTTTGTATCTAAAAGTGTACACAATGACGACTGTTGCCGGCGGTTTTTTTTATTTATTTTTATTATTTTTTATTTCCTCGGTAAAGTCGTCAATGCAAGGTCGCAAACCTTGCATTTTTAATTGCATCTGAGCCGTTCGAGCTATTTCGCAATAGTAAATGAATCATTGCCGCTGTTTCGACAAAGACAAATGAATTATAAACGTTTTCATTTCGGTACTATTATTCAAAATTGAAATTATTTCTGGTACCTACATATGTATGTAATTCAAATTCGACATCTCAAACTTTCACCGATGCGAGGCTATTTGCAATCGGTCGCATTTCGCACTGCGCTTTGCGGATTCACTTTCTCCGGGACGTGTGACGAAAGTAACGCTGCCAATTTTGTTTCGATTTATCGCGTGGCCCAACCCCGGATGATTCGTCGGCGGCCGACGGTTGCCACACGGTCAGATAAATTAAGAGTTCGATGAGAACAATGACGCTTCGATAAAAACCCGTTTTTATGCTCCCGTTTCCGTCCGCGGTTTTGCAAGCGATGGGGACAAAAGTGGGCCGCGTCTGTGGTGGCTCGTGCCAAAATGCAGTTCGGTCCAGATTGCATTTTGAGAGCGACACGTGCGTCCTCTTATAAATCGACGCATTTCGACATGCGGTGAACCAGAGCCGTGTTATCAAACGCACTTTTGGATCAAAAGCCGCAGGGGCACAGTCGATCAATCTAGGCTTCGTGTGAAGTCGAAATTTGATAGTTGTTTTGTTGGAATTTGATGGATGCCGCCGCCACCGCGTGTGTCATTCATTTGCTATGTCGAAACAACCTCAGCTTGCCGATCGGTCGTCTGAATGTCGATTTTCGCAAGCCGGTCACAAACGTGTCCGGTTGTCTATTATTACAAATTTGCGACACGATTTATTTGTGCCATCCGCGTAAGAATATTATCGTATGGCCCCTTACGAAAATAAGTTATTATTTAGAACAGCGTTTAATATCGTCTTTCTGGAACACTGGTGTTCCAGAAAGTTTGTCAACTATATGACTGCGAGCAGTGGGTGCAACGAATTCAGTGGATAAAACGCTACACAGAAGTATTAAAGGTGGATCAAAGATAATTTGAGTTTTGAGGAAGTCTTTTTAATTAATTTTAATTGTAATATTTTTGATTTGCTTGCGAAAGAAAGAGGGCTCATCGCAGAATTTTGCTATCGGTTTTATTTTCGTTGAATGTGAGAGGAATGAGATGCGGTTAGATTGCTCTAGATATAGAAGGAAGTTATTTATACAATTCCTGTAAAACTATCTACCAAAGCGCTTCCGTATGTTCTTACCGGTTCAAATCATAATTTTGTATTTTGTAACCATGGCAAAGAATGTATTTTTGTTTTTATATACATATGTACGTACGTACATATTTACAATATCGTCAAAAGATTTACACGTTTACAGTTCGATAAATATTGATCGGGCTATGACTTATTTGTAAACACGGCGGCTTCGGACTTCAATCTCGATTCTGACACGAGTTTTATCCAACGTAAGTGTGTAATTAATTATGCCGAGCGTTGTGTATCGCGTTATAATGAATGAATGTTGCGTCATACTCGTTACTGCGCGGTCATCGGGACTTTACCAGTAGACGTTGCGGTTATGTACATACATACATACGTACAAAACTAAACATTCGCGATTACGGTTAACCTCACTCGACTTTAAATCTTCCGTTGAGATATGAAAATTGTCCGGGACTCGGGAACGCGGCTTGGTGTGCCATTATGAAAACTTGCATCATATTGTATCTACGGCATTCAGTTTGCACAAGACGTACAGTATTTTAATGTCTAAACCGGGTTCATTCAAAAACATTTGATTCATTTCGCAGGACGTATGCTCATTAGTCCGCTTTCGATTTAAAGTGAATCGTACAAATCGGGATGCAGTTCGACTGTGTCGTATGTATGTATGTATGTATGTATGTATGTATGTAGGGATAACGGTGGCTAACCGTGTTGGTGGGTCACCGACTATTTCGGGCCGCTGTCGCTAACCGCGTGCACTCTCTCTTATTTAGGGAACGATCCCGTCTCGTCTCGTCTGGGTAGCTCGTCTCCGGGTGGCAAAGTATCCACCCTCTCCTCCTCTTTATACCAGAACACCACCCACCGTCTAGACGCGCCCGCTCATAACCTTTTGCCTAATTAAACACGCCCTTACCGCGAACCGCAAGCAACAGCCATCTCACCACCCCTCACGCAGGCTCTCCTTCAAAAATGTAAATGAATACATTTGTTCGTTCGAGGTGCAGCTATGCATTTTTGTATGCATTCGAAAAATTTCAGCGTCGTCGAGCTACATACATACATATGTACATATATTAAATTTACGAGTGTCTCGAATTAGGTTGTGGTGGTCGTGTCCGCGCGCGTGCATTTTAATTAATTGCTTGTAATGCGCGAACGCGGAAACTTTTGCGTCGTTCTCTATATGTATTCGGTTTTGGAATCAATTATTCGTCCAACAGGTGGTTGATGTGTTTCCCGTCTGGATTTACCAGCGAGTGAACACTGTCTGGTCGAAGTGTGCCTTCTGTACCGTACGATGTTCAAATGTAACTTTTAATGTCTAATAACTAATAAAACGCTCTTTTTGCGGATATTGTTCGATTGTAAATAGGGTATACCTTTAGGCTACTGTGTAACATTCGGATGAATCTACATATGTATATGTATTATGTGAATCAATAGCCAGTGAGAATTTATAGATTTTATTTGACTTACATACCTACATATGTAGTATAAGAAAGGATTCGTTAAAGATTTGATAATCATCTAGTATTCTTCCTACACATCTGTCCATATGTAAAATTACTTTTTTTCCCCCCCTCAAATACATACATACATATGTACATATTTTCCGTATCTATGCACATATGTATGTATGTAGGACATATGTACGTATGCAGACATATGTACGTATGCAGACATATATACATATGTATGTATGTATGCAGACGTTGATTGGAATGGAATTGTTATCCTTCGTCATTTTAATACGGACGGTATGCAATAAATGCAATCGCTTAGATTAGTCTTTAGTTGTGTCGTAGTTTTTTTTTTATTCGCCAGTGTAATATGCCAAATGCATAGTACACGGTGAATAACATAGAAATAAAATAATAAATAATGGGTATGCGAGTTTTCTACGAAGGGTGAATCGCAATTCGAACTAATGCTAATCTGCGTCGCATATGAAATGTTGCGAAATGTGCTAAGTAATAATAAGGTCGGCGTGCGGGCGAGAGGGGGTGGCTGGCTCGCCCACTGCACGTACAAGAGGGTGGCTTCTCTACCACCCCACTTCTCCACCCACTTCTCCACTCACTTCTCCACCCACTTCTCCACCCACTTTCCCACCCACTTTCCCACCCACTGGCGCGCTCTCCAGCCGGCGGTATCGATTTTTGTCATCCCGCCTCCCCCCTCCCCCCTCACCCCCCCCCGGAGAGCCGCTGCCGCCGAAGCCCCCCCATTTTCCTCCCCCCCCCCCCCATTTTCCTCCTCTTCACCTCCATTTTCCTCCCCTTCCGCCCATCGCCCGTCCCGACGAGCCGCCCCCAGGCGTTCCTAGGCCTGCAATTGATGTCCTAAGCGGTTCGCCTCACTGATCTGTGGAGGATTTTCTAACTCCCACTGCCTTTCGGTGAATGGACTATTTTTTAGGTTGGAAAGACGACGATTCGCATGTGCAACGTGCACTTGGCTGCTTGCACGCGATTGAAAAAAGTGAGCGGACACGAACCTCGGTGAAATTTTTAGAAAATAAATCACCGCTGTATGGCTGCCGTGTATCAATTAATTGAAAAGGTCAAAATTTTGCGAATGCATTTTTTAAACATGGAATGTATGTATGTATGTATGTATATACATTTAAACAAAAAATCGGGTGTGGTCAACCCATGACTTAATCCATATATTTGAGGAATATGAAGAGTAACCAAAAACTAAAAAAAAAGTAAAAAAAAACCGTGCACAAAAAAAAATAACAGGATTTTTTTGCCTTATTACAAGAAAAAAATCCCACTTTTGTTTTTTTTTTTCATAGATTGTAATTAGCATAATGATGATAATATCTATTACAATATTATGAAGATACCAAATATTTAAAAGGCCGAAAAAATTGTGAAAAAAATGTTGACCAAAATTATAATACATATCTCTTACACCTTACACGTGAAAATAATAGATATAAAATTTCAGCTCGATAGACTTGATAGTTTCGGAGAAAAAGTTAAAGTTAAAAAAGTACACAGACATACAGACATTTTTCAGAAATTATGAAAACGTGATCGGTGAATGATGATGATACCTGATATAAATCGGTCAAAATCTCGAGGTCGAATTTTTGCATGACACAATACTCTATCCGATAAGTAAAAATGTCTTGTGAATGTATATACATATGGTCAAAAATGGTCTGTTGGGATAGATTAAAAATATATTACTTCATTCAATTGTCGAATTTCGTACCCTTCTCGCTCTTTTTCACAGTCGTGTATTAGTTTCAATGATCGTAACTACATATGCAATGAAGTTTGAAGTTTACGCGTAAAAGTTTTATGGAAATGCGTTTACTCTCGTTCCACACAACATTTTGCTTTCGGGATTTATTTTTGTACAAAGTTCAAAGTTTCAACCTTTTCATTTGAAACAGCCTGTATTAGAAAAATCACTCTAGGGAAGCTGTCGTGTTTACATAATGGTGTACATGCGTTCGAAATAAAGTTGCGACATTCAAATAGTCGCGTGCAGATAAAGTGACAGTGATCAACACAAGGACTCTTAAATTTATACATTCAAGATTTTATTTATCAAATTAATTTTTTGATAAATTTTATTTGTACATGCGGATATATGTATTCTCCATAATAATCAGGTTTTGAATTACTGATTTTTTTCTTCAAACCGTGCCACTTTAACGTAGCGTATTCTTAAAACAATACTTAATTATTAAATACATAGATATATTGCATGTTTAGTTGACTCGCAACCTCGGGTTTATTTTATACGGTTACTTTTTGAAACGCTTATTAGTACAAATATTTTCCACTCGACTAATTTATATCGGGTCACGATATCACAGTTGATTGTTTTGGTTCGTTTTGTCCGCATAATCCTAAATTTGTTCGATTTCGTAAATATGTTGGTATTTTTTTCGTCATTGCAAAAATAATCAGATTACGAACATCGATCGGTATTGACCGCGTCGAATTGCCAATTTATTATGCGACACGTGTAGAGTAGGCGCTCGGTCAATTCGAATAGTAAATAAATAGTCGGAAAGAGGAAGGGTTGTCGCCGAGATGTTTCGGTGTTTAACTAAGATCATGGTGTGACTCTTAACTATCCTCGTTAACTCCCATAATTGGGAACGACGGGAGAGTCTTTTGACAGCACTTTGCCACCCGTTTGTGTAAAGTGTCACACTTTGCCACTCTGGCTGCCAACGTGCTCCAAAGCCAATTTTGTTTTGTTTTTTTTTTTTTTGTATTTTCCTCTTACAATTAATCTTTCGCTAATCCGGCCACATTTTCATTACTGTTACGCTTTCGATTCCCTTTGCGGTTTTCCCCATCCTCTACATTTTCCGTATTTTTATCGCTGTTGCTACGGACGCCATTCACTCAATTTAATATTTTTGGCATGTGAATGAAATGAATTTTTGATTAATCAAATCGCATCACACCATTCCACTGCCATAAATCCCGTTATAACTATAACAATACAAATTTGAAAATATTTCAATTCACACGAATATCAGTGCACTTGTGAACACAGTCATTGTGTCATTGTGAGTACAGTACTTTAATTCCTTCCGCGAACACTGCAACGATAAATTGTTATACAAAATATAAACCACATTAATTTCATTCATTCAAGTACAGTAGAAACCCGATTATCCGGACTAATTAATAAATAATAAATAAATAATTGGGGATGAAGGTAGTCCGGATACTGAAAATTTTTCGTGAGAAACTCAAGAGTGGCTTTTGCTCAAAAGTTGCTTTTTTGAACTTTTTAAACATAAAAGTTGAATTGAGTCACATTCCTGGCTTTCAAACCACTTTATACCAACCTCTGAGCGTCGAAGACGTGAAGGACCAATAATTTCATTGTTGTCAATCTCGTTCCGATCTTCTTACCCTGTTCATGTAATGGTACATATGTCCGATACGTACTCTTCATCGTTCAATGTTTGGAATCCAGGATCGTTAGCATTGCAATTTAACCACTCACTGACATCTTCGTCATTGCATATTGAAATGTATTTTATTGCTTCTGCGACTTCTCTCGTAACGTCTTCATTTAATGAATTAATGGCATTTGTGTCAATGGACCTTATGAACGGCCTTTCACATAAATATGTTGTTCCAATATTTTTTCAACATTGACACTTGATAGAATTCCAACTTTCTGATGATCATACGAAACTGGGAGACTTCTTACGCTTTTAAAGCGTCTAGGATTTTTCGACTTTACAATAAGAAGCAGTGGCAGTCGGTGTCCGTCTGCAATTAAACTTCCTCCCCCGAATGCATTACGCCGCAGCAGACAGTTATAAAGTTAATCAGCTGTTTTTTTCTCAATTAAATAACTTGTATAGCGAAATCAAGATCATCGAGTTTGTACTGAATTGGATTTTTATATATGTACAGTCCCTGGCCAAGATGTTAGGGACACTTGTTTTGCGCGCATTAGTGACGGTCATAAATGAAAGAAATGATTTAAAACTTAATAAACTTCCACAGGAACGCACGTCTACACTGATCGATTTTCAGGAGCGAACTGTTCTCTCACATTTCAATTTTGTTTCACAGTTTTCTGAAGAACGGTAGTGCACAAATTCTTCTTTGTATGAATAGAGTAAGATATGAAGGAAGCATACAAAAAAATGAACCCAAAACGTTCTGTAGTAAGTTATTTATGCGCGCAAAAGTTGAAAACAAGTGTCCCTAACATCTTGGCCAGGGACTGTATGTACATATATGGCAGTCGAGCCGCACTCATCCCTCACCGAGTCAGTTCACACATTGAACTGTTGATCGAAAGCTATAAATAACCAGCACTCATTCACCTTCGAACCGATGCAGCTTTTACGATCGCCATTACCGAAAATAGTTTCAAATTAAGACTCGTGCATTGTAATTATCGTGTTGTTGATGTTGACGTGACCCAGTGCCGCGACGTATGAATGGGTGGCTGTGCGTGGGCGGACGAACGCGCGCGCGCACACACCTTCGCACATCCGCCAATCTCCTATTCATTAGTGCAGGGGCGGGTGCAACGCACTCGCCTACGTGCACTTTGATGCATGTGTGCGTGCAAAACCACCCACCCGACCCACCCAATGCACCCACCCCTTGCAATCAAGCCGCTGTACGAGTGCAGCATCTCTAGACGCGCCCGGTGATTATTCACCGCCCGTGCGATTTATTTTATAAATCTACTTTTCCCCGTTTTCACTGTAATTTCGTTGTGTTGAATCAATCGATAGCCACAGCTTAAGTTTTGAACTTATAAAGGAAAGTTCGCGATTCGATCGAAATGTTTTTTCAAAATGTTCTTGGCAAGATTTGGATGTTGTTAAAATCCAGGCCGTCTATGTATGTACATGCTGTCTGAATTTGCAACTTTATCCGAGTTCTTTGAGACACGAGAGACACTTCTGACGAAATTCTAAACGAATGAATTTCTATGGTTTTGTATGGCGTAGATACACACTTGCAACACCCCATCCCACGTGACATTCATAGCAACGGCGTCACGTCGCGCAATCGCATCACGTGTGGTGTGTGTGAGCTTTTAACCTTATGCGCTCGTTTTCTCCCTTGGAAGAACACAATGTTCAACCCCTCCCACACTATTTTATATTCAACTAGCTGAATTGCCCGGCGTTGCTCGGGCGGGTGACATTTATTCTCCAGTACAAACAAAAATTGAAACAAATGAAAACATTTATTCTCCAGTACAAAATTTTTTTCAGATTAAAACATTTGTATGGGGCCTCCTTGACCCCGGGTTTCAACCCCTTCCAAAAACCGTCTACGGTCTAAGTTAGAGTACCGTGAATTACTATACCAAACTTGGTGGCTCTAAATTGATAACTGTAGATTTGCATAGCGGACAAACAAACAAACATTGAATTTTATAGAGTAGATAAACCAATCGAGACATAATTATAAAATATGTCTAAATGTTTTCTTATCACCATTTTTGTTCAGAAAAAAAAATACATACACCAGGGGTCGGCAACATAATTTACACGCGGGCCATATAAAGATATTGGGATTTGTCGGCGGGCCACATATAATTTTTTTTTTTACCAAAGTGACTTTAGATTTATAATGAGTTAGTAAAAAAAGAGATTTTTTTTAATTTTATAATAAAAATATAAGAAAAAATTAAACACAAAAAAAAAAAATTAGAAGAAAAAAAAACAAACAAAAATTAATGAGAGGTTTGATGTTTTTGCAATTTTTTTACCAATTTAGTAAAATTAACATGGAAACTAGTGGTGCTAACTCAAAGTAACGCATGCAAATGTCCATCTGTAATTCTAGTCCGATGTTTATTTTTGATATAATTCATTCGTGAAAATGTTTGTTCACAAATATATGCGCTGGCAAATATAGTTATCATGCCAGCTGAAAATTTCTTCAGTGCTGGAAATAAGGAAGCTGAAAGTCCAGTATAGAACTCTGTGAACTCTATCACTTTAAAAGCGTCTTTTAATACGTCATTGGTTTGTAGATCAATTACTTCCAGTTGTAAATAATCAGGAACATCTTCAATATTGGGAGCGAAAGGATTTTGAAAAAGTCGAATTTCTTTGGAGTGTTTGTGGAAGTTTGTAAATTTGTTGGCAATTCTAAAGTGATTTTATCTTTTTCAAAAAATGACTTGCAAAATGGCAAATTATGAAGTTTTTTTCTATTATATTGGTTTTTAATAGTTTGAGCTTCATTTCAAATGCTTTCACTTCTGAAAACGTTTCATGAATTAGTTTTCCTTTCCCTTGGAGTTTTAAATTCAAATCGTTCATTAGAGATGTGATGTCTACCAAAAACGCCAGCTGAATAGGCCATTCCGAATTCACCAATTCTGGTATTTCTTTGCCTTTTTCAATCATAAATACATATATACATATCATCTTTTAACAAAAAAATCGCTTTATCATATTTCCTTTACTGAGCCACCTAACATCTGTGTAATATATATTATATCTTCATATTGGGCTTCAATATCGATAAGAAATTCCTGAAACTGGCGGTGGTTTAATCCGTGTCTTTTGATGAAATTTATTATTGGTACAATAATATCCAAAAATCGATCCAATTTTTTCCAATCGATCGATCCAAAATTTTCATACACAAAGCTTGTTGGTGAATAATACAGTGAAAAATCATTGGAGTTACAAAACCCAATTCTTGCATTTTTTGTGAATTCCGAGCAGATACGTCCGATTTTTGACCACTCATATTCAATCTGCCATCAGTTGTAATACTTTTTAAATTCTCCAACTTTAACCCCAACTAGCTTATTACTTTCTGTACGCTTATAAATAAATCTTCGCCTGTAGTTCTTCATTTTAAGCTACAAAGAGCAGCCATTTCTTCGAAAATGTTGAATTTTTCGTCAATACCACGAATAAATATCAACAGTTGGGCAGTGTATTTAATATCACAGCTTTCATCCATCGCAATAGAAAAATACTGAAAATTGATTGCATTACCTTTCAACACATCCTCGACATAATTTTTCAATTTCTTCTATTCGTCTTGTAATCGTGCGAGCTGATAAACTGATTTCGCATTTTGTGCACATTTAAAAAAAAATATTGAACTGGATTGTAATTTTACTATATAAAAGAGAAATCGGGCCGCGGGCCATTTTAAAACCCTTCGCGGGCCACTTTTTGCCCGCGGGACGCCTCTTGCCGACCCCTGACATACACGATTCAATAATATTTTAAGCTAAGCGTATATCATGTCGCAGCAAATGGAATTAAGGTCGAAAGTGCTTTACTTGCCAAATGTGGATAGGCAACTGTTTTAGAGCATCAAAATTCATCAAGGTTTTAATTTGAAAATACTTGCTTAGCTAGAGTTTTGCTCTGTAAATCGACGAAGTCGTCCTTCTGCCTTAAACAGCTATTTATTGTCAAATAGGGATATGATGCGAATGAGTCTTCTGGAAGCGCCAATGGAATTATAATGGTCGGCTTACACTAATAAAATGCACGTCTCGTGTCAGACTAGAGACTACATACATATGTATGTACATAGGTATACATACATAGATTTTGAGATGGTTCTATTCAAAATTGGCCCATTTTTCCTTCTCAAAAAAGCAATGGGATATTGCCGAATAGTGTACATATTTCGCTTGACAGTAAAATTTTTCATCAAAAGTTGAGTAATGTCGCAATTATCGACCGTGTCGCCAGCGAGACGGTCGGTTTCCTTATACCTAAGTCTGGGGAGGCTGGTTGCATCGGAAAATCGATGATGTGCTTTTGCTGCGTTCGAGCGTCTTCAGTTTTTATGTTTAAATTGGTCGAGTGAAGATTTGAGCTCCTTTGTGGATTGTTTGCGGACGTTTAATCACTTAAGCGTCCATTGCTCATATTGTGAGAGGCGGTCGCCCTTCATTACGCGAGCTCGTAATGAGCGAAGGGGGCGGCCGCCTACTGATCAAACTTTACCCCTTTGGACGTCGCTGCAATTTCGCCTCAGTCGGAATCTCTCAAAGGGGGGTTTTTCCCATTATTCTCTACAATATAATACACTATTGTGATATTGCGCGCGACGCAAATATCGTAAGAAATACATTTTATGTGACCAAATGTGAATTCAAAATCTCACAATTGCAGATATGAATGTTGCTTACGAAGTAAAGTTTGATTCAACTAGAGCTTTTTATCAAATTTGTTGATTATTCAAATATCATTTGAAATTTAACTATGTAAAATGTTATGGAGGTTGGACTAGGCTACGTTAGTTTAGGTTGCGTTGGGTTGGGGTTACCTTAGGTTACCTCTATTCCTAATATTCCTTTCATATTGTACAAGAATTCTGTAATAGACATATTCACAATAGTACTTATCCATGTTAAAAACCTATTTAGTCAAACGGTACTTACATAGTATGCCAATTGCAATAAAATCAACTTGATTCCTTTTTTAAACCCAAAATGTTTAACTGTTTTTGGTGACGTCATACTACATATGTATGTATGTATGTACATATATATGTATGTAATAGCTGAAAATCTGTCTACCTGTCTGTCTGGGTCGTTGCGGTTACGTCGCAAACAAAAAAATGGCGGTGTGTTAGTAACAAGCCGCTATCTTTCAAAGCTAGTTCGAGTCGACAATGCGATTTTATGGTCATACACCCATTCAATCAACGGTACATTTTTACAATTGTTTAACGTACTTTGAGCACACGGGTAGGGGTGGGGTGGGAATCCACCGTAATATAACGGGCAAATCGGCTAGTTTTATATGCAGATAACTCCTATTCTTGAAAATTTGTAGCACCTTGACTCCACTGTACGCTTGGAAATCAAAGACTTACTTACATACACACGAATAACTAAATGATCGAAATGCACAATTGATTCTGAATTTTGTTGCTATATGACATTGTTTACGCACTTGCATGCGGCATTGACCGACATGGCCTAGCCAAACAGGCAGTTGGTTGTTTCAAAACTTGTCTGTGCGGCTGCATCTGTGTCGCTTCGCCCCCTCCTCCCCTCGGTCCTCTGCCCCCTTCCCTTTTCACCTACTTCTGTGGCGCCCAGTTCATCCCGAATGATGGGAAGGGCCAGGGGGAGGAGGATAAACCACCCCAAACCCCAATGCCGGTATGTAAGTTCGGGCATTCGTGCGTGATTGCGTGGTCTGACATGAGGTCTCGACGTGGATCTCCAGGATGGTTTTTCAGATTCGCACAATCAATTGCTGAGATTTATTGACTGACATTAGGTCTCGGCGTGTATCTTCAGGGCGGTTTTTCAGATTCGCACAATCAATTGTCGAGATTTATTTTCCGTTCTCCAGTAGGATCTGGATCAGTGGTCGGTCGGTCGGTGACTCACCAGCACGATTTTTGATCTACATACATACATACATAGTTTATAGCTTGAGGAGAACTTCCAATTTAGAAAAAAAATAATCACTGTCCAATATATGTAGGTCGATTTTGCAGAGGTTTCCTTTTGCCCTCGTTACCGATATGCTTCCACTGTCGTGATTCGCATATAGTAGCTCTTACTTTTGTGTTTTCTCTCGGGGAGTATTTTAGTTCGGTGTTCTGTTATTTTTCGCCAACGGAAGATTTGTTTACCGTTCGCTCAAATCGAGCGCTTATAATAAGTGTTGAATTAATTAATATTGGTCAGTGGTCGATGAAGACCCGTGTCTGGTGGTGCAGTAGCCAGATTAGCATACAATTGCCCAGAGGTCGTGTTACTTGGGGCAGGTCGCGCACACGATCTGACATACGCATATATTTAGCCGCGTTTCCGATTTCGAATCGTTTATATTGAAATAATTTGCGCTATTGCGAAATTTCGACGGAATAAAATTAATTTTTTAAAGGTCTTCTTATTGTGTAGTAGTTATAAGTGCAAATGTTTATCTGTAGAATGTGTTCCAACGTGTCTGTTTTGCTTGATTCCAGGTATATTATGCCAAAAAGAAAAGAAGAGCACAGCAACCGCAGGGTGATGATGGTACGCACAAGAAAGAAAGGAAACTTTACAATGATGGCTATGACGATGACAATCACGATTACATCATCAAAAGTGGCGAAAAGTTTCTCGATCGATATGAAATAGGTACTTTGATCGGTAAAGGATCTTTCGGTCAGGTTCGTTGTTTGTTTATTTTTTTATATCACACTTAGTTTAAAATATATGAATGTTAATGAACGCACTTTTTGAAATGTTGCATGTTAGTCGAATACCTTTTTGATTATACATAATATTAAAATTTTACATATACATACATATAATTTATACTAATGAAAATTTTTTTTAGGTGGTAAAAGCATTTGACTTAGAAGAACAATGTCATGTTGCAATCAAAATTATTAAAAATAAAAAACCTTTTCTAAATCAAGCTCAGATAGAAGTTAAATTATTGGAAATGATGAACAGAGCAGATGTGGATAATAAATATTATATAGGTATGATACAAATGCTTGTGTTATGTAATTGGATTTTAAATTTGTGGGATCAAAAATTCTCATCTAAAATATTTTGTATATTATTTTGTTTTTCTACATTATTTTAAATGATTGTCCGTTTACCATTTCAGTGAGATTGAAAAGACATTTTATGTGGAGAAACCATTTATGTCTTGTATTCGAATTACTTTCCTATAACCTATATGACCTCTTGAGAAACACTAATTTTAGGGGTGTATCATTAAATCTAACTCGAAAATTTGCACAACAATTATGTACTGCATTATTATTTTTAAGTACACCAGGTGAGTGTTCATTCCATACATTTTTTGCAAACATAAAAAATTGTGATGCTTTTAAATGTAATGAATTCAACTTTATTTTCCAGAACTTAATATTATCCACTGTGATTTAAAACCTGAAAATATATTATTATGCAATCCTAAGCGATCTGCTATTAAAATAGTAGATTTTGGGAGTTCGTGTCAACTAGGCCAGAGGGTATCTAGAATTTTAATTTGAAATTTATTTTAATTACTCCAACATTATTATGTTGTTCAAATTTATGTTTTATATGGGAATATTTTAATAATATAATTTTTTTTCATATTATTTCAGATATATCAGTATATTCAATCCCGATTTTACCGATCACCGGAAGTGCTCCTAGGAATTCCCTACGATTTAGCTATTGACATGTGGTCATTGGGTTGTATTTTAGTAGAAATGCATACTGGAGAGCCGCTATTTAGTGGAGGCAATGAGCATGATCAAATGAGTAAAATTGTCGAAGTGTTAGGAATGCCTCCAAAACATTTATTAGACCAGGTATATTATAATATAATGTGATACATGTGTATAAGCGAGCATTTACGAAAACTAATTTTCTTAAACTAATCACTAAATTTTTTAATTCTTTTGATTGTTCAAGAAAGATGTTTGATCCCTGTTGATCTAGAAACCTAATCTGAATGGGTTAATCTAATTAAAAAAAATTTTTAGGCACACAAGACGCGGAAGTTTTTTGACAAGTTGCCAAGTTCCGAAGGCGGAGGATATGTACTACGCAAATGTTCAAGTGGCAGTACAGCGTCAAAAGAAAGTAGTGGACGTAAATACCGAGCTCCTGGTACGCGTCATCTTCATGACATATTAGGAGTGGATGGTGGTGGACCTGCACAAAGACGGCGCGGTGAACCTGGACACAGTGTTTCTGACTACCTCAAATTTAAGGTGAAATATTTCACCCATCGTAAATATTGCAATCTTATTGGCAATTTTGCAATTATAATCATAACTCACGATCTTGTTTTAGGATTTAATTCTTCGTATGTTGGATTATGATCCAAAGACTCGCGTGACGCCTTATTATGCACTGCAGCACAATTTTTTCAAAAGAACAGCTGACGAATCAACAAATACAGGGTCTGGTGCTACATCAGGTGGCGCAGGAATTGCCGGGGCTGGAGGCAGCTCTCCACCTCAGGGTTCACCCGCTCATCCAGCTTCACTGTCGTCACATCATACGCAAGCTCACCACGGTTAGTTATTTGTTTAAGCTTATGGAAGTTTCTCCACATCGGGAAATATTTTTATATCAAATTTGAAACGAAAGTGATTATTTATTGTTAACATATTAATATCATTTTTTTCCGCAAATATCTTGGTGATGATCACGTCTTCCGAATTAGGTTTAGAAAACAGGTGTTTAGACTTATTTTTGGTATTGATTGTGTATGTTAATTTTTATCACGGTAAATGATAAAAATAAGTATTTTATTCTAGGATATTGCACAATACATTTAATGTGATATTAAGTTATCTTTACAACCAAAAAATACTTTCGCTTTCATCAAAATACACGCTTTTCATCAAATACAAATACCAGAGGTGAATGTGTTTCTGTTCTTAACAACATTTCTTTAATTCATACTGATTGGCTTTGATCGTCTATGAAATGATATGTGATCAGTTTCATTATATAATTTGCAGGCATTGCGTGTTTATTTTTTAGTAGATTTTTACATTTCAATATTTGTATGGACATTTAGATTAATGGCTCATCATTTATTTCTAATAGAGTAAAACTATTTAATTTAAAATATAGTAATTTTTTTTTTTATTACATACAATCAATTTTTATTTCTATGTACATATATTGTATTCATTTCATTTCATGTAATTCATTACTCGATCTTTAGCAAAAATTCAATCGAATTTAATGGGTTATAAATGTTTTCACATTTAAATTCCGTCACTTTGTTAGGGGTGTTTGATGTATTACTAATGTTAACGATCAGATATATGAAATATGTAAAATTGTTCATTCACAATAGGATATTTTTAATTGAAGTACCATAGAAGTACAATATTTTTGACTATTAAGTTAGATGGGTTTTGTGTATTTTGTGCCCAGAGAGGGAAACAGGCGTGCGATGACTAGTGCACGCTTCTGCGCCGCCAACAGGCGGTGTCTTGTGAAAACTCAAGCAATATCGTCCCAGGGTTTCCATCATCTTCATCGATCACCTTCATCACCTCTTGTTGATTGTCATCATCTAATGTCTACTGAAGCCCCACCGTTTAATCAAAATGTATCAGGTCCGCTACTAACCATAAACTATTTGTATTCCCTGTATTTTGACCTTAGCCAATTCAGTTTGCTTTTTGATTCTATTCAAATGTTCCTTTGAAGGTGTAAAGTTGAATGAACGCTTTGGTAGAAAATTGAATGAAAATCTCAAAGCACACTGTTTGTCACTGTTTGTTTTGTTGTTTTTATTTTTAAGGTAGATTTGAAATTCACATTAGAATAGATTCCTGATAATATTTTTCGATTTGAACTGTCAAATTTAGTTCGGTGATGTATGATTTTATTTTCGTTCATAAAACTTAAAATCTATTTCACTTGCTATGGGCATGTCATTTCCAATAATTTTTTTTTATATCAAGTATATTGCATTTGTTGTTTACAGATTTTTTTTATTACTTTTCATTGCTATTTTCATTAAGTTTTTTTTGTGTTTCAGTTATAAATGCATAATAAATATGTTGTTTTTGCAATGCGCAGTCACAGTAAATTGGGTTTTAGGAGAACTAGTTTTGTGATATTTTTACATAAGAAAAGCAGTTTCTGTTACTGTTCATTGTAAAGATGTATATTATTTTTTCGTAATTCTGACTAGTCTTTGATAGTGTGTTTTGCATCTGTTGCACTTTCACTCATTACACTGAGCAACAAAAAATCACGTTTTTTAAAACCCAGAGCGGAGATTGGTCAATCTTTACTAAGTTTGACCCACTAAATTCGAATCCGATAATGATTTTTGTTGATATGCTCTCGTTTATGAAATATTCGCGATTTAAAAAATGTAAAAAATATCCATTTTTTTGGCTTTTGCGGTCTATAGCTCAAAATATAGTATCGTTGTGCTCAAAGTGAGTATTGAAATCAATATTCAGATATTTTTCCAATTGATTGTGATTTTTTATTGCTTTAAAATACTTATAATTAATTATCTAGCGAATTTATTTTCAATATAAAAATCACAATCAATAAGAAAAATATCTGAATATTGATTTCAATACTCACTTTTAGCACAACGATACTATATTTTGAGTTATAGACAGCAAAAACCAAAAAAATTGATATTTTTTACATTTTTTAAATCGTGAATATCTCATAAACGAGAGCATATCAACAAAATCACGGATTCGAATTCAGTGGGTCAAACTTAGTAAAGATTGACCAATCTGTGCTCTGGGTATTTTTTTTGTTGCTCAGTGTTACGTTTTGTTTTTAAAATATAAGTTTTTTACCATCCGTATCCAATTATCATCACCTACTCAGAATGTTTTGCACGCTTATATGAAATCACTCATTTGATTTGTAAACACATCCTACTGATTTCATAAGACACATATTTGAGAACTGTTTGGTTTTTAATCAAACAAACTGACAATTTACATTTATCCACTCTTTTGGCATTTTCAGATATTTTTGATCTTAAATTACATGCATATTCATGTTACTCGGCTATAGTTTTTTTATGGAACAGAATTGTTTTTAATCAATACCACTTCTAAAATTGACTTTTATTTTCGTAATTGGTTTATTGAAGGTAATAAAAATGAACCTTTATAGAGTTTAATGTATTCAGTAATGTTAACTTTAAAAATATATTTCAACATTTTTATTGTAAAGCAAAATACATACATATATCTGGGATATTTAATCAACAATGTTTTTTACATGCTAAAAGTTAAACAAAAATGCATAATTTTATATATGTATGTATGTACCTGTATGTTGATGATTTTTATTAGATCTCTAATTTTTTGTTTATATATTTATTTCACTATTTTGAAGTACACAGTCAAATTTAAAGAGTAATTTTATAATTTAATCTGTTATCTCGGACCAATGAAAAAATGTGGATGACCTCAAACATGGAGTAGCATTTTTACTTAATTTTATTTTTAATTTACATATTTATATTAATTTTGGAAATATACATATACATATTATAGTAAGTGGGCAGATTAAAATTAAAATTCGACTTTTATATGTGGTATAATATAAAATAACATTAATTTGAAATATACTCAAGTAATTTTTTTTTCATCAGGTTTGAATATGCTTCGTGTGAGATCGGACATGTTGATGTCTCAATTTCCCAGCGGTCATGGTGTAGGAGGAACGGGAGGCACGGGTGCGATGGAATGCGAGCCGGCATTTCCACATTCACATCCGCACCGCACGCGCTACCTTCCCCATCGCTCTCTACTGGCGGGAGCCGTGGATGCTTTGGGAAGCTTGGAAGGCGCTGTATTTTACCCGGATAGGGTGGGAGCCCCGCCGCGTGCACCACCGCATCCGCCACTCTTACCGCCATCACATCCTCCGCCCCCCGACTCAGCTGCCCAATCCGACAGTCCCATGGTGGGAGTTTGCGTGCAACAGAGCCCTGTGGCCATTCACTAATCCTTGCTTGTTTGAGCTGAAGTGACGTTTGAAGTGATTTGTGTCAGACCCTTGCTACTGTCAGTGCGTAGATAGAATATATAAGACTTGTACCAAATTGACAATTTATATCAACATTACTCCTGTATTGTTAAAATGAGAAAAAGTTAAAACAGTGTGTTAATGTTTGACGAGTGTGTACAGTTAAATATAATAAAAACTGTTTAGTCATCTCACTGCAACAGTGGTCATCGTTGAGGTTTTTAATACCGATCAGTTGTGTTGCTTGACTTATACAAAACACTCGGATGTGTATATTCATGAAGTTCATGTTCCTTCGCATTTTATATATTATGCGTGTTATATGTTAATTTTACTGTGCGGCGATAATTTTATTTTTACTGAAAAAGACGAAGGTCAACGTTGACTGAGACGTAACAACATTTAGCTTATTTAGGACAATTATTTATTGAAATATTTTTAAAAATTAATAAGGAATTCATAACTTGCTGTTCTCTCACGATCATTTTTATCCAATAGTGTTTTATGTTATTTATAATTCTTTTACATAACATCTTATAATTTATTATTTGAAAAATGTCTTGGGTCATTCAGAAGACATGTCTGTGATTTAGGTGAAATATCTATTATATGTAGGATTGTTTCCCCCCTGTTCTCGAATAATAAGTTATATTTTTTCTTGTTGATGGCGTAATTGCTTGTGTGTTCATTCAAATTTGTGATCTTTTTACAATTTTTAATGTTTTAATTTTCAGTGGAATTGATTTATCACATTTGCACTTTTGATCCTATAACTTTCTATTAAACCTGTTGTTTAGTGGAGACATACATATATAGAGACCTTTGTATACTGTTTGATGTAATTTGAATCTTCTCCATTTTTAAAATAAACTTGGGAAGCAAAAGTTATTCGATCCGAATTTTTGAATTTTATTTCATTATGAAAGTGATCAATATAAAAATATAAACTGGTTTCTGTTTTAATGGTGTAATTTCATTGATTCTTTTGATGACGTGTCTTACTTTTTACGTTGGGCCTGAAGTTTATTGATTTGTTTATAATAACCAATGTATTAGTTGATATCAAAATTTGATCTAAACTTTTTAAGTTTTGTATCATAAAAAATTTAGAAGAATTTATTTTAATTTTTTGCAACATGTAAAATCTTGCAAAAATTATTTTAAGAAACTTGTGATTATAATAGAGAAAATTGATGAAATAATAAAATACGTAAATAATCTTTTTTTTTTTATTTGAAAGTCTATGTTTAAATTGATCTTCGGTTTGTCAGCTGTTTTCATAACATTGTTTTTATTTTTATTACATAAAACACATTTTTATAAATGTTTTGTTATCGGTCTGAAATATCCACTGTTGAATATGAAAAAGTTTCACGCTATTCGTATGGATTCTACCGTTAAGTTTCAATTTATATTGTCCACTTTCCTGGTTGCTCTTAGATGTGCTAAAATAAAAAAAAATATTGTTTGAACATTTTCCATTTTATAAATATCATTCATACTGACTCAATTCATTATAAATATTTGATGAAACAATGTTGCAGCTCTGATTACATAGGACTATTTTTGAATTGTGTACTATATAGCATTTGTATCTATTGAAGCCATTTGATATAACAATTTTGTAAACTAAAAAAAAGGTAGAAGTATTTGCAATTTTATATTCTATCTTTTCTACATATTATTTAAGTCAATTTTTATCTTAAAGATTGTTCAATAGGCGATATTGAATTGAAGTTAAAAATAATAATGTAATTACAATAAACTCACTCTCTGATTGATACAACTATCCTAAATAACCCTGTAACGGTAGGTTATTTCATTTGCTAGGCGTAATGTGATCGAAATTAATATTTTATTTTGTATATGCAGTTTGATCTGAAAGTACACTATTTAAATCACAATGTTTTGCATGGTTTCGTTAAATACTTCTGTTTTGCAGTGAGGGAGTAATAAATGTAAACGATGGTGTGAAAGCACGATAAACTAAATTATTTTGATTGGTATATATATGACATATTTAAAACAGATATGATCAGTGATAATTAGTATAAATTGTGGGATTTTTCATCTTGTTAGTAATTTGATGAAAATGAACATTTTATATATTTTGATGAAAAAATAAACGACTATTCAAAATTTAAGAATATAATTTGTAAAATGGAGAAATAAATAATGTCACTTGTAAAGAAGAGCTAAGATTAAATTAAGAAGGAATGATTTATATATAAAAATAAAAATAAATGAACATAAAAAAAGCTAAACTTGTAAAGATAATACTGTATTCTGCAAAACAAGTGATTTCTTATTGGATATGGCAAAACATTTTCATGCATAAGAGATGAATTGCAATAGCAAATACATAAATAGTAAAATTGAACCAGAAAATTCGTTAAATAAGCGTTTGACAAATACTATAATACTCGTTGACGACTCGATTAATCCTTTCCAATCAACTTTTTAAATTTTAGATAGTGCCATTGTTTTATTGTACGTATTATTTGTCATTAAAGCGGGTGCATCTGAATAGCAATTGTGATAATTTTCATTTAAATAAAAAAATAATTTTAATGAGTCGTTAACAGTTATGTGTTTGTTTATATGAAATGAGGTGATTTTGACTTCCAAATTGTTAGCAATCTTGATCATTGTAGTCTTAATTACATCAGATTAATCGACGACCATCAATAGTAAAGGCCAGAACATTGACAAAGATTGATACTAACCGAAGCTACATAATGTATTTTTATATTTTCTATCAAAAGGATAGAAATCGTACAAACATAATGGATGTTAACTTGCCCTGGTCTATACAATTGATGGCTAATATACCATCATTTGGGAAGTCAAATTGGACTGAGCTATTGGCGATATTCTAATTTTTTATCTGTTTTTTTTTTGTTTTAGTAAGACTTTACGATGATGACTCGAAATATGAGTTTTTCAGACAGATCTTATGAGACAATGATAGAAAATTCATTATCTTCAAGATGATAATACTCACTGAAAAACTCATTATGTATATTTAAATTGAGCTTTCATTATCATTCTACATGTTTACATCGAAAATGAATTCATTGTTAAAGAAAAAGATTAAAGCAGTGTTTTCCAATAGAAAATTAAAAAAATATTGGACTAAGCTTGTCTAAAGTATTGTTAGCTGCGGATGCAAATTGTAGACTTAAAGATGTAAAGATTTATTATGTCAAAACATATTTGGTGCAAACCTCAGAAAGATTTCTGCAGAATGTTAGGAGAACAATTAATTAATTATTATAATGTGCACCCAAATGTCTACAATTTGCTTTCACAGCCAACACCTGTCTTAAAGTGTTTATTTCTATAATACGCAGATATTATGTAATGTTATTCTAACTGTTGAGAGTTTTATACAAATCGAATTGAACAATTCCTAGGCAAATTTCGTAGCCTGGAATGTAACACTTTGTCAATGTTATAGCAATTAACGGCTACTATTTAGTATATTTCTTAAATATGTATTGTGATCATGTGTATACGAAAAGCTAACGTTTTTATACGGAAAAAATGTTTTTAACATTACATTATCGTTAATACCTAAGAGATGATATTATGCATGTTATGACTGTTTATTTTATATTGAAAAAAGTTTTAGAAATTTTATTGTAGTTTTTCGTTTTATCGCCACTAGCTCATTCCTTTCACTCGTAGCAATAGTGTACTAATGTGTTCATTGTAGTAAAATTTTTAAAGTACTAAGAGAATGAAAGCAGAAACTTAATGACAGTATTGAACGGTTGATGAGGCATTGCATTTTATCTAAAGGAGATGAGTTTTTCACCTGTGAAAAAAGCAATCCCGCATCATCTCACTTTTGTTCTGTATTTAGGCTTACAGAAAACTCAAATTTCACTATTGGAAAATACCTCATGCTGCATGCTCAAATTATGTTTATCGTGCACATGTGCATTCTGACAAATATATTTATAATATACAATCATATCTAAGTGTTAAAAATATATATGTACATAGTGTACCTAAAATATTGTTCACTCCAAGTGTGGGTTTTTTTAAATATACTTTTTTAAACATCGAATGCACTTTCGCATTTATGTAGGTAATGATTTTTTTTTTTGGATTTTGTGGTTTTTAAGTGTGATTATTATATTTTATGTTTTTTTAGAATTCGATCACAATTTTATCATTCCAAAAGATGTCACAAATCTTCAATTTTAACGATGAAATTAATTGTATTTTTACTTTCATAATGGGATAAGTTTAGAATATTTTATTCGATTTTTCACGTTTTTTTTATTATACAATAAGATCGATATAAATAATAGATGTTTACATTTGTTTGCTCATGTTTTTGTCTTATATACAAAGAAATTCATATTGACTTGAGTCTTAAATGGTAATCAAGAAGCTTCATGAACAGATCTATCACCGTATTTCGAAAAAATTTCAATATGAAAAGAAATGTTTTCTTTTTACATTGAGAGTGTAAAACACCGATTCTTACCTTTTCCTTAGTTTTTTGAACTTCTTGATTGTCAACCAATTGACCTCTAATTCAGCTGTAATTGGATCCCACTGTTGTTTAAAAAATAATGTTGTGTTTAAAATTTTCAACCAGTGTACTTACTTACCGGCCCGAGGGATTTTGCGATAATACTTTTGAAGGGTTACTATTTTTTTTTATGAAATCAGAATTATAAACGATTAAAACGTGTATAGTGGGTACATTCTATGTATGTATATATTTATTGAATGCAGAACTTGTCAAAAAAAAGATATATTATTTTCTCCATACTTGTATATCTAAATTTAGTATGATGGGAACTCGATTGGAAAGGTCATTGTAATTTTAATAGCGAATCACCACCAAATAATGACCTAAATTAAATTATAAGTTATGTATATAAAAAAAAAACTTAATATTGAATGGCAGCTTTTTGCTCATCTGTGTTGTTTGCTCCCTTCCTTATAAAAAATCCTAACTTTTTTTTTTTTTTACGCATCGTTGGCCTAAATGTGTATTCAAATTCAAATTCATTATTATATGAATGTTTATTTTGTAAGTGATGTCTCGGAATCTAAATTGTAGAAATGATGATTTGCATTGATTGAAACTTTTACGGAAGCATGGGATGGCAAATAACACAGTTTTGCAACATGCTCTGCTACCGAGTAACTTATGTCATTCACATATTGTCTTTGTTAATAAAAGTAAATTGAAAATTATATTGTTATTCATATCCTTATCCACTGTATCCTTTTCCTTGAATATTTTTAGGATTATGTACAACTAGTGTAAGCCCGTTGAATATCAACGCCCGCTGAATTTTAAATATCGTAAAGCGTAAAACGAATTTTAATTATCGTAATATCGTAATAGAGATTCCCATTCCCATACCCACTCAAAAAAATATATTTTTTTTACCTAACTATTTATATAATAATTATTAATTACTATATATATAAAAATGAATGTCTGTCTGTTTGTTTGTTTGTTTGTCTGTCTCTTATAGGCTCCTAAACCACTCAACCGATCGCGATGAAACTTTCAGGACTTATTGTGATCATGCCGGGGATGGTTCCTGTGAAAAAAAATCGGGATAAAACGGGAACGGGAACGGGCCTGCTCACGCGTCAGATAACGTACTAGGAACGGGAACAGGATCGGGAACGGGACTGGGATCTGGAATCGGGAAAAAAACGGGAACAGGAACGGGCCTACTCATGCGTCAGATAACGTACTAGGAACGGGAACGGGATCGAGATCGGGAACGGAAACAGGAACGGTATCGGGCATTGCAACGCATGCCGGGTCAGCTAGTTATATATATAATAATTATAATTTTGTAAGTGATTTTGTAAAAATCAAAAAAAAAAAAAAATAATAGTTTCTCTAGTGTCATCTATGTATTATTAGCAGAATCACGATCCATTTTGTAGGTAAATCCGAATAACGATATGTTAAAAAAAAAAGGACCCAACCGACAACTGATTTTAGCAGATTGGTCTAACGACGTTCTTCCCGAGCCTGAGGTCGTGGGTTCGAACCCCACTCGTGCTGCCAAGTTTTTTCCCAATTTTTCCTCAGCGAGCGTTATCAGCAGACAGACAGACAGATTTCGGCTATTATATATATAATAAGACAACACAAACACAATGTGTGAATTTTTTTCAATAGTTGACTTGGCGAAATTCTTAATTACTTGATTGTAACTTATGTTTGGTATGGGAGAGGATCTCTAGGATCAGATTTATAGAATTAATAACCTTGGAATACGACCAGTAATTTATTGAATAATTTTTTTTCATATAAAATTTACTCGGTAGTATTATTCTAATTTTGTTATTCACTACCCTGAACTGAGGTAATTGACGTCTAAACAACATCTCAGACAAGTGTTTCAAGATTAGGATCAAGTTCTAGTATTATTTTAGGTATTTTCATGTGTCAGATATGAAAACAATTAAACAGATACATCATTATTTTTTTGTCAACAAACTTAGTTACAAGTCTTACAGTGGAGAGGAAAATTAAACAAATCAAATATCATAGAAATAAATCTATGTAGTTTCATGAACCAAAGGTGATATACTAGAAATTAGAATGGACCACAAACATATTATGCCACTGCATCACCCCTGCCCTAATATTTGATCTTGACCTTTTTATAAACGAAGAAAAAGCATCTTCACATTTGACCCGCATCTCTTTTGTGTTCAAGGCGAGAACCACATTAGCATCCAATTATCTGCCTGGGTCACTTCACCTCCCCTCTTCATGTATTTACTATTTTTTTTTTTGTGAAATTCAAAATAAGCGGGGTCCAGAGGCTGAATGGCCACTTTGAATATGAATATAGCCCAATTTCGAATTGGTCCAGTTTTCATCTTTATGTATATCGAGGGGTCATGGGTCGAAAAGGGGACGAGTGCTACCGGTTATACATCATCTCGCACAATTTCATCACATCAGGTGAAACGAAACAAGTGCCCATTATTATTATTCGTGAATACTTTTGTACAATATGCTTTTTACATGTTTGTGTTATGGGAGGCTTTGCGGAAAACGTAATATATTTGATTTATCCGTTAGTATTGTAATGATGTTCCGGAAAACATCGAGTTGCCCGGCGGGCCCAATTACCCCGTGAAAATGTTGTTTATGTTTTCCAATATAATAATAATAAAAGGAAAATACGAGTTGAAAAAAAATATGCTTATCATTTGAAGAGAGGGTTATTGTTTTCTTTGGTTTCGCTTATAAAAATAAACTCCTTCGTGATTAACTGTGAATCCTCGAATTTGATATCAAAATATTTTAAACACTTCGGAGCTTGTTTCTATGAATTTCTGTATGAGATATAATTATTTAAATCATCTGAATCATAAAAAAATCTACCATGAAAGAGATGATGTGCAACGAAAATATAACCAACACCTGGATAAGAGGGGTGTGTAAGCTGACCACCCCTTCAGACACTCTCCCCATACGAATTCCGGTATATTGAACCGGTTAGCGTTTTTAACACGTTCAAAATGATATTTTCTCCCCTACAACTACGAATTTCTCTCCATTGTAAATTAAATGCGATTAAATGTAACTATATGTATATTTTTTTTTACTTTATTGAAATACGGAGTATGTATTCGTAAATTAAGTCATGTTCTGCAAAAATTAGACTATGCGATTTGAATCTATCTTTATCACGCGTCAGAATGTCATCTCTTGAATACATTTTGGACTACTATTTGCGGTATTTATTTATCAAGTCTATTCAACTTATGAAGCACTTTGCTATCGCGCAACTACAAAAAAGTCTCAAGGTCGAATTTTCGCACGATAACACAAATCCGATATGGATAAAGTAAAAGAGGGTGGTGGCTGTTTGAGATTAAAGAATTTGGTTGGTTGTCGTTAATATTTATTCCAAGAAGCCGAGGTGGTGACGAAACTAATTGGTTCAGACCCAGGTAGTCTGCGCAGATCGATTCTAAATCGGTCAAGCCTAGGATGTTTCCAAAGTTGGTTATAGTTTTGTTCCATTATACATATGTACATAGATTTCCACAATTTTCCGCTAATTAGAAACACTCATCAATATTGTTTTCGTTTTCGAATTTAATTTATCGACAACGACAATGACTTAGCCAGAACTATTTCAACAATATTATATATGTACATATTATATATATAATAGCCGAAATCCGTCTGTCTGTCTGTCTGTCTGCTGATAACACTCGCTGAGGAAAAATTGGGAAAAAACTCGGCAGAACGAGTGGGGATCGAACCCATGACCCCAGGGTCGAGTTATTCGCACTGATATTATTCGCTATCGCCCTTCGTCGATTTAGTCCTTTTTTTTAAAACATTACCTATAATTAAAATAAATAGGAAATGAGGAAAAATAATTAAAAAACCAGAATGAGTGGGGATCAAACTCGGGACGCCAGGTCGGTAGTTATCACGCTAACGCATAAGCCACGGCCCGTTGCTGAAATGGTCCTTTTTTTTTAAACATTACCTATACAAGGGATCGTGGCTTGCTTTACCTATGAAATAAAAACTCTGCTAATAATAAATAGATGGCGATATAAAAACTATTGTTTTTTTTTGGTTTTTTGATTTTTACAAAATCACTTACAAAATTATAATTATTATACATATAATAATTAATAATTATAATATAAATAGTAAAGTAAAAAAAAATTTTTTTTTCGAGTGGGTATCGATTGGGGATTATAACGCGCCATAGATGGCGCATTGTTGCATAGATGCAACAACTATAAAAACTATTAAATTTAATATATAATTTTCCAGTACGGGTGATGAGAACGCTTCGTTGATATTCAACGGGCTTACACTAGTGTAGATAAATAATGCTTAAAAAATATAGCATACGACCAATGCGTAGGTACTGCCAGTTATGACGTATGGATGTGAAACGTGGATGCTAAATTCAAGAATGTTACGCAAGATCCAGTGCACACAGAGAAGCATGGAAAGATGTATGCTCGGTATAACGAGAAGAGATCGTAAGAGGAATACATGGGTAAATATCATGACCAAGGTGGCAGATACAGCGGAACGTGTGAAAAAGTTGAAGTGGCAATGTGCTGGACACAGCGAGAATAATGGATGTCAGATGAACGCGAGAAATACTGGAATGGTATCCGAGAGCATGTGAAAGAAAGCAAGGTAGACCGAGTGGACGATGGGCTGATGAATTGAGAAGAATGTGTGGATTCAACTGGATGCAGATTGCTCAAGACAGACGGGAACGGAAGAGGATTGGAGAGGCCTTCATCCAGCAGTGGATGGTGAGCGGCTGAAAATGATGATGATATATTTATTTATTTATTTATTTATAAACAGGTTTTTAGCCCAAAATATAATTACATATACATACATATCAAAATTAAATACATACATATATAAAAAAACAAAAGAATAAGAATATTAAAAGATACATAAAAGTTACACAGAGTATAATATAATATAATAAAAAAAAAAAAAAACATTAGAAAATCAAACAAAAAAAAAAAGAAATAATAACAAAATAATACTATAATTTATAAGTCTTTAGTTTGATTACAAACTGCGCCAGGCTGATGTTGAAAATGTCAACATCAGTCGACAACGAATTAAATAATTTGAGAGCAGTAATCACCGGGCTGGACCCCATAAGCATTGTTCTGTACCCCGGCACCACAAATAGCTCGTGACCCCGTGCACGACAATAAACATCCGGAGTGTAAAGTTGGAGACGCTCTAGTATTTCCCCATTGAACATATGTATGTCCATTTATAATCATGAACATATGTTTCAACAGAGATACTTTCCTCCTCCACTCCAAAGACCTCATGCCAGTCATACCCCTAACGAATTTTGTTGGGAAGAGAAAAGGGTAGTAGCCGTACATCCTCTTATATATGTAACGGGCAAATTTTTTATCTACCCTTTCCAACATATGTACCAATGTACGACTGTTCATGAGGAAACCAAATTAACGAATTATATTCAAGTTTCGATAAAACTATGGAATAATAAAGAATCTTAATTACGTCAACATTGCGTAATAACCCAGAGTTCCTTATTAAAAAGGCTAGAAGATTTAATGTTGATTTAACTACATTAAGAATTTGGGAATGGAAATTTAACTTTGAATCAAAAATGACTCCAAGGTCAACAATTTCCATTACCCTCTCCAATGCTACATCATTTATGGAATAGTTGAAAACAGTAGGATTATTAGATCTCGTATAGCTGACCACCCTGCATTTATGAATGCAGAATTCCATATTACTTGTACGAGTCCAAAGTAATAATGATTGACGTTCAATATTTTTTAAAATACCTGTATAAATATTTTCTAGATTTTCTAAAATATATTTTTGTATCGTATGCATATGCCGAGATGATTCTTGTGAAACCGAAAACGTATCAAATTGTAAATAACGGTGGGGCTTGTCCTCCTCCCCCTTTTCACCCTCTAGTTCATGGTGAGGAAAAGGGGGTTAGGTGGAGTGGTGGCCGCCCCCGCACCAGAGAACCGTTTTGTCATGTGGCATCAATATTTTGCTGAACTCAGGTCTGCTAATGCACGCTATTTTTCAACGTCTATCCCTCTTGTAAGTTCTGGCCCGCAATAGAGGAAAATATCACCACAGAAAAATCAACATTACTACGAAATTTATTGTTGTTTCATCTATTGAATGTTTAATGATTAACTCAAACACATACGAAGACAGTTGCAAAGATAGAGTGTGATTGTAAAAACTATTTATGTACTAGTCAAGTTTATAACCGTGCCTATGTACATATCGATATTACGCTCGTTTAAAAGCGTCCCAATTAAGTTCATTTTGATGTACATAATACAATTAAAAGATTGATTTGCATACCAGGCACACGTTAAAACTCGTGCATAAGCGTATCTAATTTAGTTTTTTATTATTTATTTAATATTCCGTTTCTGAGTGCGGCCCACGGCCCATCCGGGAGTGTATCGAATCTCACACGGGCTTGTGTTAAATTTACTTTTTTTCTTCCTTCATTGGAGCCAGTCGACGTGAAAAATCTCTCCACTTACGTCGTGTGTACTTGAAACCTCGTCGACTGCTGTTCCACCCAGTACAGTTACTCGAAATCGCATTGAATTTTTCACGAAAAATCCTCTCCCCTCTAACTCTCACCACTGAAAATTCAACATATTCGCATATATGTATATACATACCTATCCTAACTTTACTTTGATCACACATTTGTCTAGTAAAGTTTTATAAAGACAGAAATTGGAAGATAGAGCTAAACGTATGCTTTTAAGTACAGGTGTATCGGAGTAAGTTTATTAGTTGTTTTTTTATTTAGCAATACGAAGCATTTTAAAAAAAATGATCATGATTTCTATAGGGAAAGTATTGGAATATATTGAGGTTTGCAAACTTGCACCGAACGATCTATACTGTGTCAGTTGTTTGGGGCGTGGGTGGTATGTAGTTTACAAGCAACCCCTGTTACTTGTAAGACACCCCACCTCCCACAACCCACCTCACACCCGATTTTGCTGAACTACCGTCTAAGAAACACCTCTCGGTTTGCCCCCGAAGAGGAATGGTCACGTGTATCTATTTTCGTTTGAAACGTACCCACCATACATACATACATTTGTGCATATACGCAGGTATGCATGTATGTACACAATCGTTACTTAAAACGGCACTCTAGCGGACTTATCGAGGTTATCGTGGGTTTTATTGTAGAGGATAGGTATCCTCGGAGGCCGGAGGCCTCTCGGATGGCCATTCATTCATTATTTGGCAGATGTGTCGGAAGCGTGGCCGCCAATACAGATTCGGTGTTTACCGTGCAGGTGTCCCACGATATCGCCATTCCATATTCAAATGGCGTGTCATTTCTATACCAAATTCAAAAATCACATTCCGCTTTGTGGTTATTGGAGGATTTTGCCGTAACGGCGCAACAGCTTCTCAAACCACTGACACGATTACTGCGAGGCCTCCAAAATAAACTCAATAGTCTTTCAAACGAAATTGATCACCGTACAAATGATAAATCCTTACATTAATTATCACTCGCGATTTGAAGTACATAGTATTGGATGAGCTAGACTGCCAGAAAGAGTACATTTGAGTTGACATTTCTGCAATATTCATGGAATTAATATTATAAATAGCAACTGGATGATTTAGATTGAAGTTAAAATTGGATGACGCAACCAGATAAAAAAAATATACACAATATTATCTAGCACATTTAAATGCCAATGATCAAATTTTTAGAAATTTGATAAAATCTAAAAGGAAAAACCCGATATCATTAAAAAAAATAACATGTCCTCATAGTTCGTTTTGTTATCTTGGTGTTGAGATTGTTTACCTAGCATGAGCAGTATTGAGAATGCGAAAGAAAATTTCGCACACAATGTTTGAGAATCGTTTGCGACATAGCGAGTTTCACATTCGCACCCTAAAATAATACGGCCCTATCAACATTTTTATTCGAAAATACAATATTGCGTTATTGCGAATTCATAATGTAATGTTCGGAAACTCGCCGTTTTATGGCTATTCTTTGTCTTTTGACACACACATACATCCATACCACATATGTAGGCATGTACATATGTACGTAGGCAAATGGATGTACTTATTTTGGTTTTCAGCAATCCGTATCACAATCGAGCGTGTATCGTACGATCTAATTATTATATTATGTGAATAGCGCGTCGATGGTTTTCCTATTGAATTGCTAATCTGCCGATCTGTATCGATTTTTCAAATATATGTATATAATACGATTGAAAAGTCTAAAATAAATCAGTGCGTCTTTTTTGGTAGAACAGAAAATGGCGTTCAAAATTTGTTTAGTGTTCCTGTTAGCAGCTATCGCTTGCAGTCATGGGATGAGAATATCACCAAGTATGATAATTACTATAGATAATTTTAAGGTGGTAAGAATTAAATTGAATGTTATAATTAAAATGAGTTAAATTTTAGGAAACGAATTCCACTGGAATAGAATTGTTGGAGGAGCTATAGCACCTCCTGGTTTTGCCCCGTTCGCCGTTTCTCTGAGATCTGGTCTTCTAATCAAGAGTCACTTCTGTGGTGGTTCCCTCATCAGCTTGAATTACGTCATAACTGCAGCTCACTGCGTAGATGCTGTATGGAATGGAAATTCATTGACCAGGTAAGATTTTATTATCAGATTATGGATATTTAAGTATCTAAAATAGTTTTAACTTTTACTCGAATGTACATTGTACAATGTACTTACGTAATGTAATACGTATTATATTTATCAGAGATAAAATAGTTTCAAATAATATTTTTATGACTCAATCAGTTGCGTAATGATTACATAGGTACATCAATTTGAAATTTTGTCATCTCTGCCTTTCAGCTCCTTGGAAGTTCATTCCGGTACCAATAATTTGAATGGAAGCGGAATGAAATCTTCCGTCAGCGCTAATTTCACGTACCCAGGATGGGACACGAATGCGATCAAAAACGACGTTGGCATTTTCAAATTGTCAACTAGCTTAGTAGCAACCGATCTAATCAAACCCATAGCCCTAAATGGGGCAATCGTTGGAAATGATGGACCTGTTACAACAGTTGGCTGGGGTTTGACCAGGGTAATTTAAATTTTACGTTCCATATTTGTGCACCGATTTACGCGAACTTGTCGATGAAATCTGACATCGTTTTACAGTACCCCGGAATATCATCGTCGAATGAATTGAAGTATTTGGAAACGAAAGCCATGGGTCACGATCAATGCGTAGAGCTGAGAAACGAAGTCGCCGACACCTATCCAGGAGTGTATCCTGATATTTCAATGGGTGAAATTTGTACATTCCACTCAAAAGGACAAGGGACTTGCCAGGTAATGCTCATTAAATGAATATGAAGTATCAACGATGCGTTTCAATATTTTTACATTTCAATCGTTGGATTTCAGGGTGATTCGGGCAGTGCTTTGTACAATGAAAATGGACTTGTCGGAATAGTATCCTGGGGACTGCCTTGCGCCAAGGGTGCTCCTGATGTATTTACCAGAGTCAGTTATTACAAAGACTGGATATCAAATATCATCGACTAAAACCGATCAATGTATTGTGAAAAGGTTATATTAAAAAATTTTAAATTGAATTTTAGTATTATTTAGAGAAAAAAATCGCTGTTGGATGATAGTTCGATTGGTAAATGGGGTTCGTGCATAATAAATGTGGGTATTAGTTACTTGTTGCCAGGTTTCGAAATCTTGGCACGTCCATCTGTGTTAACCCTTGTCAGATGTTTGGGGTGTAGGGGGCCGCGGCTGGACCGCGCTCTCTTTCCCATCCCCCCACCTTCCCCCATACCCTTCGGTCCTCCTCGGAGGCCTTAAATCTTATTTGACAAGCCCGGGGGAGGGTTTTTGGGTCAACCGAAAGACAACCTCAATATGCGGGATTCAGCGTTTCGAGCGTAATCTGCGTCGGGGACGAAAAAACCGCAATGCCAGATATGCGTAATCTAGATCGTTACTCTGCGACCATACTCTAACCTAAAACGGGGTAACATTACGCCAACCCACATACGTACAGAAAAAGCGCCCATTTTATAATTGAAAAAAGTCTTATCCCATCAAAATGTTTTTGAGTTGAGACAAAATCAAATTGATTTCAAGCCACCTATGCCTTTTCACTTCGACAAACATTTTTCAATGTTTCTTACAGTGAAGTTTCCCGGGTGAGATACTTCGCTGTTTTTTATTTCTTCTGGAGATGAAATTTATTTATTTATTTTACAAATTATACCATAGTGACATTACAGGTTGCCCCAATTCGTCACTATGGCGAGACATGAAAAAAACATTATATTTAATAAATAAATGAACATACATAAGTGGATGAGACTGATGAGAGTCAAAGTTGTAAGTAAATTAAGAACATCATTATCTTTAAAATCGTTATTTGATAGGCCCAAGTCATTATATTATATATTATATATATAATAGCCGAAATATATATATAATAGCCGAAATCCGTCTGTCTGTCTGCTGATAACGATAAATAATTAAAAAACCAGAACGTCGCATGAGTGGGATTTGAACCCGGTATCACTGATTCGGAACAGAGCGCTTACGCGGTGAGCCAAACCAGATGATAATGGGCTGGCTTCAACTTGACTATTTATATAATAAAAAAATAGGCTCGCGACTTTGCTAAATTGTTACGTTGTTGTTTTATAACGCACCATAGATGGCGCATTGTTGCATAGATGCAACAACTATAAAAACTATTATTTTTCAGTACGCGTGATGAAAAATCGCTTCGTTGATATTCAACGGGCTTACATTAGTATATATATAATAGCCCAATTCCATCTGTCTGTCTGCTGATAACGCTCGCCTCGGCTGAAATAAACACGAACGTCGCGAGTGGGATTTGAACCCGTGATCACCAGGTTGGGTGAGCTAGCGCTAATGCGTTCACCCAACATTAATCCTTAGTAGGCTCGCGACTTTGCTAAATTTTTACGTAATCAATTACGTCAAATACGTCCGTTGATATTCAACGAGCTTATAGGTACTAGTGAATCAATATTATTCAAAGATCAAGTCGAAAAATCCCGACTGTTGACGGCCGATTTGGATTTAATAGTATTCAAATCTTTCAAACATCTACAGAACTGGTTGAATTTTTCGATAACATGGTGAATCTGCCGCACGAATCTTCAACATACATACATATGTAGCTTCGTTGTGGCTAGTAACTCAATAAATATGATTGACCTTTAATTATGTACTCACAACTATCTCAATGAATAATTTTAACATAATATATGTATTAATTTCAAACGTAGCGGACATCGTATAGTATAGCGGGGGTAGCGGTGCCTACTAACATCCGGAGAAGTAACTCCCTCGTCTTTCTTACTCCCAACTCTCCCCGAAGAACTTTACTTTTGTGCGTTGGCCGATCCCTCCTCATCCTTCTCAGCAACCACCTCCCCCATCTCCAGCTCGTTTCCTCCCAGCCACCCCATCAGTGGGCAGGCAGGGCAGAGAGAACCCCCCGTGTCGGCCAATCGATATCTGACCACCACGCATTTCTATTGGCCGTTCGATGGTTAAGGGCGAAGGGGGTGCAGGACAGTTACGGCCCAGGGACGCCTTTATGGTCGAGGTATCCGTTTAATGGCGCCCGAGCCGAGGACCCCTTTTAAAAGGATGCTCTCGCAATTACTGCCGAACGTGAACGAGCGCCAACGGCAAGAAATTTACGGGGCTCGTTCACGTATAGTTCATTAACGACCCCGCACACTACCGACATACACACTGTGGATAATACCGAGGATCGTTATAATTTCGGCTTTAGTTTTTTGCTCAATACAAATTGGGTCTCGACACAATCTAATACAACCCAGATGGCTATCAAATTCGATATTAAAAGTTGCAAATTTCAAAATTTTGTGGTACCCGTCGCATGGATTTAATACTCGAGTCGCCCTAGCCGACTATTTGGACTTGTTATAGCCAGTGGCTATACGTATGAGCGTAAATGTATTTAAACATGGCTAGAGGAACCCTATACCGAGCCTCTATTGAAACTTTCCCCTACACCTGTTGTCTGCGCGTGACCAGAATTTTCATTCGACTTCCGGGCAATTTGCGTCGAATTTTCCCCGCAATAGAACTCAAATCTGAACAAAACTTATTGTGCCGAAAAATAAATAAAAAAAACACTCCGGTTGAAATTTTTCCACCGAAATATCAAGGTCAAAGCGTGAAGGATTCAAAAACTTGAGAGGAAAGTTGCGTTGGTTAAGTGAAATGTGAAATTTAAATAAAACAGTGAGTGTTAGGCCCACCCCACCCTCCCAAAGTTCTCTTCTACTTTTCCGTTGCTCCCGTTTCGAGGCATTTAATTAATTTTATTTATGATAAAAGGGGAGTTCGGGGATCCGACCTCAGATGGTGGGTATTATAGGGACCCAGGGCCAATTGTGACTCGAAGGGGATACGAGATACCGAAAGGGAGGATTTTGCGACATCATTTATGCTCAAACCCTCCCCGCGCGCCTCCCACGCACTTTTGCTTCCTTTAAATTTAATCAGCTTATTATTCTTACTACCATACATGGCCCCGTATTAACATGCGATTGGACTTGTACAATTGAACCAAATTCAAATATGTACTATTCCTATTACATGTACATGTATTGACGTATTAGACACATTATAAATATAATGTTAAATAATGTGAACCTTTTAATAAAATACTAAGTCTGCATATTAACGGTTAAGGCCTTGCGTAAGCAGCTGGGCTTTCGTCGCCAACTCGCGGCCATTTTCTTACCTACCCTTCTGACCCCATCCGATACTAGAATAGATAGTTTGGTAATTCCGGCAAAAAATCCTTCTGGCCCGTTTTCGACCCCTCCCCCCGACCACCCCTTTCTCCTTTCGGTGTCGACCCTTACTTTCCCCTTCACCGTCCTCCGGTCCTCGAAGATATCCACCCCGGGCTCGGAGGACCGGCCCTCCTCCCCACAGGTCCCGGAAAACCCGAACCTTTCCGCTAAATAAACCTCTTATCAGAGGGTCACAATGCCCAGGCGGCCAAACCAAAGAGATCCGCAAAGTATGAGGAGGCCAGTGACGCATCTAATGCGAAAACAACAGGGGAGTCAACCACGCGAACAAACGTCAAAAATCTCAGTTTTTTACCAAACATATATATTTACATGTTACATCATAGAAAAATGAATAAATTCTATACATAAATGTATGAGAAGAATAATTAAAAAATATATATATTTAAACAGTGTTGTTGGCAATGAATTTTTAATGAAGATTCTGCTTCTACGATCATCATTTTTATTTTGATTTTTGCACAGATGTTATTTGCATGCATTTATACTAACTAGTTATATTTGAGAAAATAAAAGCCATTTAATTAATTTATAAATAAAAATAAATACTTAATGCTAATTAAAATTATTTGAATCAAAATTAGCAATGTTAATACAATTCTATATAATTATGCAAGTTTGTGAAATGTATTTTTAGCAAATATAAAAATACACGCGCCGTCACTGTACGAAATACATTTGGAAGTATCTTAAGCCTATATGAAGGTTTGCATAGCCGCCTACGAATGTCCAAACGTATCTTCACTCCCATTCACACCGCATTTAAATGAGATTTTGTTACCGAAAAGAAAAACTGAAAAAATAATAGAAAAAGAAAAATTTCATAGAGTTTATCCTCTACTTGCGCAAATGATGTTTTTATATTGGATACCATTTCGTGTGTAGCAATCGGATATATCAAAAAAAATGTGTAAGACGAACGGAGGGCAGTTAAAGAAAAGTGGAAATTCATTGAAAAATATAATGAAAGTTTTCTTTCCTCTTTTCATTTTGAGTGAAAATATACAAGCGGTGTGTGTTTGTGCATTACTTGGTTACCCACTTCCGCGTTCGAATCCACCTCGCAGAGGATATTTCCTATTTAAGCAATGGTAAAGCAAACACTCTGGATGTGAGGATGGTTGTAGACGTTTACTTTAACTTACCCATCGGGTACGCGTTCCGGGTAAAGTTCTTCTTTGGGGCTCACTTGTACCCATTCTATGCCGCACCCCCCCCCCCCCCCCCTAAAATCCACCCACTTGGGCCAGAATTTGTATTAAAATCCACAATGTCGAACTAATCGTGTAAAATATTAATTTTTCCATCGAATCGATTGCGTTCGAGTGTGCGGTCCTGCAGACCCACGCCCTCTGCTTCGGTCAAAAAGAGAAAATCCCTCCTCAGAGGTCGTCCCTCTCTGGCTCTTACGCGCTAAGTCCAGACCCGACCGGTCCCTTCTTAAATAAATAAGCCGGGATGCTAACCATCCCACATCTATGTATCTACCTCTATCTATACATACCCACTCACACACACACAAACTTCGATACTTTCTTACACGCTCCAGATACTATTCGAATGGAAATCAATTTTTCACCGATCGAAGACCGCATGTTACTAAATATTTCCAGCGTTTGAACGTGTTATTGATTTGGAGGGTCGATGGTGCGTATGTCATCGGTTGGCCCTCGCATCATACGACATGATACAAATGTATGGGTCGAAAAACGTGTCGGTTCGTAATGTTGCGGTGGTGGTTTTGTAGGGGGTAGGGTAGGTGTGTCGTAAGATATGAGGTCATAAAAAGCACGTGTGACCACGTGTAGTACATGACCGTTGGTGAGTGGGTCCGGACCCTCCCCTACCACCCACTTTAACACGGCCCTGGGCCCCTGGAAACACGTGTAGGCCATGGGCCCAAGGCGGGTTCTACCACGCTCATAATTGATCTGTTAAATCTGTGTCCGAATGGGAGTACACGTACAAGCCCCAAATCATACGGATACCCACTCACATACAAATCGCTGTGTGAAATCAAGTTTAAGTATACAGTACAGGTGAATGTTTTTCGCTTGCTGATTAGTATGTATGTTACAGCGAAAGCATATTTCAAATGAAAATATATTTTCACTCGCGTTTCGGTGAAATCATATTCAAGCACATTTTCACATATTTCTATTAGTGAAAATATATTTTAACTGATACTCACTGGTGAAATTAAATATATTTGTTTCCGAACTGTCATTGAAACTAAATTTGACAGTTGTGAAATGACCAATCGAATCATATAATCTGCTGAAATATTCAATCCTAGTTATATTGTCGCTTCTTCTTCTTATCGTGGCGTGCCCGTGTTCAGGCGTAGACTTTTACTGGGTAGTACCAATTATACATATGTACATAGTTTACAATGAGTCATTATCGATTTTATAACAATCGACTTATAATGGTCGGTTTAAGAAAAAAAGAGCACGTGTTACTACGTTGCACGTGTTGGAGTAACCAAGTGTAATATCAGCCTAAGGCTGATATTACACTTGGCCACTCTACCAACACCCGATTTTTTTTGAACCTAGACTACCAGATAGATATACATACATGTTTAGATGGCACGTATTACACTGTGCGATTCACTGGTGTCTAAAAATTTCTCGGAAGTCAAAAGTTCGCAGTACAAATCGACACCAAATCCCTTTTCGACCTTTTTTTTGCGTCGTCCTACTCGAATGCAATTGTTTCGAGAACGCATGCTATGTGATAGGTGTGTTTTTTAACCAAAATGATTTCGAAAACGATGATAATTAATTAGCTGAAAATCGACTTGCAGTTTTTTTACACTAAACTACATAGAGTAGTTTTCGAATAGCTTTGTAGCTCTATTTTTTTTTTTGTATGAAGATGAGCAGGTAGCTGGTGACTTGGTGGTGCAATTATATAAGATGCTGGCCACCGTCAAAAAAAATCGGGTGTTGGTGGAGTGGCCAAGTGTAATATCAGCCTTATCCTCAGAATCCTCAGATATAACAACAACGCCACCGTTTCGTTCAAAACACACTTGTAGGATGACACATCATCGACTTAGGCCAACATCAACAAGTCACAAGCACATACGCTTACTTTAATATACTTTCGCCGATACTGAGCAGTGAAACTGTATATTCATTGTTTGATACATTTTCACTGCCTGAATTGGTAAACATATATATTTTCACTAGTGAAAATATATTTCCACTTGAAATATACTTTCACTGTAACATGTACAACTCTACGTCTACGTCACGACTTAGGTATTTTCGCATTAATCTGGTATCACACGTGTATGTGTGTCTTATAAAAATGCTCGGCGTGATATCCGTTAGAGTATTGCCGGTTTAAAGTTGCGGTCGTGTGCAAAATGAGTTACCATCAGTTAGGGGTGGCTGCCCGGGGCGGCTCAGGGGGCGGCGGGGGTCAGCGGTCTGCGGGCAGGGGGGGGGGGGGATTTTGGGGGCCCCTGCATATGCTGCGGACCACGGTCATGGGGATATTCACTTGAGCAATATTATGATGAAAATTCTACTAAAATATTATATAATTCGTAGGTATTGATGACCGAACGTCATATGCATTTTTGTCTTATTTCGATTTACAGATAAGTTTCAAATGATTTTTTTTCACCTGGGAATTTGCATTACAGTTTGAATTTCAATTGACGGTGCAGTTTTAGTTGTTGTGTCCAGTGAAAGTATCTAGGAAGTATGCTAAGGGCCAGGATACACCAGGCGACTCTGGTCCAGGATACAGACCAAAGGCGATTATTTCCGCGTGGTCTGCGGAGACCAGGTTAAATAATTTCATGTAACTGCATACATTTGGTCTGGTCGCTCAAAATGGTCGCTCACAAGTCTGCAGACCAGAGTCGCCTAGTGTGTCCTGGCCCTAAGCGATTGGTTGTGCATTGGTCATATTCATCATAATTTTAGCCGATAAAAGTGTAAATACTCAAATGCAGGCCCATAACATAGGCCTCCACTGGAAATTTTAAGTTTGATTTCTATTAAAATTCTACGTGAATGATGAATAGTTGTCGCCAAATATTTGAGACATCAAATATGTAGAAATTTAGGACAACTTTTTTATCTGGTATCTTATAAGGAATAGGAATACACGGGTAAGAAGTATGACCAAAGTGGCAGATATAGCAGAACGTGTGAAACAGTTGAAGTGGACACATGGACACGTGGACACATAATGGATGGCAGATGGACGTGAGAAATACTGGAATGGTATCCGATAGGAGGTGAAAGGAAGCAAGGTAGACTTAGTGGAAGATGGGCTGATGAATTGATAAGAATGTGTGGAGTCAACTGGATGTAGATTGCTTAAGACAGACAGGAATGGAAGAGAGGATCGGAGGGGCCTTCATCCAGAAGTGGATGGTGAACGGCTGAAAATGATGATAAGGTTTCAAACTGATATTATTCTGAAAAAACAATATATGAAAGCGAGTGTATAAACGGTTTTTTAGTTGTTTCGATCCAAAAATTAAAGTTTTCCTTTTAATTAAAAATCACATAATAAAATTACAATGTATATATGTACATAATGTAAACTACACCCGATTACACGAGCGTTGAACCACCAAGGGTACCGGCCAAGCTGCCGCTCTTTGCCAATTTCCACAGAGTCGACCAATAAAGTATCTCTTTGTATCAATGTGGGTAAATGCTCGAATCAATAATGGAAAACTCATTTTAGCAAACATTAAAACCGCTTTCCGTGCTTCGATTTATATTCGAAAACTATGTATCTTAACAAACTTTTACGATAAAACAGACAGTTAGTTCAAATACGACAAGTTGACATCAAACAAATATTGGTACATACATACATATAATATTTTTCTATACAATTTTCCGATGACAGTAACGTGAGACCGTTCACGTACATATTTCTATTAGTTACCTACCCATATCGAATGTACTTGTACGAAATTTAATTTTCACAAAAGCGAAATTTATACCAACGCTTTATACAATGCTATTATAACTTTTGAACGTTAAAAATATATATACATATACAAAGGGGAAAATTTGACGTTGCCTTTACAGGTGGCCGACAGGGGCCAGTTGGCGGCCGCCTCACGACTGATCGCCGACTCGTGATTTGAATTTTAATTCGCCACAACCCTCGCGACCCTGCCCCATGTTTCATTTATACATATACGAGGGAGAGAGAGTGGGAGGGAGGGGGTGGATATTTTTTTTTTGGAAATTCGTCCCGTGGAAGCCATATTTCTCGTACGCACACACGCGTACATATTTATTCCAGGTGCCCCTCCGCGTTTTTTTTTCTCAACCCCGGCACCGAGATAGAAAGACGGATCTCACGGAAGCAGTCTCATATATTTTGCTCATTCGCGCGGAAGGATATGCCGGCCGGATTCGATTCCTTTTGACAAATGCGAAATGAACCGGTCCGGATGGTGATCCGACGCTACCTCGCCATCGAAGACGACGTTCTTATATTGCCACTCAATTACGAACAGTCGATAGTACCTCTGCGTTTAACGACAAGGTCCCAAGATTCGAGTCCTCGCAGTGACTTGTGTAAATGCCGATGGTTATTGCGTTTCTATAAAATAAACTACATATTTAACGATGTGACTTTATCTAATCAGCGTTGGCTTTTAAGTGATATGGATCGTCGTCGATTTGGACGATTAATTACACAAGAAATGCATCCGGCTCACTCTCTCATCCTCCCCATGCCGAATGATTGATTTAACCCTTAACACGCGGGGGCGAGTTGATTGACTAATTGAAAATTATGACCGAATGCAAGGGCAAGCAAATGTTAAGAGCCTTAATGATGTGTGAGTCTAATCTACTTTGTGAATTAATATACAGGGCCAAAACCAAATCCTGCATTACAAAATTAAATCATAACTTTTGAAAGCTGATATTATTGCTACATCTATAAAAAAAATTGCTGATTTTAATGTTATACAAAGAGTTTGAAACTAAGAAAGTAATACTAATATTTAATGGTATTTTTATGAGTTCTGGATCTACACACATACATATGTACATATGTAGTGTGTTTAGATTTGGGAAAAAAGTAGGATATTTATTCTACCATGTATAAACTGATGTTATTTAAAATAAATTAATGCAGTTTTATTATAAAAAAAATTCACATATTCTTTAATATACAGTAAAAATATACGTACATACTATAAAAAATTATTTACTACACTGGAAATATTCAAATTTTTCAAGCTGAAAAACACAGGAAAAGTTTACAGTAATTTAAATGTGAGTATATTTCTATGTGCAGATTTTTATGTGCGCTTTTTTCCAATGTGCGCATTTTTCCGTATGCGCAATTTTTCTGTGCGGATTAATCACCGAACCATAAATTCGATACAAGCTATATATGTATAGAGCTTGTTTTTTTTTTTTGAACAGTATAAATTTTTATTTATTACTTTCGACGTTGCTGTGTAACAACGTACATATATGTATGTACATACATATGCAAGATTCTAGTTAAAGGGGGCGCGTGTCCGTGCCACCCCTTACAGCAGCTCGTGTTTGGTCACTGCTCTGAAATATATAAATGACCTCTTTAACTGAAATGGTGTTGGCTTCACCGCACACGCTAGGGGTAGCAGATGTGGTGAAACTACCTTCGACCTTGCAAAATTCAACACAAACTATGTATTTAAACGTATTAATTTATTTCGAAATAAAATTACCGTTTTCTCTGTAAAATTATATTTCTTTTAACACAAAATCTGTAAATACATCACTGAGTACCTACGCCTGTTTGCGCAACGCGGAATGAGAGGGGAAAAGGCGTGATGATGAGCGGGGGCGTATTCCCGGTTTTATTTGCGTTGACTGGGTCTGAGAGGAGCGGGATGAAGGGGAAGGGAAGGGTGCGGGTGAGGGTATGGGCTATCGGGGCCCCTTGAAGAGTGTAACAAATAGGCTTATACATAGCAACCGTACGAAGTTAGTTAAGGGATGAAATATTGGTTCGGTTAGGACCTGGCTCACGGCAGATTTACCATTATATATGATGTAGGTAGAGGAAGCCACCATCAGCCGCCCTGGATCCGACCCATTCCCTCCCCTTCCCCCTCCCCCCCTCTTTTAACCCTCATACCGCAGTACCCGTTCTAGGATAGGGCCTCCCCCACGACCGGCCCTTACACTCTCCCCCTCAACCCATCTACCATTTACCCCCTATAGTCGTGGTGGATCACGTTTTGGTGCCAAAGACGAATGCGAAGTGCACTCATCAAGGTCAGTTCCATCAGCGGCACACGTGCACTGTACAGAGCGATCCATTCAAAATGCAACCATTTTCTGTAAAAAGGACAGATGTGTCGTATTAGTTCGTCTTAAGCAAGTGTCAGTACTAATATGGTCATCTTAAGCGGATATTAATTACACAGGGATAATTTACTCGTGACGATATCGCTGGTTTACTGACCGGCACGTAGAGTTAGTAAACCTATGGCAGCGAGTAGCTAGTAAACCTATTACACGTGTCAAGTTTACTCGCAAAATGTTGCCACTCGCTGCCGCTAGAGGCGCTGTCATCAACTTGTGAGTTGTCAACGTGACAGCGCGCGCTTTGCGCCCACCGTCAAAATGTCCGCTGAATATTCAATATCGTAAATGTATCACGTCCATTGAAATGTACCGTGTGTGTTGGGAGCTGAAAATGAAACGCTTAACCTCAAACTGTCAATGAAGTGACGTCACACGAGCCTGCTAGTGCAAGCTTCATTCGCGCGGCCGAAAAACCATGCTAGTTTACTTACATCACATATTACACGCGGCTATTTACCAGCAAACCAGCAAACCAGCAAACCAGCGAGATCGTAGTGCGTAGACTATCCCCGTGTAATAATACCCCCATTATATCTAGTACGATTTGTATTAGATGTTAACTTCCGGTGCAATGTTTAGAGTGCGTCATTAGCGATTCGGATTCGCGGCACGTGTCCGTCTTTCGCCACCGCACCGTTGCCTTTCGCAAACATATTTATGGGGCAATAAAAGGCGATACGCCAACCCCCCTATCCCTCGCGCGAATGGATGTCGATCCGCGTGGAGACACAGACGTACGTGGAGATACAGACAGACAGACATCAGGTATTGTGTGTAGTAGCGTGTGCCCATTCGTATGAGCGGTGCGCGCCGAAGACCGTAAAAAATACGACCACTTTTGTCACATAATTTACGTTAAAGTATCCCCCCGTCGCGCGGCGGAGAGGCGTAAGTAACTCCGGTTGAGTCATAAAGCTAAACACATAAATATAAAAGGGAACCGAAAAAAAAAAAAACCGAATATCCCCGGACCAAATCCCCCGAAATCGAATGTCCTGTGCCCGGGTGGGCGGAGGAGTGAGGGTGGGGTAAGAGGAAGCTGGATTTGCAGAGCCAGAGACACCCCCGATGCCGATACACAGACGTGCACCAACCCCTTCGGCTATATTTTCATTATTCATTTCACACCGTTTTAAATTCTTAGATTTTTATGCTTCTAATGAAGTGTTAACATCGCTAAAGTCGAACGCGAGCGTAATGAACGATTAGTGCCTATTTGCTAATTCTAAAAATAGGCCAAATTTTGAACACACTTTAGCTCGTGCCTACATATATTAAAACTAATACAGACAAGATTACATTGAATAAGCACCCCCTTTAAGCATTTTAAATTTTATTGGTTTTTGAACATTATACCTACAGCTGATGATTGAAGCCATTCTAGAGGAAAATATCGGGTTTGAAACGTTAGAAAAGTATCACTTAGGCCGGGCGCACACTGGGTACGTATTCGTACGAATTCGTGTCGTACGTATGTTGTTGTCCCTCACACGCATGGCGTTGTCTCTCTCTGCCATGCCTCTCTCTGCTCTGCCGTGTAAGGGACAACAACATACGTACGGCCTTATGCTTGAAAAAAAAATTAAAACTTTAAAACACATTATTATAATGCTGAACTCAAGAATGCTTTGCGAGATCCAATGTACACAGATAAACATGTAAAGATGTATCTATGCTTGGAATATCAAGAAGAGATCGAACGAGGAGTACATGGGTGAGTATGGCCAAAGTGGCGTATATAGGCAGTGGGCTGGACATATGTACATATGTATATGTAGCAAGAAGAATGGATGACAGATGGTCACAATAAGTACTCAAATGGTGCCTGAGAGGATGTGGAAGAAAGCGAGGAAGACCAAACGGACGATGTGCTAATTTGTTGTCCCCTTATCATTTATCAACTCCTGGAGTTGCTACCAAATATTTGAGACACCAAATAGTGATTTAGAACAACTTTTTTATTTGGTATCTTATAAGGAATAGGAATAGGAATAGGTACATGGGTAAGAAGTATGACCAAAGTGGCAGATATAGCAGAACGTGTGAAAAAGCTGAAGTGGATACATATCGAGAATAATGGATGGCAGATGGACGCGAGAAATACTGGAATGGTATCCGAGAGGATGCGAAAGAAAGCAAGGAATACCAAACGAACGATGTGTTAATTAAGCAAAATGTGTGGAGTTGAGTGGATGCAGATTGATCAAGACAGACAGAAATGGAAGAGGATTGAAGAGGCCTTCATCCAGCAGTGTATGTATGGTGAACGTCTGAAAATGATGATTAATATAATAGTGGTCATAGTTAAATTTATACATACATATGTATGCTCTCAGTTTTTAATGTCACGAATAGACATCATTCCAAAAATGGTCAAAACATCTTCAGAACACGACAACTGAGTAGAAATGTCTTTAAAAATTCGGTCAATGAACATTTTACTCAATAAAAAGTATAAAAAAAATGTTCTGCTGTTGGTTATTTAGTGGTACAGCCTCATTATATAAAAGGTATACAACCTCTACATCCGCTCCCTAATTACACCAAGATGGGTTTTTACGTCGTTACGACTCTGTGCCTGTTTTTGTGGGTGCGTCACGATTAGCTCACGACGCCGACGTCATACGTTAGCGTCGCGACCAACAACTGTGTCCTCAACCCCTGGCTGGGGGCGTAATATATGTCACGTGGACTTGAGCCGACCGTATATTTCGGTGTACCACCCCTGGCTGCTTCAGGGCTGATTGGATTTTGGCGCGGGATTTGCCGCACAGCGCTTTTGTTTATTCATTCGCGATGGCAAATAAACAATAGGGGGGGGGGGGCTAACAGAGCGTCGAAAGGTCGAGATGGCACCGTGGACATTTAGAACCAAGTTTTGTGTGGCCAACACTCGAATTTTTACAAAAATATTATACGTGATTTTGTATTATGATACTGCATTCAAAATATAGGAAAATTGCTGTTGAAGACCAATATAAATGTAGTTGAAACTTTTACATCGAATATTCGGTATCTTAGCCTATTATATTTCGTTTATGGATGAAGTGAAAAGTGTCGGCGTCGACCTTGACGCGGTTTTTCTTTCCGCGTGGAAAACTGCGCCAGGACATTTCTACGCTTTTTGCTCTCATTTTTCTCGCGGCCAGTTAAATCACCGAAGGAAAAAAAACGCGCAAGAAAAACAAACGCACACACACACACACACGTATACAGTATACGGAGTACCGGGAAAGTCCTGGCTTATTTAAATAAGACCATAAGGGAATCGAGTTGACGTCGTCATATTATACGAGTAGCCGAGTCGCTAAAGCAAACCGAATGTGATCTTACCTTGCAAATGTCTCCTCTTTTATCCCCGAGTTTTTTTTTTTAGTTTTGGAAGGGGACGGAGAGGACGTTAAGGACGAGCACACTGACTACTGTGAAAATTTTCGGAAATGGTTCTCGCACAATATTATTTAAATATTTATACAAATAGTATTTTTGTTACATTGTAAGAACTGTGACGTAGGTGCGCTGGATAAACACAATACGATTATATTTCAACTTTCATTTTATAACAAATCACAATATGTAACACAAGATTAATACACTGTTTCTACTACGTTTGGCGTAAAATCAAATTAAATTCGCGGGATGTAAAGTCAACATGCTTGTTATTCATTATCATTTTCAGCCGTTCACCATCCACTGCAGGATGAAGGCCACTCCAATCCTCTTCCATTCTTGTCTGTCTTGAGCAATCTGCATCCACTTCTCAATTCATCAGCCCATCTTCCACTTGGTCTACCTCTTTTTTTTCACATCCTCTCGGATACCATTCCAGTATTTCTCGCGTCCATCTGCAATCCATTATTCTCGCTGTGTTCAGCCCATTGCCACTTCAACTTTTTCACACGTACTGCTATATCTGCCACTTTGGTCATACTTCTTACCCATGTATTCCTCTTACGATCTCTTCTTGTTATACCGAGCATACATCCACGCTTCTCTGTGTGCATCGGATCTTACGTATCATTCTTGAAATTAGCATCCAAGTTTCACATCCATACGTCATAACTGGCAGTAAGCATTGGTCGTATACCTTTTTTTTTAAGCATAGCGGAATATTGGATTTAAAAACTATGTTCATTCTACCAAAAGCGTTCCATCCTAGTTTAATTCTTCTTCTTTGCATTCGGTCATATTCACCAATTGACCTAGGTATAAATAACTATCAACTATCTCTACAATATGATGATCTACCGTGACTACGCTATGTATGCAAAATTCATTAAACATAATTTTAGTTTTATTAAAATTAAAGCCTACTTTCATACTTTCGTTGCGTAATTCTGTTAATCTATTGAGTCACATGCAACTACATATAACTATGTCGTCAGCGAATTTTAAATGACCTCAAGTGTCTTCTGTTAATTGTGTTTAAAAAACTTATATTCGTATACATTTTAAGTGTCTAAATTTAGGGTGGTGAGAATTTACGCCATTGAAAGTAAGCGATTTTAAAGCGCTTCACTTTTGTACCTCGCCGTATTAATTTGCGCCCATTAATTAATTTCGGACGACAGCCCTTATTTTATTATTCTCGTTGTGTGAATTACGGTTCTCGTTTCCGTTCCGGTTGCGGCATGGCACGCTCCTCGGGTGCACGCGGGCTTTCGCGCACATTCGCGTGGTATATGGTGTGGGCTTTCTCTTCGAAAAATATCATAATAGGCGAAATGTTTGTGACGTGAGAGAGGTGCAGAGCCACACTGTAGGGAGAAATGGGGGGGTGGGAGAGAGTGAAGGGGCGTTTGTAGGCAGGGCTGGCCTGGGGGCGCTTGTCGCCGTTTATTATGCGTCGGGCAGGTGAGCTCCCGCCCTTTGTTATTATTTCTTTCTGTTCGCCCATTTACAACATCGCCACACTCGTAAAAATGTGCGTACATAAAATGGCTTCCACTCGACTTTTTCGTCTTAAAGTTTATAACTCATATACTGATAATATAATACATATACTGATTCAATCAACGATACTCTATACAATTGTGTCACTGTCAAATGAGCTGCGGGCTGTACTGTTATTGTACAAACCAGCGCGCACGGGTGAGGGTTGGGGGGTGGCGTTAGAGTCCACCGTTATATGACGGGGAAATCGAATAGTTCTACTGAGATCATTTTTTTTTTACAAATTTTGAGTAACAAGGGATAGATAGGACTCTAAGCGAGAGAATCTTTCTGTTAGTTTATAATGCAATCAATACCTATGGTAAAATGTTGTCAAAATTTATCTTAGGAAAGATGGTATCGTACATGTACAATGAATTGGTAGGAAGAAAAAATGTGACGTTTTTTTGTGAATGTATGTACATATGTATGTAACCGTCTCAACAACTACGAGAATGTGAGAGAAATTTGGAATTGAAAAAATTGAAAACGGACTTAAAGCTCTGTTAAAAATTTCGCAATGATATGATGAGTAAATATTAATATTTTTCATAAAAAGAGTAAGAAAGTGCAAAAAATCAAAATATTATTTATTTAAGTTTCATTAACATTTCTACATAGTGATAGCATTGTATTTGCCTGGAATATTTTTTATCATGTTACAAATGGCTTAAAAACTATTTTTGAATTATTTTGGTATGAAATAATTTTTGGGATTTATGATACTTGGCCAGTTCACGTAAGAGTGTGCAATAAATCCATTTCCATCAAAATGTCACTTCGGTGAAAAGTGAGGGTGACGATATGTACATACATACGGAGGTAGGTGTTGTAATTTTCATTTCATTTATAATCATTTTCTTTTAGACTGAAGCTTATGTGTCGTAGTGGAGCATTTTGTCGATGAATTTCAAGTCGTTAAAGTTGAAGAGTGAAGTCCAAGTCGCATTAAGTTCAAGTGTGCCTCTGCTAGCCTTTTTCGGCTTGGTCCAGCGATGCGTTTTATTTTCCAGCATTTCCCAACGGAGGGAGAGTATCGAGCCGACTTCGAGCACCACTCGTACAACTTTTCCCTCCCCGCTTCCTCTACACCCCCTCGTCCCCTCTCGTCGAAACAGGCAGTTCTCTTCAGAGAGAGAGCGGAACTCTTCCAGGTGGATTTTCATATGGTGGGAGTGTACGAGGGGGGGTTGGAATGTTATATTCTAAGGTTACACGCTTTATAAGCGGCCCGGGACATGTCCTAGGAATCCTTTGATATGAGATTTTTGTTTTGACATTTTTCGCTCGTCCAGGAGCGACGGGGGAGTCGGCAGAAACCGGAACGGGCGGGGGTATGGGAATTCGCGAAATTTTCATTTTTCAGTAATAAACGTGAGTGGGCGTCGCACTCGCTTGTCTGTGACGCGGAAAACTCAAGTTAGGTAGTTCAAGTTTCTTTTGATCGCGTTTTTTACGAGAGTGGACGTTTGCGTTCTAAACGCGTCCATTGCCACCGAACCGAACGAGTCATACAATTATTAATATTTAACATATGTACATATATATATTATGTAGACGACTTGAAATAAAAACCTCGTATGTACCATTTCACTCCAACATTACTTGTTTATGTAATTTGATGAGATTAATTTAAATTTTTATTAAACGTACATAGTACCTGTCGTGTGGGTTTAACGTGAAATACGTCGTACAAATTCGATTTTCTACGCGAATTCATTTGATGGGTCGCCATAAAAGACCCGAGCCGGTGCGCGGGTAACCAATTTGGCGTTAGGGGTAGGAAAGGGGGAAAGGGGGATAGGGTTGGGCCGCATTTGGGCCGCGGACAACGCGTTGGTATCATCTGACTGCCTCTCCACACTCCATTTGTTCGTCGGCGACCGTAAAATGCGAACTTAACGCGCAACGCACAAGAAAAACTACAACTTAAGACTTAAGCGTGTGAAAAACGCTTTCCCAAGTATACCGCATCCTTATCTAATAGCCTCCAGCTGAGTTGAGACTTAACGATTACCAGTAGGCAAAGTTGAATTTTAAAATCAAAATATGGATGTTTACAGTGTGAGGCTTCATATTATGGTTGACTTACGCTCCACATGTCTGTGTGCGATACACTCGTATATATAATATAATTTAACGTGGACTCGGCGTTAAATATCCCCCCCACTCCCTGCCTGGCAACATAAAAATTTATGGGGGGTGGACAGTTTCCTGCGAGGCAATATCAGGCGTAATGTGCTGTATAATCCGGTTTATAGGTGTGGGAACCCTGGGTATCCCCTACTCCTCTCTCACACCCCTAATCCCGGATACACCCCCACCCCCCCACCCCTGCTACGGTGGCAGGGGATGGTCAGACTCGTCCAGAGAGGGTGGGGATGATTTTTTTTCTCTCGTCGGATGTTGTGGGGAAGGGGAAAGGGAGTGGCCGCTTTCTGCCACCGTTAGGGGTTGGGGGTGAAGGTGGGGGTGAGGGTGAAGGTAATGGCCGCAAAAAAAATGACCGCATCCCCCAACGTTGCTAATAAAAATTTATATCTAATGTGACGATTGGATTTTTGTAATAAATTTCATCATTCACAAGTAAAATTTTCCGTGTTGATTTAAAAATAAAAATTTTGCTACATATACATATGTACATACATAGTTAAAAAAGTCTTTTAATTTACCGGGTGAGTTTTTATATGGAAAACCTATTTAATGGTAATAAAACAAAATAAGTATGACCCAAGTGGCAGATATAGCAGTACGCGTGAAAAAGTTGAAGTGGATACATTGCGAGAAGAATGGATGGCAGATGGACGCGAGAGATACTGGAATGGTACCCGAGAAGATGTGAAAGAAAGCAAGGTAGACCGAGTGGAAGATGGGCTGATGAATTGAGAAGAATGTGTGGAGTCAAGTGGATGCAGATTGCTCAAGACATACAGGAATGGAAGAGGATGGAGAGGCCTTCAGCCAGCAGTGGATGGTGAGCCGCCTAAAATGATGATGATGATGAAAGCAAGCTTTATAAAGGTGCCTGTAAAAGATCAACATAATCACGGCAATGTATTTACCGGCAAGCATTGCCGGTAATATTACTGCAATATGGTGATCATCATTTTGAGCCGTTCACCATCCACTGCTGTCTGTCTTGAGCAATCTGCATCCACTTGACTCCACACATTCTACTCAATTCATCAGCCCATCTTCCACTCGGTCTACCTCGCTTTCTTTCACATCCTCTCAGATACCATTCCAGTATTTCTTGCGTCCATCTGCCATCCAGTCTTCTCGCTATGTATTCACTTCAACTTTTTCACACGTTCTGCTATATCTGCCACTTTTGTCATACTACTTACCCATGTATTTCTTTTGCGATCTCTTTTTGTTATACCGAGCATACATCTTTCCATGCTTCTCTGTGTGCACTGGATCTTGCGTAACATTCTTGAATTTAGCATCCACGTTTCACATCCATACGTCATAGCTGGCAGTACCTACGCATTGGTCGTGTACCATATTTTTTAAGCATTCTTTATCCATGTACATACATATATAATATTGTTGAAATATGTAGTTCTGGCTAAGTCATTGTCGTTATCGAGAAATTGAAGTGTTTTTGATTAGCGGAAAATTGTGAAAATCATTGCCACTTCAACTTTTTCACACGTACTGCTATATCTGCCACTTTGATCATACTTCTTATCCATGTATCTCTTTTGCGATCTCTTCTTGTTATACCAAGCATACATCCTTCCATGGTTCTCTGTGTGTACTGGATCTTTCGTAGCATTCTTGAATTTGGCGTCCACGTTTCACATCCATACGTCATAACTGAAAGTGCGCATTGGTCGTATGCCTTCTTTTTTAAGCATAGCGGAATGTTGGATTTAAAAACAATGTTCATTCTTCCAAAAGCATTCCATCCTAGTTTCATTCTTCATCTTAATTTAAATTTAACAAATTATTAAGCCTACTTTCATACTTTCGTTGCTTAATTCTGTTAATCTATTTTTTTAAATCTACTGAGTTATATGCCGTACGTATTAATTGTTTTATCTGATACGATGGTACAAAACTCTATTCAATTTAAGAAGCACTTTGCTGTCGCGCAACTAAAATAAAAGAGGGTTGTGGCTGTCCTAGATTAACGACTGTGATTGGTTATCATTATTGTTTATTCCAAGAAGCCGAGATGGTGATGTAGCAGTGTATGTAGCTCATTGGTTCAGACCCAGGTAGTCTGCGCACATCGATTCTATATCGCTGAAGCCCGGGATGTGTGGGAAGCCTATTATATCATATTAACTTTTATTAAGTTGCGCATATATGTACATACATACATACATACATACATATGTATGTATTACGTCAAATCCACTGAACCCATATCCGTGCCAAACTGCGGTCTATGTATTTAGTAGTCCTTGTTTATTTAAAATTTTTATCTCCGTGCGCAATTTCGTAGATTTCGCGATGTCTTTTTTGACACGCGTGGTTTAAATAGACTAATCCGTAGTGTCAGATATGATTTAATATTATTTCGCAAACGACCAATTTTTTTCCGTAATTTAACGTATTTTCAATTTTGAGCATTATTTGTACCAATGTATAGGTATAATTGATTGAAATTTTTAAATTCAATTAAATTGTTTTCAGTATAAATTCTGTATACGATGATATTGACCATGGATTATTTGTAATTGAAAATTCGCCCAGGCAACGGGGGTACTTTCAGATCTTAATAATCAGAGCTAGACGAGAGAATTTTTATTCAATTTCAGTTTGTAAATCACTGGCTGTAGGTAGTTAACTATAAATAATAAATGTAACCGCGATAAGGAAGCATCCATTCTATGAAAAAAAAAAAATACAATTTACAGCCAATGCAATATATCTGGGTGACTGTCCACTGCGATACCCTTCTTAGGATATGATGCACATGCAAAAATCGTGGGGTGCAACGAGAAGGGTGTCCACAAGTTATGATTTATTTCGCTAGTCCGAAAGCGAATTTTCCCCCGCTTTGAATACACTAAATCCCGAAGTCCTTATTACTCGGGCCCGAATCCCCGGCTACTTTCTACTTTCACAATGCATTCACTTCACTTACACTCCCTTTAATAAGGATACTGTAGCTTGGGGTGGCTCGGCCGCACACCCCCACGGCATTAACCCCGCTGGCTACACTCTTTTTGTCATGGAGATCACATCTGATTTGGCTTCTAGAATCTAGATGTGTTTATGCTTGTGTGTGTGGGTGTGTGTGTGTCTATTATTGATCTGACGGTAGCAAATGAAAGATGGCTGGGATTTTCGTATTTTTACGGTCGTCTATGGTGTTTTTATGGTGTCTGCAGCGCGATGCACCGTGTCGCGAATATCCGATGTGATTTTTACGGGGATTTGGACAATAAGGTTGATATGCACAAATGCGCATGCTATGTATGCGCGTTGTTTCTCCGATTGTAAAATTTACGATTCTCGACACCGAATATGAATCTCGTTCTATATTAATGGGGATTTATCGCAAATGCGCACAGCCCACTCCCCAAATGGAACATTCGAATCAGAACGTGAAATTAGTCTTTAGATTTTATTTTAGTTTTAGTAAAACAAGCATAAAAAAAAAAAAAAAAAGTGTGGCCGACCCATGACTTTATCCATATATTTGAGGAATATGAAGAGTAACAAAAAACCGAAAAGGCAAAAAAAACCGTGCACAAAAAAAAATAACAGGATTTTTGAATTTTTTACAAGAAAAAAATCCAACTTCCGGCTGAGCGATTTTTATAATTTTTCTTTTCAGATTGTATTCAACATAATGATTATAAATAGTATCACAATATTATGAAGATTCTAAATATTTAAAAGGCTGAAAAAAAAAAAAAAAACGAAAAATCGTTCAAGAGTAAACTATCACTTCCGGTTGGGGGTTTTGATCAAAACCTTATCAACTCTTACGCCTTAAGTGAAAACTATAGATATGAAATTTCAACTTGATCGGCTCAGTAATTTCGGAAATATTGCGTGGTAACAGGATTTTTTACTTTTCTACAAAAAAAAAATCCAACTTGATTTATTTTTTCGTAACTAGGTATTGCTTTTAGAATTATAATATTACAATATTATGAAGATACCAAATATTTAAAAGGCCGAAAAAAATAAAAAACGAAATCTCGTTCCAAAGTAAACTGCCACTTCCGGTTGTCGGATGTTGACCAAAATTATAATATGTTTCTCTCACACCTTATGTGAAAATACTAGATATGAAATTTCAGCTTGATAGACTTGTTTCGGACAAAAATTTAAAGTTAAAAAGTACACAGACATACAGACATTTTCCAGAAATCATGAAAACCTGATCAGGGGATGATACCTGATACAAATCAGTTAAAATCTCTATGTCGAATTTTTGCACGATCACAATACTTTATCCGATAAGGATAAGGTAAAAATTATGTATAATTCATACGAGTTATGGTGTTTGTTGTATTTACTTATTAGTTTATTTATAAAATTTTGAAATGCTACATAGATTAGATGTATTGTAAATATAGTTACAGAGTTTGATGACAATCATATCGTAATACTAACCTGCTAATGAACGGATTAATTATTAAACAAGTCATTTACTTTCACTGTGTATGATTTAATCAAACGTCTTAAATTGAGAAATAATAAAATAAAATTTCCCGTTTAAAGAAAATAATTGAAACACTTGATACACGTTACGCGATGTTGTTATAAATTATTATTATGAATTTAAATGAGCTGCACTTGTTGTTGAAAAAATCTTTCTAATCACTTTTAGTGTAATCAAATATAAAAAAAATCGATTTCAATCACATAAAATTAGTATTAAAGTGTGTGTGTTCACATCTCGGTCGAATCTAACCGACTGAATTTGTTTGCCTCTTAACTTTTCAACTAAATCCACCGCATGCAAAAAAATACATCGGAAAAAAAATTAGAAAAAAAATAATACCAACCCTACAATGCGCTGTTTTTTAAGCTCATACCCTGTATAAAGGATCACGATCCCGACGAGACAGACACGGCGCGGAAGGGTTAAAAGGCTTCACGCATGCTCTAAAAATAAAATAAAATAATAATGAAACTACGCGCGTATATAACGCCGTTGGGGTACATTTTAAACTTTACAAAAGGGACGATTTTTTTCGTTTATTTTAACGTCGGGGGTACAAATCGATGGATCGATATATTTTGAATAATCGATTTTTTATACATATGTACATATGTATGTACATACATACATAGATCATTGATCATTGTTTTGTTTGATCTATTGGGAATTTTTTTTATGAAAAGCTTTATACGGAGTTATACTTAACCGGTAATTATTAAAATTTAATTAATTGAAATTTGATGTTGCAGATGTTGATGTACAAAACAGGAGATACGAGTATGTAAGTCTATTCAAAATCAAAATTGGGTTTCGTCGTCGCTGAGCACCGCGAAAGATGAATCCGCTCTCGGTAATCGCGGTTCATTTCGTAGTGAATAGAAAAACCTTATTAAAAAAAACAGCCATCGGGGATGTGTGCCATTGAATATTTAAATGGGGGGTCGAGACTAGGAATAAAAAAAAAAAAAAGCGAGTACGTGCCACAAAAGGGTTGGGCCGAATTACGCGCACCCCAGGGGTTAACGGGACCCCAGTGCATATACGGAAAAAATGCATCATGTGCGCTATGCACGACGCGAACCCAATTCGGAACTTTTTCGAATTATGCATTTGTGTAAATATCATTAATAATTTTTTTCCAATCGTCTCGTGTATAACTCTGACAGTTGCGTAATTCATACCTACTAGGATCGGAGTCGCCTGGAGGGTTAACCTCTTGGAACACGAATTTGAAAAGTGCCTACAAGGTAGGAACACTTTTTTCATTTATATTATATAAAGTTAATTACCGTTTGGTTATGTAAATATCACGTGTTCGTTGTAACATGTTTAAAATCACGTTTTATTTCAACATAATATTTTGATGAGAGCCTTGCACTCCTACCGCGCAGTAAATCCTTAACGTACATATTAATGTTTATTTGATTAATAACATGATTACATGACATTACGAAAATGTTCCAAATTCGTCGCTTCCTGCTTTGTATGTTACACGAATGTGAACTTATATTCCTTTCCGACTCTCTTGCATTTTTCTGACGTGTTAATTTGACGATTCAATTAAATATGTACATATCGCGTCCTCATAGCACAAAGGTGACATGTCCAAGATTTTGCGAAAATTTTTATGACATATGTATATCACAATCAAAAAGTTCTGCTAATATTCTTGGAGCACACAATTGACAAGTCCGAACTTTTTCCATGCAATTTGAAAAATCTACTTGTGTAAATTCATTGATAATGAAATAGGATCTAAAAATTTAGAGTAAAATATGTGCAATCATCATTTTTCCCTTATTTATTGACGACCATTTTAAACTTTAAAACTGCTGCCCTGAACAATTAACTATTTTAAAATTTGCATGTTACATATGTACATACCTTTATGCTCTGAGGACGCGATATACATATATACATATGTTAATAATGGAGCTAGTAATGGCTTTAGCTCAGGTTGATCATATGTACTTCTTAGAATTGCTAATTTTCACGAAAAATGTTCAATTTTCGCGGTTCACAATATTTAAAATGATGAGATTCTAAATTTTTACATTTCAAATTCAGAAAGTAAATAATTTTAGGTCGAGTAGGTATGTATTGTAAAATTGCGAAATTTTAGCCGTTGTTTTTCGAATCTCTGACAGATCCCGACGGGTTGCGCGTCTACTATCCCCGCATTTTTTCTCTTCGGGATTTAAATACATACAATGCCTGCGCGCAGCTGATAAGGACGAAGGACTTGTCGAGGTGTAAATATGACAACAGCCAAGTTTTACCGAGTGCGTTGTTATTACCGGTACGACTCGTGCCCGCCATTGATAAAACCGCACACGCGATTGAATATTTTATTCTGATATTTTTAGTGCTTTAAACAAATTAGTGTTGAAGCATGAATTGAAACTAGAACTAGTAAGATTCACAGGAACTGAGGTGGCTCAAAATCAATACACATTTACTGAACATGTGTTCCATTAAACTATTATAACCCTATCGCCTTTGAAACGAACAGGTAAATTCTTCAACAATGAAATCTCCGTGTCACAACATCCGAGCTTAAAAAAATGTTGCCGATCGTGAGAAAGTGCACACTGGAGGTAAGAAAAAAAAAATAGCGCAAACATTTTTTTTACGAGGAAGCGAGGGGTGAAGTATATAACATTGTGAGTCGAAAGTGGAGGTGCAACAAAAAAAATTAGGAAGTAATCCGCTGGCGGCGTAAAGGGTTAAACTTTTGATCCGTTTGAGTTTGCGCAAGTCACCTTCGCACCATTCACTTCGAGTGGGGTATTTTTCGTACCACGGATGGAGCATCTGCTTGCCGTGTCATTATCGTCATCGTGGCAACTTCACATCCGAATAAAATAAAATGGAAAAAAAACGTGCAAAGTTTCGGGACATTTGTAATTTTATCGGTCTGAGAACCCTTGGTACCATTGTCGCAAATAAGAAATTAATGATGCTCGCAATGACAAATGATATTTTTCCAATATCAAATGTCAAATTTAAACGCATTGAAGTGATTGCTCAACACTTGAAATATTATATTTTCATATTGTACAATACTCTATTGCTATTCTCGATTTAGCGCGTTAGTGACGTTTATCGACTTTTGCATGTTGACGGTTGAGATCACAATTGAATCAAACGAGTTGTAACCTGCAATCAATCTCATATCATATTCCTGCATTACGAATTCTAAATGTATTTCAGTTAGCATCTAAGTAAAGTTGAAAAATTAAACGTATCACTCATCAAAGTTGTCATCAAAACAATCGGGGATCGGATTCTACATATATTATGTATACATACATATGTACAGATATAGAATGTAGACAATGTATACAGATATACATGTATGTATAGATATAGAAAATAATTTTATAAATTAAAATTGTGTTTAATGAATTTTGCACGCAAAACGTAGTCACTGTAGATAATCATATTGTACAGATAGTTAATAGTTATTTATACCTAGGACAATTGGTGAATATGACTGGTTGTAAATAAGAAGAAATAAAACAAAGTATGACACTAGGATGTAGTGCTTTTGGAAGAATGAACATTGTTTTTAAATCCAACATTCCCAAAGAAGGCATACGACCAATGCGTACTGCCAGTTATGACGTATGGATGTGAAACGTGGATGCTAAATTCAAGAATGTTACGCACGATCCAGTGCACACAGAGGAGCATGGAAAGATGTATGCTTGGTATAACGAGAAGAGATCGTAAGAGGAATACATACATATGTACATGGGTAAGAAGTATGACCAAAGTGGCAGATATAGCGGAACGTGCGAGAGAATGGATGGTAGAGAAATACTGGAATGGTATCCGAGAGGATGTGAAAGAAAGCAAGGTAGACCGAGTGGACGATGGGCTGATGAATTGAGAAGAATGTGTGGAGTCAACTGAATGCAGATCGCTCAATACAGACATGAATGGAAGAGGATTGGAGAGGCCTTCATCCAGCTGTGGATGGTGAACGACTGAAAATGATGACAATGATATAGAAAAGGGTTAATATTTTTTTGTCTTTGAACCAAAATCGAATTAAATATTAAGACAAAAAAAGACATAACCGTAAGGAGCAATACGGTTCAGATTTAACCGTTTCGGCGATAACGGTAACCGTAGTAGTCGCGGTAATTCGAACCGGGCGGCCAGACAAAACGGCTCCGTTAGCGCGCCAACCCTTTTATCCCCGACCGTAACGTTATTTCATTTCACGTCATCCCTTTTTTTTACCCCCGTCCGAATACAATTTTTTCCTCCGGAGACGGTCACGGAGCAAAAAGCGGCTAGGTCTCCCGTTAGCGGCTCGATAACAAAGGCAAAGTAGGATATCTAATTTCTCCTGGGAGGAAATTGCCAAACACAATGGTGCACCTTGAACATGAAAGGGTTACCCGGCATCTTCAACCCCGGAATGAGCGCATCTTTTGTCATCGCAGGGCCGGATGAACCCCCGTGAGAAGCGGACCTAACGCGATTTTGATTCTCGTATCATTCGACGATCGAATGAAAGTTCGTTGTGTGTATAAATGTTTGATAAAACGTTGCGTGAAGGAAAATTTCACGAGACGATCCAATATAATGAATAATTCGTAAAATAAACCACATACACCTAAAATGTAATATATTAGAGCTTTGCGAACTATTTAGGGGTGACAAAAGCTGCTTAGTGAAATATAATAGTAATCTACAGAGATTTGCTAAATCACAAAAGGGTTGTAAAATAGCATAAAAATTATATTGTCAATTTTGATTATAATTGTAGGAGCTTACATATATGACATTTGGTATATTTCTGTTTTCATTACGTATTTTTTTAGTCCAAAATGAAACAAATGTTCCGTTGTTAAATTTCATAATAAAACAACTGTTGTCGAGAGGGATGCGCGTCCGGGCATGAATCGATCCAGAGGTTAAGTAAAAAACAGTGGTAAGAGGGAGGGTTCAGGAGGGGAGGGGGGGTTGAGGTCCAGAACAAAACGACCCTTCGCCTTTGGTGTCGAGGTTTGAGTCCTTTTGTCGATGCAACAAAAAGTGCATAAAGAATTTACAATGAAAGCGGGCCAAGCAAGGTGTAAGATGAGCTGTCCGTTTCTTTTGTATCCCAGAAACCGCCGACGATAGTTCGAGCAAGAACAATAGGGGTGAAAATTACCGAGAGGAAGTACGGGTTAAAAACCTTCATCAAATGCGCTTTTTGCCCCACATTAATTTAATAAAAAAAAAATTATTTACTTATTTCAGTTTTGTATATTATATGTAGTTACATGCTACAAAGTAAATTTACAAAATAGATTAACACAATTAAGCAACGAAAGTATGAAGGTACGTTGAAAAATTAATTTAATGAATTTTGCATGCAAAACGTAGTCATTTCAATAACCCAGTTGATAATTATTTATACTTAAGACGAAGAATGAAACTAGGGTGGAGCGCTTTTGGAAGAATGAACATAGTTTTTAAATCCAGAAGAAGGTCTACGAGCAATGCATACTGCCAATTTTTTTTTAATCCACGTTTCATACATGGGTGTGAAACGTGGATGGCGAATGATATGCTGGAATGATATCCGAGAGGATGTGAAAGAAAGCAAGGGAGACCGAGTGAACGATGGGCTGATGAATTGAGAAGAATATATGGAGCCAACTGGATGTAGATTGCGCAAGACAGACAGGAATGGAAGAGGATTGGAGAGGCCTTCGTCCAGCAGTGAATGGTGAGCGGTTGAAAATAATGAATGTACATACATTAATATTAGTAATTGATGTTCCATAATATTCAATTTCTTTTCCACATATTGTACTTGAAAGCGTTAAGTTGTGTACATATGTAAGTTGGATTATACGAAGTAAATAAGTTAAAAAAGTGCAGCTATTTTTCGGTGTATTAAAACATTTTTCCGGAAGGGTTAAATGGTTGAAAGCTCATCCCCGATCTTCGTTTCTCCTTTTGTGTCTTTTGCTCGACAATAACCTTCCCCCTTTTGTCGCGTCGCGATTTATTGGTTTTGTTTTTGCTTCAGTGATTAACGGACTTCCGCGTTTTTTCCCCTCAAAATCGTGAGAAACAGATATCTGATATTCAACTCTTTTTTTTTAAACCCAATACAAAATTTATACCTCACGCTTGACGCTTTCGACCCGTAAAAATATCGTACGTGTCCTGCGAAGCGGAAGGGTCTATTCAAACCATCGTATCTTGCAAGCCGTGCAATATTCTTTGCCCGGATATATGTACATTTTTTTTTCATATTTGGAAATTTTTTCTTCCGATCGCAAATATATTGAATGCACTGGTTGGGAACGGCACCGTGTGTTTCGATATGCAAATTCATAGTTGCAATATTTTCTGACCCCCGACAACCCCCATTTTGTCCAGTCAGTCGCCATCCCCCTCCTGCAGACTAATACCCTTGAAAGCATCCTTTGCAAAAATGTCTCAGATGGTAAATCGTGATAGTGCAAACATTTTTATATTATTTTTTTTAAAGAAATACAAATAATTTGGACTTTTGCTACTAGAAACTTGCATATACTTTATACTGCTAGCTTGAGCGAATAAGTTTAATACTTTATTTTAGTATGTTATATTCGTCGTCGTATGGAAAAAATTACACAACGATGATTCATACATCGACCCTTATGTAACCGTGCGACCACCGGTTGGCAACGACTGCCCCATTTTAATATTAGGGTTCATATTATGGCGCTGTCTTGTCTCCGTACGTATGTTTATCCAGAGGAAAATATACTCGGAGATATTTTTTTTATAGGGAGGAGGGCTCGAGGCCGAGAATTCGGCGGAGAATGATTCTGCAGGTTTACGCGAATGGCGGTGGTGGCTTCGAGTTTCGTAGAAGACTCTTTCTCTTCTCTTTTTTTGATTCTGGCTTAAGAGCGAGATTTTCTAGACCATAAGACCTCGTCTTGTATGTACACGTGTTGTGGAAATTCAATGAAATCTAGTTACGACGGCCAAATCCTACCCAAACGCATAATGTGCGTATCATGTATCAAAAACCACACATACACATGTACATAGAAAAAAGCATGGACGTGTAATATAATCAAAAGTCATCTTGTATTGTAGGCAAAAGTAGGATTTTCTCACTGCTCGATTTCATGATTCATTTCGAATATCATACAATATACATCTACGCATCGTTCAGTATATCCCTTCTACGTGGATTTTTTGTCCATATTTTTTCATCTAACTTTGTAGTGAAAGTATACATCCATATACACGGATACACAGTGTATAATAATGGCGTCTGGCTATGTCCGTTATCAGGCGCCGAGCACTGGGCCGATAAGGGCAGTTTCCTTTTTATTCCGGCCCAGTGAGCGGCCGTCGGAAGTCGTTCTCGCGTGTGTGATTGAGTGCCCGATCTCGACACCCTCTCGACCAGGGGTAGTCAACCTCGAAAACAAACCCCTAGCATCCTTCAACTTCGATCTTATGCTCAAACTGGCCGATTGGACTGAAAAATTCGCACAAAAGGCATCAACGCAACGGTCACCGTCGAAATTGTGCAATATTATTTGCGTCAAAAATGGTTTCCAGCATCTGAACTAATGTACATACGTTTACGATTGGCTGACTCTTGTCTGTTGCGAGAGGGTAAAAAATATTTACGAAATATTCAAATAACTCACATGTACGACAAGTCTAGAACGCACGAAATATTTCATACATACTCAATTTGAATATCATTTGAATTACTTTTTTTTTTTTTTTTCAAACAAAACATTACATACAAATATATAACACATAGCCGTTATTTTAATACGAAATAGTTTTATTACCTATACGTGGTAGGAATTGATTGTATTTTATAACGTTTGATTTATATCGAGTACAAATTCCGCAATAGTTGTAAATAAAACTGCGTCATCCTATTGTGTGAAAGTTTGGATCTTCTTTGTAGAGAAACGGCAATAAAAAAATATAAAAATCATCAATCGCATTTTAGGGTTGAAAAGTCAATACAACACTTCAAAAAACAGCGACGTTCAACAAAAGATATGTACCCGTTTGCCTTTTTTTTTGCTTCGAATTTGCGCTAAATAGCAACAAATGACTCGAAGTTGTGTGAATAGCGTTTACGTCTTTTATGTATATGTTTCAAATAATATAAAAACGTAAAGCAGTTAGAAATAACTTATTTTAAAAGTGTCGTAATCCAAAATTCATATTCTTTGTTTTATAATTTGATGCAAAAATTAGTTGAATGTTGGGTGAAATATTTAATTTAATTTATGCATATTAGTGATAGATATTTTGTATGTGAAACAAATCGAAAAAATTCAGTTAAAATGAGTAAATTTTATAATAGCACAATAATTCCCATGTAATATGGACATAATTCTGAAGAGCGACACAATAGATTTCACCCTAAAAAAAATTAACTGATCCCATTTTCGGGTTAAAAAATGTGTGTTTTGGGGTAAAAAATGCATTCACCATACAAGTTCGCGAGAAAACTAATGGATTTCGTAATATTTTGGTGGAAAGGGTCAAAAAGGTCGTCGAGAGGTGAGAGAAAAATTGTGCGAATTTTGTAATCGATAGGGTTACCTATTTACGCGCATTAATAATGTGAAATACAAACAGTTTGGATAAAAAAAAAATATATATATATATGTATGTATACCTATATTATATGTATAGGGATATGCCATAAATTTGAAAATTGCCATGGGATGACTTGTTACGGTGTTTTGTTACATTTTTCCGCGTCGGCGAGTTTTGCGCGTTACATATATATTTTTTGACCTTTTCGCTCCGTGGGAATGTACATACTTTTTTATGTGTGTTTGCGAAAACTTTGGGAATATTTGCTCTTGTTGTGTGCTCGGACAGGACGACGTAATAATCTTGCAATGGCGAAACTTTGCTTTTCAATTTTATTTCAATTCGCGAAAGCCGTTTGAAGTACAATTTCGTAATGTCGTACGTTATACTCTTATTATTCTCTTTGTGCGGTTTCTTTGCTTTTTCGCTGCTCGCTACCATGTTGCGGAATATTTTTTAAAGAAAATATTCTCTAATATGTTACAAAATAATATTTATACCCATTGTGATTATTATTCACTATGTGGATATGTATTGTATACAGTTAAATAAGTCGGAGATTGTAAAAGGCACACTCACTTAGCTTTTTTAAAAATTAAATTCAGACTAAATAATAGTATGTATGTATGTATGTATATTCAAATTGTTGAAATTATACAAACTTTTACTTTCTTTAACAAATCTATTTGAAATATTCCCGTAAACAACTATATAGCATAAACTATGTATACTTTACCTGTAATTTTTGTGCTAGAAACTTCAATATGGTCAAAAGTTGAATGAAGTATTTCATTCATATTTTTCTTAATTAATTCATGAACTTATTTGAATTACAATCACATGTATTTGAATTAGATATATTTTTTAATTTAATTGTAATTTTTCACGAATTTTCCCCACAACACGCTGACACGTCACGCAGAACCGGCCATTTCTACGAGATATGAATCCGGCAAACGTTATCCGACGAGGTAATATGCATTTATAAACCGGCGGAGAGGACTTCGGTTCAACGTACGAGATTGTCGACTATTCACGTTGGATTCGAAGCCCATTCGACCGAATTTCAAACCTTTTTCAGTTTCGTCGAACCGATGAAAAGCGAACACGATAATGGCTACGAGATTTTTCCCATTCAGAAATTTATCAAAATCTCATGCGAATTTATTACGCAGCCTTTATTGGTAACGAGGAGGGAGCTCAGGGCGTATAATATAATATAATATAGAGAGACCAATGACGCGTCCATCAAAATAGAACATCCCTCTGTGAAGAATATGGACGGGGAGGTGCAGGAGGGTAAGGGGATTGAGTGTATCTTGGAGACGAAGATGTATTAGTCGTAGACGAGGATCCGTAGACGGATGACTCTACGATTTTTTCCTTGTAGCCGCAAACGTGCAAAGTAATCAAGACACAAAGGGAACACGGAAGACTTATCCATGATTCGATTTGATTGATCTTACGTACACTGTTGGCGAATTGAAACATCTATCATCATTGTTGTGACGAGAATCTTGTAGCTAGGAAGTATGTAATATAATAATAAAGAGATTTCGCCCCGTAAGCGCTTCTAGAAGTTGTTCAATAGACTGAAATTTATCATAAATGAAATAATATTTTCATCGGATATTATGTATGTAGTAGGTATACATACATACATATATGTATGTATGTATAGGTAGTATCTAAGTATATAGAGTATCTAAATCTGTCTACTCACACGGCTTTAGTTAGGTATGGTTGGAAATTTTGATATCAGTATTCATAGGCTTGTTTAACTTCATTGCATTTTGAATTAAAAATGTATTACCAGTTTATTTTGCACATGCGGCAATGTTGCATACGCCAGTTGCACCTTTGTATGTAAAGCGAATTCGCGAAATTAGCAGATGCTAAAAAATGACGAAGGTCCGATACGCGAACGATAGACCTTTTTTTTTTTTTTTTTGTTGTCGCACGATTCAAATTCAAATTCGGAATTAGGCAAATAGACCCCCCTTCTGCGGGCGCGCTAGGGATGAAATTTCAACCCTTACGGTCTGAATATTCAATAGAGTGAAGTGCATTATCGGCGTTAGGTCCTCCGCAAAAAGGATCCCAGGTAGAAAAATGAGAGAGCGGTTGCATTTTTAAATGCATCTATTTTTATTATTATTCTTTTTGCATCGCCAAAATGAATGCATGCGGAACTGGTTAAAATCGAATATGCGCAATGTGCACTGTGTGCATATGCTCAGAATGAACACCTACCAAAATCATTCGTGAATGTATTTATCTGAATTTTAGAAACTCGCTTGAAAACTTAGCGGGGTTTGATATACATTTTAATCGTAGTTGAAATGCAAATGCAGCGCGTATAAAAAAAGGAGAGTTTTGCACAAAGTGGGCAATAACCCACTCGGGACAATTTCACGGTTTGTGGGACAACAGATCCTTATCTTTGAGTGCCGTTTGAGCCTCACTTGTTAACACGATCAGGTCCACTGATAATCTTTTATGGAATCCTGACATTTTCCACACCCTATTAAAAAAAAAAAACTTTTTTGGCGTTACATCAGAACCTACGAGAAAATTTTGTATGGAAATTTTTTATTTTTTTTGTAATTCGAAATGGGAGTTGATTGTTGTTTGATCAGACGACATATTCGTGAGTGGTTTTTTATTATTATTTTTTTTTGTGAGCTTCTCAATGCATTTTTGGGTTAAGCGAGTTAACCTGTCGGTGGAGAAGAATGGTACGAACAAGCAGAATTGGTACCCCGACAAATGTGGACCGTTCTCCGTGTCACAATTTGTCAAAGGGAGTCTGGATGTTTGAGCGACAGGGGCCGAGGGTCTGTCCGTCAAAGAAAAACGTCCCTGTTCCTCGCCTTTGTGCCTTTGGAAACCCTTTCAAAAGTTTTCATGCAAAGGTTGAGTGTCATAATTATATGTTTTTCATTGTGTTACTTAATCAAAGCTGAAAACATAAACGGGACCCGAATGCAACGACGACCTATAATATTCCTGTTGTTTGCTTAATTTTTAATTTAATTCATTATTAATGTATGAGTATGCATATCCTATAGGTAGGTATTTGGTATTGAGAATTTGGCGATCAATTGCATGGTTCAATCCAGAACGTTTATTGTTAATTGTATAGTAAGACGGTTAAAATCGTGCTCTGTGTGTTTTGAGATATGATGGTTGATCACAATAATCAGTGATAATAATAAGCGGAATCATTTAACGGAAACCGGTCTCTTTCGAATTCGCGATTTCCGGTCGCGCTCACGGAACAATAATGAAAGGGTTTCGCCAAATGTATAATTTATTATAATGTCGCAAAAGGCAACAATCACTTTTTCTATTCCAGGTAGCGAAAAGGTTAAATAACGCGCTGGGGCGCCCGTAATTTAAAATCGGGGTACACGGCTGGAGAAATCAGTTTGTGCGAAAATAATCGCATCGATCGTCGAAATGTCGAGTTTGAGAAACGTCGCTGTTTTTTTTTTTTATTAAGTCGTCGAGTTTCCACAATTTAATCTGAAAGACCTGTTGCTCGGTCGCTGCTCAAGAAGAATCGAGTTCTAATTAGGCTGTGTTAACTGAAGCAACAAGTCTTCAAAAGAATTACAAAGTGCCTTTGAGTCTGTTGAAATAATATGTTTTTTTCCCTCCTCGCTTCACTGTAATTCTGATTCCTTTTATTTAATTGTTTACTGTATAATTTCCTGTATAACGCTTTCAAACTCTTGTTTTTTTGTTTAAAATTATTAAACAATGAATTTGGGGTATAAACAAATCTAATATTTAATAGTTAACAATATGCAGTGAAAAGCCCTATATTTAAAACAAACTTCTGAACTTTTACCTGCGCTTACCTGCGGCGCGGCTGCTTACCTCCAAACACAAAAAAGACCTTCTTTTGTGTGTAATTTTTTTTTGAACCTCATCAATAGAAGCTGGTGGGGTCGAGAAGACCCGCCAGGTCCTCGGTTCAATTATTTATCGTAAGTCGTCATCGCGACACCAAGTGGTAGTGAAGTGCCAAATGTGCTTATAAGGAAATCATTCGATTGTGAATTACCATAAACAAACAAAAATTTAGTGATTTACCTTCAAACGTGAGTTAATTATTAATTTACTAACTGTATTAAAATTGAATTTTTGCAATGAAGTGTCAATGGATAAATTTCCGTTATATTGACAGATATGTAATGTGTTTATATACTGGGTCAAATCCAATTTTAGAATAATTATTTTCATATGGAGTGTAATTGTAATAACATTTTTTTTTTAAATTATATATTTGTATGAGCATTAATAATGTTGTTAACGGAAAAAAATTTATTAATGTCATATTTTCGCGATATTATTTTCTCAGAGGCAACATCGTTTATTTGCGTCTGAAGCTTACGCATCGGTAATACAATATATACAATATATACGTGGTGAATTTAAAAATATGAGATATCCCCAAGAAAAAGTATAATCTGAGTGGTCTTCTTGCGAATCTAGTTCATTGTTGAAATTCGCGAGAGAAAGCTCAGACCAGGTCGTACGGCGCGGAGTGCGAGAGCGCTTAAAAGCTCCACCCTGATGGTTATATTATATCCGTTTCCATGTTGATGCTTCCATTTACTTTATTTGTTATCTCTCCACTCCTTATTTTCCTCTTGTCAGCTTTCATACAGTAATCTGACTGTACCGCCGCTTTTACGGCCGACGCAAAAAAAAAAATAAGTATAGCATACACGCATCGCAAAATATCCTACATGGAAAACGAAGAATAAAAAAAAAAACAACATTAGCTCAATACATGATGTATTCATGGGATGTGCGTGGGTGGTGAGGGAGCAGTATCAGAAGTAGCAGGGGTTGGTTCGACCCAACCACCCCTTGTCTAAGAATCACATAATAACGAGATAGTTGAGTTTTTCCCATTCGTTCGGCATACTCGTAAAAAAATATACGCCACTGTTGTGTGTGTATATCGCCTACTAAATTTTCATATTTTCGTACGGGCGACTTTCATTTCTGTTCAAGTGAGCGGAAAAACCTCGGAAAACTCGGAGAAAGCTCACAAACATCAATCGACCTAGCGCCAAACGATTATCAAATAAATATCGTACGCACGCAATGAAAACTCTCTTTGTTTTTAAATGATTTCAATATACGAGTATGTACATACATACATATGTACAGAGTGATACAAAATAAATACAACATTAGAATGTTTCAGTATTAACTTGGGTATTAAATTAAATTTTTAATAAGTTTTTTAAATTATATAAACTATAGATACCAAAAAAGTACATTCTTACGATTCATACATATTCGTCCTGTTCTTAAATAACGTAATAATAATATGTTTCTTTATGAAAATCAAGTTTCAATGTTTTTAAAATAAAAAATATATAGTAGTATTTTTAATATTGTATGAAAATATACCTATATCACGATATGGTATTTGTGCGGCTGGGGAAATTTTCCCGAATTGTGTCCATATTCACGGCAAAGTAGGCCGGGAAACAAAAACATAAGGGACGGACTGACGGGGGGGCCGAGCGCGCGTTCACGTTGAATATTGGAGGGAAAAGGAACAAAAAAAAAAAACGGGAAAAACTCAAACTGCTCCCGGATAGAAAAGGGATATTCTAATATTACCAAAATATTCAAATATATTATTTTTTATAGCCTATCTATGTCTACGACCACCCACGTAAGTACCCTCCCTACTTATTCGTCTCTGACCCACGGCAGACATGGTAATTCGACGCTGCTGTTATAACATTCGAAAACATACGCTTTTCCGAACATAAGTTATCTACGACGCAATACTGAAATTTCGCAACATTGAAAAATTCAAATAAATTCAACCGAACTTACGTATGCATACATATTATATGTACCTACCAACCACATTTGCGTCTCAGTGTTATAAATCTTTATTATATTACTACGACGCAATAATTGTATTTGAAAAACTGTAACGATCCCAATATAATAAGTTCAGGCCTTTTAAATTTGATCATGCTTTCTTTTGCTTTTGTTTATACTATTCAAATTATTATTTAGTATTAGTCAAACGACCAATGCCTACTTCCAGCTATGACGTATGGATGTGAAACTTGGATGCTAAATTCAATAATTCTACGTAAGATCCAGTGCACACAGAGAAGCATTGAAAGGTGTACCTACATATGTACAAGAAGGGATCGTAAGAGGAATACATGGGTAAGAAGTATGACCAAAGTGGCAGATATAGCAGAACGTGTGAAAAAGTGGTAATGGTCTGCACCAACCTTTCGGACCTCACGGACCACTAAACTCAAAATTTCGAATCCCGCGGACCACTACCGTGATAATTTTCCATAACTTGTAGTTGCACTCCAAGTTATTTGCAAAAAGTTGGATATCACCTTATAATGATAGAAAAATTATATAATAAATAAACGATATATTCATTATGCATTGTTAAAACTGCCAGTTATGTGTAGTGTAGATGTGAATCTTGAATGCTTAAATTAAGAATGCTACGTAAGATTTAGTGCACGCAGAGAAGCGTGGAAAGATGATGATGATGATTAATTGAATGGCAATAAGTTTCGAATTCACGCAGGCATATTCGATGTAATTAAATTGATAAACATCCACGTGAGAAAATGAGCGTAAAGGTACACCTCCCATCTTCTTTCAGCGTTTATGGATAGGTTTTCAACACATTTTTTGTGCGTCCGTCCCGCATGCAAATGGGACGAGGTACTCCTTCCGTTATTATTGTACATGTGCGCGCCGGAAAAACATATCCTGCCACGAGACGAAGAAAGCCATACGACACCGAACGTAAACTAACCAAACCATTATGAAAGAAAAATGAGATAGTTAGGGTCGCGTGGGGGCGGACGCTCCGCATCGGGGGCTCCCCTGGTGCCCCCTTGCCTCCTTCCTACCCCTACCCAGATCCACCACAGGGGTCTCGGATGGGGCGGGGGTGGCACGGTGGGGCCGGCCGCCGGTCGCCGGTCGTTATACAGTTTCTTGTGTGTCCGTGGATACCGAGAAATTGGACTTTATTACTGTACGTGTACTGTATATTATAAATTAAATAATATTTTTTAAACAAAAAAGTTACTCTCCAGTCGTTTCCCGTTGCCTCTTGGCGAGAAATTAACGTGCATTGAATTGGTAAATAGGATTAACGTTACACTCAGAAACAGACAGTGACGATCTGACATTGATAGGTCGGTAGTATGTTAAGCGAACTGGCTAGTAAATGTGTATTCATCATTTTCAGCCGTTCACCATCCACTGCTGGATGAAGGCCTCTCCAATCCTATTACATTCCTGTCTGTCTTTTTTAATCTGACTCCACACATTCTTCACAATTCATCAGCCCATCGTCTTCACATCCTCTCGGATATCATTCCAGTATTTCTCGCGTCCATCTACCATCCATTCTTCTCGCTATAACTTTTTCACACGTTCCGTTATATCTGCCACCTTGGTCACGCTTCTTACCCATGTATTCCTCTTACGATCTCTTCTCGTTATACCGAGCATGCATCATTCCATGCTTCTCTGTGTGCACTGGATCTTGCGTAACATTCTTGAATTTAGCATCCACGTTTCACATCCATACGTCATAACTGACAGTGCGCATTGGTCGTATGCCTTTTTTTTTAAGCATAGCGGAATGTTGGATTTAAAAACAATGTTCATTCTTCCAAAAGCACTCCATCCTAGTTTCATTCTTCATCTTAATTTAAATTTAACAAATTATTATTATCAAATTCGCAATTGGAGATTTGTTTTTAAATCCTATGAAACTAATTTATTTGTTGTTTGGACTGATTTTCTTTTTACAATTTCTACAATATTTCTTCTTTATTTATTTATTTACTCATGGTCTATTTAAATTTATCTATAGGCGACAAGGATTGCACTAGTGCATACATACATATCTACCTACTCCCTGTTGTCAGAAATAAAATACATTTCTGCTATTATTAATTTGAAATTGAAGAAAATGTACCAAGTATTCCTAATTAAGTTTGAAAATCTCTGTAAAAGCACAAAGTTCACATATTTATTTTCCCACAATAGCTCCGATAATACAAATTGAACATTGAACAGTGGAAAATTTAGAAAAATAAAAGGTTATAAAAATATATGTACATATGTATTTAGCAAAACACATCAAGTCTCAGTTTTAAAACTTCAGTAGGTATTCTTCTTCTTTACAACCAGTCATATTCACCAATTGTCCTAGGTACATATATGTACATAAATAACTATCAACTATCTCTACAATATGATTATCTACTGTGACTACGTTTTGCGTGCAAAATTCATTAAACATAAATTTAACTTTATTAAAATGAATTTTTAAGCCAACTTTCATACTTTCGTTGCTTAAAAAAAAAGTGTATTGTTCGATTGAATTAGAGTGTCGAGTTAAAATAATCACGTGTACGTTAATAAAGTGCCCGTACAGGTCTGGCCAGTAGCGGTTCGCTCGCGCAAAACATCCCTCTGTCCGCTCCCAAAGCCACCCTCCAGCAACTGTCGGCCAATTTCACCCGCCCTCTAACTCCCACTCTGTCCCCCGTTACCCCCCCCTCCCATCCCCTAACCCCCCCCCCCCGGACAGCCCTTACTCACACCCGGAAACTGTCCTTACCCTCCCTCTCCTCCCCCCTCCGAATATTAACCCCCTCGGACCGAACGGTGAACTCCTCCCCCGGACGGTATTAGGCAAACCAGCCTTTTTCCAAATATTATCTGCGGTAAAATATACAAATCTAAATTAGTATTAAATAATAATTTTTTACTTTACTCGATAACTTATTTTTATTTTGCATGACCGTAATACAAAAGTTTTTTTTTTTTTCAATATTATACTCAGCGGTCGCCAAACGTTCGGACCGCACGGACCACTACACTCAAAATCTCGAATCCACTACCATACCACTACCACTACCATAATTTTTTCAATAAAAATAACACTTTAAATATGAAATGGTAATTACACTTGTATTTGTACTTTTTATGATAGAAAAATTTGTACAAGTTATGATAGAAAAAATTATAATAAATAAACGATATATTCATTATTATTAATTGTGAAAACTGCCAGTTATGACGCACTAGTGTAAGCCCGTTGAACATCAACGCCCGCTGAATTTTAAATATCATAAAGCGCTTTTTTAATAGAGATCACCATTATTTGATCGCACGGTATCGATAAAAAAAATTTTTTTTACTTTACTATTTATATTATAATTATTAATTATTATTATATATGTATCATTATGTTTAATGAATTCTGCACGCAAAACGTAGTCACAGTAGATAATTACATTGTAGAGATAGTTGATAGTTATTTATACCTAGGACAATTGGTAAATATGACTGGATGTAAAGAAGAAGAATGAAACTAGGGTGGAGTGCTTTTGGAAGAATGAACATAGTTTTTAAATCCAACATTCCGTTATGCTTAAAAAAGAAGGCGTACGACCAATGCGTACTGCCAGTTATGACGTATGGATGTGAAACTTGGACGCTAAATTCAAGAATGCTACGAAAGATCCAGTGCACACAGAGAAGCATGGAAAGATGTATGCTTGGCATAACAAGAAGAGATCGCAAACGAAATACATGGGTAAGAAGTATGACCAAAGTGGCAGATATAGCAGTGCGGGTGAAAAAGTTGAAGTGGCAATGGGCTGGACACATAGCGAGAAGAATGGATGGCAGATGGACGCGAGAAGTACTGGAATGGTATCCGAGAGGATGTGAAAGAAAGCAAGGTAGACCAAGTGGAAGATGGGCTGACGAATTGAGAAGAATGTGTGGAGTCAAGTGGATGCAGATTGCTCAAGACAGACAAGAATGGAAGAGGATTGGAGAGGCCTTCATCCAGCAGTGGATGGTGAACGGCTGAAAATGATGATGATGATGATGTATCATTAGCAAAGTCACAATCGCTTTTGTAGGTAATGTTTAAAAAAAAAAAGGACCAAATTAACAACCGGCGATGGTGGATTGTATTAATTATTATTATACATGTATCATTAGCAAAGTCACGATCGCTTTTATAGGTAATGTTTAAAAAAAAAAAAGGACCAAATTAACAACCGGCGATGGTGGATTGTGTTAGCACGTTCCTCCCGAGCTGGGGTCTTGGGTTCGATCCCCCACTCGTTCTGATTTTTTAATTATTTTTCCTCAGCGAGCGTTATCAGCAGACAGACAGACAGACGGATTTCGGCTATTATACGTATTATATTATATATATAATACTTAGATGTGAATCTTGGATGCTAAATTTATGAATGCTACGTAAGATTTAGTGCACACAGAGAAGCATGGATAGATGTATGCTCGGTATAACAAGAAGAGATCGTAAGAGGAATAAGAAGTATCTATGACTAAAGTGATAGATGCAGCGGAATATGTGAAAAACGTGACTGGGATGGACGCGAGAAATACTGGAATGGTATCCGAGAGGATGTGAAAGAGAGCAAGGTAGACCGTGTGGAGACAAGTGGGTGCAGATTGTTTAAGACAGACAGGAATGGAAGTGGATTGAAGAGGCCTCTATCCAGCAGAGGATGGTGAACGGCTGAACATGATGATGATTATGAAAAATGCGGACCACCAGCGGTCCGCGCACCACCGGTTGGCGACCGTTGTAATATACTACAAAGCACATTACTTCTGAGCTGAAAGCTTACACTAGAAATATAATGCGACAGTTTAACCAAGCTAATCGTAAAATTTTGACATTTCCTCTCTCCCCATATTATGGATTTTGCCATCTCACGCTGAAAGAGTACAGCTTGTGATATTTACAAAATATTAAGAAAAAACACATTTAAAGCTAACGTACACACGTACGTATTTATACTGTTAAAGTTCATTGCACGAACCGAATTATTTAATAACTCATTCGAAATTATACATTCGTATAAAGCAATTGATTATTCATTATCTGTTATTAAATCCTTATTATCAAAATAAACTTAATTTTGATAACGCTAAAGCAATGATAGAGCAGTCTATTAAATTTCAATTTAATCAACGTTCGTACACAGCGACATATACTCGCGCGTTCATATTGAATTACGTATATGTGTCACCGTTTCAGAACGCCTCTCCATCTGAGGTGGGTCGAATGGGGTGGAATGGTGTGGGTGGAGAGAAAGGGGGGGGGGGGGGGGGGTGAGGATCGCAACTTTTGCTTACTTTGCCCGTTTTCCGACTAGCCCTGGCTCTCCCAACCCCTGACACTATATAAATATGTGGGTAGAATCGCCCTCCCCTTTTCCACCCTCTCGGCTGCGGTGGAGAGGGAGACACCGGCCCTAAGCAGAGTCTGGGAGAGGGGACAGAGGGGGGAGGACGGGATGGACTGAGGGTCGTACAATGGTCCACTTGGATATTGTAAACACAGGCAGATAGACGGTCGTACGGACGCGGGGGTGATGGTGGTGGTGGTGGACAGCCTTATAAAAGTTTGCTCCCTGTTTGGGGATGCTCTAAGGGGAGTGGGTACGAGGAGGGATGGTTCAGGGTAAGATCTGTCCGGGGCTAGAGGATCCTTTGGTGGGAGGGGGGGAAGGGGGTTGGGGCGTTAGGCCTAAGGCCGTAATGGCCGACAATGGTCGAGGGATAACAAGGCTTGAATATTAGGTAAATCTGAGATGGGGGTAGGTGGGGGTGTATGTGTTTTTCTTCGGACACTGGGGTTGGATAGCGAGGGTGTAATATATGTACTCAGATTTCAAATCTTTTTCTCGACATACTTGTACATTATATGTATGTACGTTTATTCATTTTTTCACTATACATATGTAGATATCAATGTTTTATAAGGCTTTGTTGCAAGTTAAACGGGTTTGATTCAGTATTTTAGACACATGTACGTAAATAAATACAGCCATTATAAAGTGTATGCGTAGCTTTGCATTTAGTTTCTAACGATGCGATGCAATGAATTTCCAGACATATGAACACAAGACAACTGAACACATCGACAATTGAACACAATTATAAATGAACACCTATACAATTGAACACATAGACAATTGACCACAAGACAACTGAACACATACAAAATTGAAAACACGAGACAATATTATGCTGTTTTAGGCCGGGCGCACACTGGGTACGTATTCGTACGAATTCGTGTCGTACGTATGTTGTTGTCCCTCACACGTATGGCGTTGTCTCTCTCTGGGCGTGAGTACATACGACACGAATTTTTACGAATACGTACCCAGTGTGCGCCCGGCCTTAAACTGAATTTACGTAATTATAGTGTAGGTAGATTTCTATAATTGATTAGTCATGTCATAGTCATTAGATAATTTCACTTGCCTGTTTACCCCGTTTTATTTAATTTAATATTATTTTATTATATGTTAAATTTAAAATCAATCATATAAATCAACCTACACTATAATTACGTAAATTCAGTTTAAAACGGCATAATATTGTCTTGTGTTCAGTTGTCTTGCGGTCAATTGTCTATGTGTTTAATTGAACATACGTGTGTTCATTTATCATTGTGTTCAATTGTCGATGTATTCAATTGTACTGTGTTCAGTTGTCTTGTGTTCATATGTCTGGTCACCGATGCAATGACATCATTAATTTTTAATATATTTATTAATATCCATCGCACTTTTGGCAAAATCTGTATGTACATATGTTATAGAAGTATTTTTACCCTGATACCACAGAAAATAAATTGTTGTAAAAGTTTAATTATAGTCAGTTTAATGTTACTCGAGCAAAGTAAGGAAATTTTAAATATACCTAAGCGTACCAACTTCCAATTAAATTTGTCCTACTTTTTTATTCAAAATTTTCATATTCATTGTATGATATGATTTCATAGCTTAACACAACACACATTACAATACAACGTACCGCCGTTTGATCTGAAAATGGAATGATACTTTTCTAATAAATTGCATGTGAACTAAATAATTGACTTGGTTTCAGTTTGGAATTAAACTAAATTGAATGATAAGTTTACAATCGAGCGCGATGCGTATTGGACTCGCTCCCAAACTGTGCAGCGCAAACACCGCACAAGAAACACGTAGCTTGCGGACTTAAAGTTTAATATTGATCAGTGTCCGGTTGGCAGCGGTCAGGCTTGTGCGGTGAGGGGGAGTTAGGGGGAGGATTTGGAGGCTGGAGGGTTGACTAGAGAGTGGGTGGAGGTGGGTGAGGGTCTGTGGGAGGAACGAGAGGGACGGACGAACGCGTTTTCTTTATCTTACCTCGTTGCACACGCGTGCCTCGATGCGTTCAAAATATCTCTTTACCTGTGTCCAGGTGAGGAAAGTGAAACCTTTTCAGCGAAAATTATCATGCCGCCACTTCACATTCGCGCGAATGTTCGTGAAATTTTCGTCAACCGTTGGCCTTAGGTGACGTCGTCGAATGCTGACGAGCATTCGCATGGAAGTGACACGCGTGGCCAGAGCGCTGCTATCGTATTGTCAACTAAATGCATAGTGTGGAAGGGGAAGGGTCCGCCATCTTGCTTTCTTTGCGGTTCGCTCGACTTCGAGCGATGGACCGCGAATGCTCATACAGTACGTTGGCCTTAACGCGAAAATGTTCGAGTGACATACCCACACGTGGGCGCTCGGCCAATGTGAAGTGGCGGCATCACAGTTAAATATCAATTTATACAACTGCTCGGTAGAGCATCGGACTCATGAACGAAGGCTTGTGGCTGGATTTCCGATGTGGTTGAAAGATTTTCTGGACGCATTTCGATTGTTGCTATCGCTGCTGATAAGATTTGCATATTATTAAATTCAGATAGTTGTTGAAATGGTTCTGTACAAAATTGTAATAAATTTGATTTTGGATTTAAAATATACGGGCAACGCCCGGTATTGAAGCAAGTTTACAAATAAAAATATGACGTCGGACTTGCACGTCACGCGGAAGCGATAAGCGGAAACTCGAACCTTATCCGGAAACCGTTCAGTTGCCGGCGACAGGTCCGACTGTCAACTGTCAGCTGTCAGCGATTTCCGGGGCGCCTTTAGATTGATGGCGCTCCGAGGAGTGTCGCTCGGACCATCGCATCGTCTCTTTTGTCTGAACGTGGACGAAAAAAAAAAAGCATAAGAACGGCGAGGGGGTCGGTTCTTTTTCCGAATTTTCCGGAAAAACGCGTCAATGGGAGAATTTGTCTGTTCGTCACGTATGCCATCAGAATTGCGCCTCGTCATCCATTTTAAGTTTTTTCACTCCCCCTCCCTCACGCCCTCTTTTAAGCAGTGACTGGGTTGAAAAAAATACACGAACCGTTTGAGGAGTGCTGGTCGACGGTGTCACATTTACAAAGCGAGTGTGGAGGAGATTAAGTTTTTTCGCCTGGTGTATGTGTATGTGAATCGGTTGACGCTGACAAATGATGACTCCGGGTCCACTTAGGATGCAATCCCAGCGGCGATGACAACCAGAGGATTCAAACAAATGGACGACAACTCCTACCCACCACTTTCTTCGTCTTCTAGTTGTTTTTTTTTTTTCGCTCCACCTCTCGTGGACGATTGATGGATTAAAAGGATGTACGGGGTGCGTGAGCAGGCTTCAACGTGACCCATCTATCCTCACTGCCTATCATTCAACTCGTGTGTATGTTGGATACTCCTCTTATGATGATCCTTCATGTCTTTTGCGGAAACTAACTCTGACAATCTACATATTAAATACATACAATCAAAAAGAATTGTTAGATTGTTTTCCTCAAAAACACAATTTTCTAAATACACGCTTCTTCTACTCAAATCACTTTTATATCGAATTAAGGTAAAGCGACGCCAATCGTAAAGACCGAGCAACCCAACGGATTAATCATGAGAGGTTTTGCGAAAAAGTAATGGCAGTTTTGAGTTATAATTGTGATGCGAACACGTCCTCTGGAGTATCGTCCGTATTTAAGAGGTTGCACTCTTGCGGTCGCCGTGACGTCACAAAGGATGTTCAGGGGTTGTGGACTGGTGGGTGTCGAGGACACAACTAACCCCCCCCCCATCCCCCCCCCCCATTTCCACCTCCCCATCCCCTGCTTCTGATGAATGTCCCCCATTAGCCGTTATTTATTTAGCGGCGCTGTGTGTACAGAACAGATTCGCGACGACCGACGATGGCTCGACTGAGTGGCGCCCAAACTGTGGGGCGCGCAGTGACCGTTACGTATGTGACTACATACGTATGTATACGGTTTCCAGTCGTCACAATTCAAACTTGTCGTTCGGTAGAGTTGGAACGATGCCATGGTAAAATGACCCCTCGTAACGTACGCGATGCATTTCTATCCATTACATCCATCCTATTAATTTAATTATGTACATATGTGCAAATAATATTACTAGATATTTACCGAAATTTAATTCGACGGAAAATATTTTCACAATAATATCGCATTTCAGAATGATTTTCTTTTATATACCGGTTCGGTTATCCATTGTGCGGAAAAGCTGAATAAAATGACGCTGAATAGAGAGCGGGGCGCGTACGTCATTTTCGAAACGTTTCATACTCGGTCCGAAGACGCACATGTCCCTCTCATCTCAGATTGGTTGCTTTCGAAGATCATTTGCCGGAAAAAAGGAAGTCGTACATAGAAGAGAAATCTTTGAGGCGCGCCCCGTAGTAAAGAAAAAAAAAAAAGTATGTCATGGAAAATCGTTAAAATTTGACAGGAAACACACGAGAGGAGAGATGAGGGTCGTCTGATAAGTTCGCCGATGTGGCTCATTACCGTTTTATTCCATTTTGACATGTATGATATTATTTTTCCGGAACATTACCGTCCTTTGACAGAAAGTGCCCCATTTCCGCTGTGCGTTAATTCAAGAGGAAAATTTTTCGTGTAAAATAAAATGAATATTTATATAATTTGTTTATGTTTATAGGTTATGGGAATGGAAATAACTTAAGAATATTATTTTATATGTAAACTTACTGAACGTTCATTTGGTCCTATGGGTCAATTAAGCGTTGTAGTGTATAAGCTGAACGGCTTGGTATGTGTGCGGGGTAACCCGTCGGTGTGCTTTAAGGGAAAATTTTACCCCCCTGGCAGGGACGATTGATGTGTGTGGTTTGCTGAGACTCTGAGGTGCTTCTAGCGAGCCCTCCACCCTTAAGACTTTTGCTCTAAGCTCTTAAAAGGAAGATTTACTTGATCGCCTTAAGAAGCTTTTAACATACGACAAAATTTATTTATTAAAAATTAAATAAAAATGCAAACACACGAGATGGTTTGAAATAAAAAATAAAAGAAAAGTATTTGATTTTTCAATCAGGTCAACCCTCGGAAAAAGAAGAGGCAGTTATGGGTAACTAGACATCAGGGTAAATAGCATAAAATACGTGGCCATTCGACAAATGGACGGATGAATGTGCCAGTCGCACCACCTTCATCACCCTTCTTCAATTCAAGATTTGGATGGATGGGCGTTTTTGGGAGAGATGGAGGTGGGTGGCAAGGGGTGTCATTGAAGATAATAGGGGGTGGATGGTGACTAAGACGTAAGAAACGAAAACCACCCCATAGACAACTTCAAAGTCTGATGCTAAAATCAAAGATTGGCATTCTTGATTCACCTTTTCCACCAACATCGCTTTTAGGAATTAATAAAATATTTTGAACTATTGAAGTGGAACTTGGAGGACTTTTGATCAAAATATACTTGTTTTGTCTGGAACTTTCATTTCCCTACCATAGAATTATATTTAAAATAGTGTCTAAGATAACTAATTACATTAAAAAAATTTTCGATATGTAATACGATATTATGTTTACATTACTAATGCAACTAATAAACTATTTTTAGTCAATAATAAATCAATCGAATCTCCTTCGCTTATTTTGCATCCCTTAGCTGTGAAAACAAGAACCCACCCCCGAGCTGCAAGTCTGCAAGGGACATTCCCATTTATTAACGACGCATTGTTTATTTTGCCACGCACGATGCACTTCTGGTGCATTCGACGAAAGAACACACTCAAATACACACACACGCAAACACACAAACGTATACGATAAATATAATAGAATTTTCACGACACTTGAACCATTAGCGGAGCGGACCGGTTCTTACAATGGACGCTGTCTCACATAATCGGTACAATATTTATGATTCGCTTTCGGACCCGCTTAGCCCCTGAGGTCCATTAACAGCATCCAAACACGCAGAGGGACCTTTGTATCCCCCATTGAATGTGACACATTCATTTCTGTCTCATTCAGGATAATCAGGTTCAAACCGCACACTTTTCACGGTAACTTTGGACCCTGGTTTTGACCTCGGACGCGTGCGGTCCATGCGACCAACATCCCCCAACGAGGGTTCTCAATTCTGATTTGATTAAATCTGCGATCGCCATACGTTTTAAATTTGTCTTTGAATTAAACGGGATGCCTACTAGAATCCTGATATCTTCAAACCACATTTGAGGATTAGCATAAGGATCTTATTGAGGTACTAATAAAACATATTACCTATTGTGCAACACATTCATTTGTACATTTATGATGTTATTAATGGAAATACGTTATTTAATAAACTAAATAAACTATTGTTTTCATATTTCCATTAATAAATTTATAATAACCCCAAATGAAACATGTGAGTAACATATGTATATAATTTTCATTTTCAAATATATTTTTTCAAATTAACAATTCAAATAATTTTTGTCACTGAGATTTCTCACCGTCGCGTCGCTGAGTTGACGTATTCCACCTAAAGACCTACAGAATCATAGAAAGCATCTTTGTAATATTTGGATCTGATTAGTCAAACGGTAAATCCAACATTCCGCTATGCTTAAAAAAGAAGGCATACGACCAAGGCGTACTGCCAGTTATGACCTATGGATGTGAAACGTGGATGCTAAATTTGAGAATGTTACGTAAAATCCAATGCACACAGAGAAGCATGGAAATATGTATGCGCGGTAAAATTAGAAGAAATCGCAAGACGAACACATGGGTAAGAAGCATGACCAAAGTGGCAGATATATGTACATAGTGGAATGTGTGAAAAAATTGAAGTGGCAATGGGCTGGACACATACTGCATGAAGAATGGATGGCATATGGACGCGAGAATTACTTGAATGGTATCTGAGAGGATGTGAAAGAAAGCAAGGTAGACCGAGTGGACGATGGGCTGATGAATTGAGAAGAATATGTGGAGTCAACTGGATGCAGATTGCTCAAGACAGACAGAAATGGAATAGGATTAGAGAGGCCTTCATCCAGCAGTGGACGGTGAACGGCTGAAAATGATGATGATGAGTCAAACGGTGTGTGGAAATGTACATTATACGAAACAAAAAGTCAAGAATTTAATTTTAATTTTTAATCCACAATGAACTGTCTACTGTTTTTGAATACTATTACTAAAATTTGAATATCTCTGATTTATATTGTTCATTTTTGTGTATATAGTATACGGATATTCAACGGGGCACACGTCGCACCGGTTAGGGGAGCGTGCCCATTGGTCAGTTTGTTTGACCGGTCCGGAGAAAACCGGTCCCCCAATGGTCAAACCCAGCCGCCCATCATATATGTTGAACCCTCATCAAGCTGGGATAAAAAAGCGATAGAGAGAAAATAGAGCCCATAAAGTGGAAGCCTTCCTTCTCTTTTCCGTATGTGTTTAACTTGGTGCGTTCGAGTGAGATGCGAGCACGTGGGCTCGCACGTGTAAGGGATGGCCACGCCGACGGGTGCGGGTATAAATTTCTATGGTTGAATGGACATTTGCAATTTTGCTGGATTGGCTAAAATAAGTGAGGGAGAGGCGATTTCCTTTGTGGATAAAGAGGCTTTGGACCCTTTACCATTAAAAGTATTGATTTTGGGACTTCCCCGTATGTATGTTTGAATACATTTATCTCGGCAAACTTTCACATACACACTATATTGCCCTTCTCTAGATGCATGTACCGATATAAAGTGGCGTTTATTGATCGGCGATCGATACGATTACGTAATTATTAAATTTGTAGATATTGACAGTTTTACATACATATGTATGTATGTACATACATAGCTGTATGTGGTGGTATGAAACTATGTATAATAAATTAGTGCAATTTAGTGAAGCGTTGACAAATACAATGAATTGTAAATAGTCTATACTCTATCGCCAGCGGTCGCCAACGTTTCGGACCTCACGGACCACTAAACTCAAAATCTGGAAACCCGCGGACCACTACCATCATTTTTTTCCATAAAAATGACATTCTAAATATGAAATGGTAATTAATTACACTTGTATTTTCACTCCAAGTTATTTGCAAAAAGTTGGATATCACCTTATAATGATAGAGAAATTATAATAAATAAATTAATAAACGATATATTCATTATGAAAACTGTCAGTTATGACGTGTGGATGTGAAACTTGGATGCTAAATTCAAGAATGCTACGTAAGATCCAGTGTACACATAGAAGCATTGAAAGATGTACATATGTACAAGAAGAGATCGTAAGAGGAATACATGGGTGAAAAGTATGACCAAAGTGGCAGATATATGTACATAGCAGAACGTGAAAAAAAGTTGAAGTGGCAATGGGCTGGACACATAGCGAGAAGAATGGATGGCAGATGGACGCGATAAGTACTGGAATGGTATCCGAGAGGATGTGAAAGAAAACAAGGTAGACCGAGTGGAAGATGGGCTGATGAATTGAGAAGAATGGGTGGAGTCAAGTGGATGCAGATTGCTCAAGACATACAGGAATGGAAGAGGATTGGAGAGGCCTTCATCCAGCAGTGGATGGTGAACGACTGAATATGATGATTATCAAAAATACGGACCACCAAAATTCTCTCTCGGACCACCGGTTGGCGACCGCTGCGAGTCTATCCAACTTTAGGACATTGCTATCGCGCAACTTAAAAAAGAGGGTTGTGGCTCTCCGAGATTGATGACTTTGGTTGGTTATCGTTAATGTTTATTTCAAGAAGCTGAGATTGGTTCAGACTCAGACTACCAGGTTGAGACCCAGGTAGTCTGCGCAGATCGATTCTAACTCGGTCAAGACTAGGGTCCTTCTTCAGTTAGATAGAGTTATAGGTTAGTCAAAGTTGAAAAAAATTCAAATACATTGTATTTTTCATTGGAAGAATACTAGTTTGAAACACAAAGGTATGTATGTATCTACATATGTATAATATCTAATATGTTTCTATTTATATATCTATGTATTTGCAACCTGACTGACCCCCGCGTTGAATTTATGGTACCCATGGGCATTTTACCGATGTGTAAATTTTCTGCGTGAAATTTTAAACATATTGGTATTTTCTAGGAGACTAATGCTTTTGCGATACCGTAGAAGCAATATCGAAATGCATTTATACTCGTAAATGTATTGCAATAATCTACAAGACACAAAATAAAAATATATAGGTATATTGTTATTTAAAAATATTTCAAATAACTTAAAGTACTCAAGTTACATAAATTGCGTTTAAAATTCGTAATAAAAAATATTTAAATGAATACGTCCGTAAGTGTATCTGTCAATATGTGTAAGAAGTTTCTAAAATATTAATTTTATCGATTTTTTGGCAAACGGGGCAATAGAATCAAGGGTATCGAGTTACAATTCGGAGATCACCCCCTCGATTTGAACAGATTCTCAACTTTTTAAATTGATGTGTAAATTATCGATTGGATGAAACCATTAGGTATGTGTAATAGGTAGGCACCTATGTACACACGTGTGTAGGTATGTAATGTAATCAATAAAATTACTCATATTAATTACAAACGTTGATTTGTATGTCGTATAATTATGACATCCAAAAACATGAACAGTTTGATGGTCGCGGGTTAAGTTCGGCACATTAAAATAGATGGACGCGGGACTTAGTCTTGTATTCTCTGAAGAAAAGTAACTCTTTATAATAATTCGAAAGTGCTCACAATAAGAGTATGTGCGAATGACTTGAACTTTTACAAGGGTCTTGCGAGGAGGGCCTCGGGTCCTTACCCAGGGGACTCGTAAGGGCGCGGTGGATCGGCCCATACTTGCATACCCCTGTCGCAAACAGGGTACGTGTGATGAAACTAAAAAAAAATAAAAACAATGTGTCGACTTTTGTATAGCAAAATGAAGTTTATTGAGTTTTGTGAAATTTACACTATGCGACGAGTGTTTCAGAGTACCCGCTGTAGTGTTTCATATTGAAGTACACACGTACTCAAAATGTATATTTTCAATAGTAGATTTATGACCGTTCGTTAATATTATCAGTGGAATATTAACTAGAAGGTATAAGTAATTTTTTAAATTTGAATTATATTTTGTGTGTTGAATTTATTATTTAATATTCTTAGCAAGACGTTGGGGTGTGTTTGTATCGCCCCTAATTCGCACCAACCCCCATCCCTTGCGACGACCAGCAACTTGCCCTGTGAATGACGTCCGAATGTTTTTAGGGGACTTGAAAATTACTTTAGGTGTGTTTTCTGGAATATTTGGCATCCCTGTGACGCGTTTCAAGAACCTACGGTCTTTTTCACTGAGAGCTTTTGTTAATTTCTTTTGCAAAGTAAACCCGAGGAACTTAGTTATATGTATATATTTCATAATAAATTTTCAAAATATATGAAATTGAATATTACAGAATGCAATATTCTACAAAGGATTAGGTTCAATTGAAGTGAAAATGTCTTCCACCATACAATTTATAGTACATACATGCATACCTACTTACATATACATTATATCCTTTACTCTGCATAATCGATGGAAAGGTTTGGTTTTGAAAACTTGAGGTTAAATTAGTTTCTTTATTGCAAATATTCACATAGAATTCTAAAACTATATAGTTTTATGTTGTTCGGTAGCATAATGAATAAACAGATCGTGTATGTATTAATTATAGATTTTTTTTTTGTCATACATACCTATGTATACTCTATCCAACTTAAGAAACATCACAGTATTGACCGATTTATAATCGATCCGCGCAGACTACCTAAGTCTGAACCAATGTCCTTCGTCACCATCTCGTCTTCTTGGGATAAACATTAACGATATCCAACCAGTCACATATCAGACAGCCACAGCCCTCTTTTTTGTAGGCGACAACAAGATGCTTTTTAAGTTGGATAACACTATACATTCAGTATGTAGATATATATATCTATGTATGTATGTACCTAGTAATACAAGAAACATAGAGTTAAAGGGTTATATTAAATATCGGTTCTAAAGGATAAATACTTAAAATTTATTCAGGAAATACATCTATAGAATATAATGTTTAGATACACTTGCATAAAATCCCCTTTCTCTTATATTTTAATTAACGATCCTATTAATATTTCACGGGTTTAGAGTGAGGAGCAAGGGGGGGGGGAGAGGGCAAAGCATGGTATATGTTGGGTCGAGCACTATTTAAAATTATGGTCATACCGGGGATGCAACGCGGTAAAATGCACCCGCCATACATTCACCATCTTAACAAGATGGGAAAACATAAATGGCCGCGGGGGCCGGCATTAAATTTATGGCCGGAGGCTCGCTCGAATTTACGACGTGGCCAATATTGAGATGAAAACGGCGATAAACAAACTACAGGGCCGGCCCTGGACACCGTTCAATTTAGCCATAATTGTATATATTTTATACCCAACAACCTAATCCACTACGCTCGTATGTATGTATGTGTGTACCATCGAGTGCGTATAAATAATTATATGTGTTTAAACTTATTATGACGTTCCGATTGTGGACTTTTTCGATGCGATCGTTTGATGAAGAAATTATACGATTGTAATGCGGACTGTTTGAGGAGTGCTGGGATGCGGCGTCCCCCGGCAATTTTAATATTTTAAAAATTTACACCAGTTTGAAATGCTAAAAAAGGGTCATCCGTTCGTGTTCCCTGGGGATGAATGACGAATGTGCGCGGCTATAAATTTAAAACGGGAATAGGGTATCGATTTTGAAACCGGGCATCAAACATTGATACAAAAACCACCGTATATACATGTGAATTTTTTAGAATTCGATATATTTATTATTAAAAAACTCGATCAAACTTAGTGTATGGTAACATTTTTAATGGAACACGCTATCACGCTATCCATGTAATTTTTTTGCTATTTTCTGCATTGGCTTACTTACTTTATTTACATTTAAAATCAATTGAATAGTATGATAACAGCTTTTGCAGTGATTGTTTTGTTCCGTGTTAACCCTTTAGTTCAATTCTTCGCCGGGGAAAATGTACGAATTTTTGTAGGTGACATTGAACGTTTCATATGAATCCATTACAATCACATGCGAGTATTATTCTATATGTGTTCGTTCGATAGAATGTAAAAAAAAAAATCAATACAGTGTGTAACAAAAATTGATATATTTGACGGTGCCGAACAATGCCCGTCCCATCGATATATCTGTAACATATGTTGCGCGGCCGAAAGGGTTAAACAAAAGGACGAGTCAAAAGTAACAAAAAACACCTATGCGTATCACAATGGAGAATTTTGCCGAACCATAAATGGAGACCAATTTAAAATATATTGCGAACCCTTCGTCGTATAGATACATTTTAAGTTTGTGTGTGTTGGTGTAGGTACGTATGCGAACGTTTGATACAAAATGAAAATATTTGTTACCGAATCAATATTGTGAAATATTACTTATATTGAACGTTGTTACCCTTTCGTTTTGATTTTTATTTGATTTTCAAAATTTTTTTGCACAATAGATGCGTCGTAAAAAATGCTTTGTATAATTGGGTGGATTTTTTTAAATATTCAATGATACTTACATAGAAATTGCACCATTTAAAGAAAGTTCGTTACAATATTTTGTAGTAAAAATATTACACTTTCTGACGAAAAGGTTTCAGTCAAAATATTCATTCGCATTATTAACAAAATTAATTTAAAAATATCAGAAGGAAACATTTTTAACAAATTTTGGTCTCAAAAACGACAAGTCTTATTAAATTGTTTATTTTAATTTTAGTAAGTAAAATATAATTGTAATATCAAAAACATATTGTAGAACTAAACATAATATGTATATATGTAGGTACCTAGACTACCTACCTATGTACATAAGTCTAGTCTCCATTTTGATCGTATTCTTTTTTCAATGTTTCTTAATATTTTTTTGTCATTTGAAGTGGGAGCATAGAAGGAGATATTGATTTAAATATATACTTGTATGTTATAAATATGAAATATATTTACTTATGGTAATAATCTAGAATAGACAATTGGAAGTGTCAGATTGGACATTTGCAATATCGCACCTAGCTTTCCCCGATACACATTTCGGTATTTGCAATATCGATATTTAAATTATATCGATATATAAGTTTTCGACATATTAGGCCTGGTTGCCAGGCGATGATCCTTGGCGCGTGAGGATGCGAGAGGAGGTCCTCATCGCAGGGATGAAAGGGCAGTATCCGGGGATAATAAATCACCGCATCACTGGCCACCGGAGCCCTACATCATCGTCATCGTGGACTCCCGGGATTCCCGGGACTCTTCTTCCCCTCCGTCCGCCACGCAGATTACGTGGACAGAGATGAAGTGGATGGATGGTAAGTTTTACCTGGGAACTTCGCACGTGGTTGAAAGTTTACCACCCTCCGCCCACTTCTCAGGTAAAGTGGTTAAGTGATAGAGGGACGGCTCTTGTGCGGTAATGATAGTGAATAATTTGACCCATTAACGGCGGCAATTCCCTATTCTCACTTCACGCGGCATAAAAATTTGTTCAATTGAACGAATTGAAATCATCGTTTGTGTAAATCATCTTGTACTATTATCGGGTGTACGTACATACATATGTAAATTTATTTTCGGATCGTTGGTCGGTCTGTGGGGATCCGAGAATTCCGAGAAAAGTTTGTTTAACCGCAATTCCGGGAATTTATTGTGCCCGCATGTAACGAGACGTAACTAGTTTTAATGGTTTTTTAATCTGTTTTGAATACCCCTGGACTTGCGGTACGAAAATACTTCATTTAATAAAATTATACGTTCAATATAAAAGTGCTGTATGCGCATTGGCAATTGAGGATATTATTTATGATTTTGTCGTAACATAATTTTAATTTAAATCGTCTGAATGAGTAGACTATTGAAAATTATTAAAAAAAATTCGTATCAAATATTTTTGTATCTACATCAAGACTTAATTGATAAAATACTACTGCCATGATATAGAAATGTGCATTCGATAAATTAAATTAAAAAATCGTACATTTTATGGATGAATTTATTTCCAAAATGGTATTATAAAGGTTGTCCCAGCATTTACGCGAGCAGTAATTTTGATAGAAAACACAAGTTTTTAATTAAAAATTGTAAAATTTTTATTGATTCATAAAGTATACAGTATAGGGCTATGTATGCAGTAGCATAAATAAAATAAAAAAAACAATTTACACATCCCGAAAGTTCACATGTATTCGAAAGTTAATCACACTTTCACAACTCTTGAATTGAACAAAATAAAATTGTTGCTCTGAACAGTCGAAGGTTTTTCTTTTTTATTCACAAATTATGCTTCTTCGTGACAACGTGCACTAGTGAGTATTTTTGAATGAATCAAATCACTGGAATACGGTAAGGTAATTGATACGGCATACGGTTCAGGACAGTAGCTTACGTTCCACTGTACGACGCTTCTTGTTTAGAATGAACCCCGATATGCTACTCCATACATAACCTTATACTATATACTTTATGAATCAATAAAAAAAATTACAATTTTTAATTAAAAACCTGTGTTTTCTATCAAAATTACTTCTTGCGTAAATGCTGGGACACCTTTTACTATTAATAATTTCTACGAATGTACAAAAGGTGTCGTCAGATTCGCTGTCTCGCACATACGCCCCTAATGAATGTTTTCCATTGTATCCACGGGGTTGAAAAGTGAACGGTCGATTCCGATTCACGGTACCTCGCTCGAACGACTGCGGACTTGTGGTTCCAAAGCGAAAGGGGTGAGATGGGGAGGGAGATGGGTATCTAGATTCTGGAACAGAAACGAGTGACCGCTTCCAGGAGGGAGGTGGGTCGAAAAGGACCGGAGAGTTTCCATCCACAAGGGGGTGTCCAGAAGACCCCTACCACCATTCCCTCCTATTACAACCCCCTTTCTCCCCCACACTCCACCCTTCTTCACTTGCAAAAATTATTCGCACCCCTTGGAGCTGCTGGCTGCCGGGTAATGGCCGCTTTCGGCCGGTCATTGTGTTACCGTCGCTAACCCGAAAAAGGACTCCCGCACCTTTTCAACCCCTCCCTCTGGTTTGCTGTTACAAAACCCCTCATCTACCCTCTCGCCGACGAACGTTCTACCCTAACTTGAAAACGCACAAATTCGTGCAGAAAAATGGCCGTGCGGTTGATTAAGTTCTTTCGAAATTATGCCTTAAATATGCTAATGAACTTGATATTTGTAAATTTATCGATTTACTACCAAATTTCAAACGTAAAGTACCTGTGTATGCTTTATTGATGATTGTAACAAATTAACGTTGGCTCTTTAAGTTGTAGCTGGTAGCGGAGCTTTAAATTTGTATTGATACGCGGTCTCATCAGTCGACCGATCATACTTTTGTATCATAATTAATATAATATTATAATCTATGTAAAATGAACAAAAGTTTTGCAATCATACTAAATTCAACCATGAAGTATACGAGTGCTTTTTATTTCGTTTCGATTTCTCGAATTTAAAATCGCATTGAAGTGCGTGAAACGTTGTTGGATTGGTCACATTGTAAAATAGCTTTCTGAATGTTCACCCACCAACCTATCTTATTCTATACGTATTGTGTGCGAACTGTCCCGCATAAAAGAGTACTTAGTTATGTTTGTATTGCGGCTCGCGGTGTCGTATAGCGGTAGCGGGTCGCCTGCTATTGACATGTCGGTAAACTACAGTGTACACACATACAAACCCACACACACACACGCACACACGTGTCGGAAGATATTTTCATTTATGCGCAGCTTACCACCCCTGTTGTGGTCCTTTTTATTCTAAAGATTTATCTTTCGCTTGGTGGAGCCGTGTGTCGGAAGGGACAACCTTGCGATGACCTACGCGCGTAATATACATATGTACATACATAGATAGCAACGCACGTGTGACTATTTTATAAATTTAAAATTAAAAAAATAAATGTATATATGTATGTATGTATCGAGCATTTTAAATGTTTGAGAATCTGCGGTGAGCGTGCTGTATAATGCGATATTTGAAATTTAACAGCGTCACTCAGCGGACAATAGGAAAACTATTCACTAGTGCGCGCTCGCCACTAGGGGTTCGAAGAATTAACGGAATTAATTTATTAATAAGTGGTTCGCGTCCCGGCTAAGCCGCTCAACTTCGACGAACGAAATTGAAAGGACGAACTTTATTTCAAAGTCGAGTAAAAAACTTTCCGAAGTAAGAAATTTTCAATGTCGCACAAGTTTTCCCTTGCACGCGATAAAATTCACCGTTTACCGTGTCCGCTAGTTTTTGCGATCGAATTTAATGTTATATTTTCGCGATCACATTAAGCGGCGATCGAGTTTGTGTTTCTGGGCTATATATTTTCGCTTAGATTATCAATATCCTGTCCCTATCCAGTGCACTGGTGTGGCTCGGAGAACGAATATAAATTAAATTGAATTTTCAAGCGTTGCGAATAAAGCGCAGCGGAAGCAATCGTTTCATTTTATAACCAAATTTCGACGCAAGAGGAAATCACAACTTTGCCACACAATCTTTATTTATATCATATTTATATTATGTAGGTACTTGTAAAAGAAAATTGAACACTTGTGTCAAAGGAAATTTAATTTTGACGAAAGAATATTTATGTTTCACAAATTAATTGTCATATACATATAATGAGACACAATTTAAAAATTTTCCATCAATGAACATAAGCATACAATATATGTCTGTCCAACTTAATAAACACCCCTTTTAGGGGGGTTAAGGTTTATTCTCAGAAGCGGAGATCGTGACGAAGCTCATTGGTTGAGACTCGGGTAATATGTGCAGATCGATTCTAAATGTGTCAGACTAGGGTGCTTCTTATGTTGGACATAGTATTGGAATATACAATTTTGGTTGTTATATGTTTTGAATTACATGCATAAAAGCTTCGGTACCTTCATTATAGCACACTACTAATATGTACAGTTTTTTAGTTATACTAAATATAAAATCGTTTGATATTTTCATTTTGTAAAATAGTATACGACATGTTCGCCACAAACAACAAATTTAATTTGCGCAACATTGGAAGGGTAGATACATTCGTTCGCCTCAATATCCTGATTTGGGACCCTCTGGGTCCTGATTGGACCTCAGCCGGATATTGGGTCCCTCCCGATGCTGCCGCCGTAATTTCTGCCTCAATTATTGGTTATTAAATTTCATTACCGATTCACAGTTTACACCGTTGCCGTTCCATTTATATACAATTGATTCTATTTAATTTCCAGATACAAATTCTTATTGGAAAATTATTTAAGGCCGTGGTTGTTGTTATTTCTATATTTGTGCAATTGTCCGAGTACAGGTGCACTATACTGCGAGTAAACGTACAGACCAGGGGTGTTTAAGTCCCCACGGACTGTAGGGGGTGGTTAGAGGGTGGTTGTGGACGTTTTGAAGTGGGGTAGGCGGGGTGGTAGCCAGTGGGCGGTGCACTAGAGCGGACAATTATTTGAAATTCCTCGTCTGTGTGCCCGTTGGAGATGCCCGCTCGGGAAACTTGCCACCTACCCTTCCTTGCCTACGTTTGTTTCAAAGGGGACTTTCTGGGTACTCAGGGTTGCCACTTTACTACCACATCGTTGTACTTTACTTACCTTCCCTTCTTAATATCCATCTCTGGAGATCTACCTACGCTGGAGTTGCCCATTGGAAATATTAGAAAAATTATTATAAGATAAAATCCAACAATTTTACTAATCACATAAAATTATAGATAAAATTAAATAAAAGTTTGAATGAAAACGTACCTAATGAATTTTAAATTTATGTGATCATTGTATGGATTCGAATTCTGAATTGCATAATACATACATACATAGTAGGATTCTAGTTGGATTTTATAATAATATGCAAGGTAATCTACATAATTATGTACGAGTGTATTAGGGTGGAGCGACGATGTATGAAACTTTTTTTTTTGGGATATTCGTTTTGAAATAGTTCTAAAAAGTTGCCTCTACATCATACCTTTTCTGTCCAAAAATACTGCTTAATTAAAAAAGTTTTTCTGGTCTTTACCAGCACTTTTATCTTAAGACTTTTGAAATGAAAATTTCCAATTGATTGTTTCCAATCTCAATATGTAAATAGCAATTTTAATTGGAAAATTAGTATTAATACTTAATTTACTCGTATATATGTACTTATATTTACTCGTATGCCTCCCTCCACCGCGCTCATAAATTCACACTTATTTGAATAATTCAAGGAATACGTAAATAAATTAGATTTTTACAAAAAGTACTTCTAATATTCAATAAAGTTAGGATAATTTTATGAGCATGTTATCTAGAAATTTGTATTCTGTGTTCAGATTTCGAAATTAATAGGCAAATTTTCATTTTTCGCCTTTAGGTAGAGGCCTGAAGACATATTCTCAGATTTTTTTTAGTATTTTTACGAGAATACGAATGATACAGTGAAACTTTTGGTAGGTATTACAATGCCAATTTTTAATTTTTACAATGTGGCTCCACCCTAATGTACATACATACATATTTATGTCAGATGATTTTCGTATGACAAATAATTCTTTTCCGGAATTTTTTTCGGCGTAACGATGTATGATAAATACATAAGATATTTTTGTCTTTCTGCCAAGGGGCGTCTGATCCTCTCATTATTTGTGCTATTTCAAGTATGAATATCAGTTTTATCCTTTTAGTTGGTGCTTGTCGAAAAAAGTCAAAGGAGAAAAAAATGCACATTTGTAGTAGATTAAGGATCTGCGTAGCGTGAAATTAGTAACATGTAGCGGTTGGGTCATTTCGGGTTTATAAGAATATCAAATTCTAACATGATTATATTGTACAAATCTCATGTGATTCCAACTGGAAGATTTCGCGACCAGCTGACTATGAATCTGACTGGAACGAAATTAATTGGATTGAGTTTGCATAATCCAATTGGAACACTCTTATTTGAATTATAACTGAATCGATGGAGATAATTTTTATTAATTTCTCATTTCAGAATGATTATACAGTAAAAATTATTTAATCCTGATTAAAAATCTTCATCGTATTCGACCGTTCTAAAATTGTTATGTTTCGTGTCTCACAAATAGGTTATAATTTTTTATGAAAACTAAAATTTCCATCTAATTTAAGTTTGATTTTTATATGTAGGTTCTATCCGTACACAATGAATCATAATGTTTCATCAATATTAGGCGGTGCGTTCGTTATCCGCGACCGGATTCTCTTTCCCTTCTCTCCACCCTCCCTCCTTCGTCTTTACTTAACTAAGGATCAAGGGATGAGGGGTAGGGCGAAGGCTTCTGCGGGTCTGAGCCCCCCACAAGGCGCTTCGGCCCTCACGGGGGCGACAGACATGATTAACGACCGCTGCGAGCCCCACGGACAAAACTTCCCTAGCGCGAATTTTAACGGATTGCGGTGTCGGGGCCTAACGAATAACGGATAATAACGGCGCCGATCGACGCCCGAAACCGAAAACGTAATTAGCCGACGGCTCGTTGACGAGATATCAACTCTGGTGTAGGGGTGTTGGAGGGGTTGCCAGAGGGGGAATATTTGATCCTTCAGAAGAAATGGTTTAGATTTTTCATGCATTATTTTTATACTTTTTTCGCTAATTTCTTGCAAGCAATACAATAATTTCAATTAACGTTATACGTACAGTGAAATTTATGTACATACATATGTATATGTTACAGCAAAAGTGAAAATATATTTTCACTGGCGTTTCGGTGAAATCATACATATTCAAGCACATTTTAACTATTAGATATATATATTTCTACTATATAGTGAAAATATATTTTATGTAACTGATACTCACTGGTGAAATTATATTCGTTTCCGAACTATCATTGAAACTAAATTTGACAGTGTTGTGAAATGACCAATCGAATCATATAATCTGCTGAAATATTCAATCCTAGTTATTTTGTCGCTTCTTCTTCTTATCGTGCCGTGCCTGTTTTCAGGCGTAGACTTTTACTGGTTAGTACCAATTATAGTTTACATTGAGTCTTTGTCGATTTTATAACTATTGACTTAAGAAGAAAATAGCACGTGTTGCGTTGCGTTGCACGTATCCTCAGAATCCTCAGATATATGTAACAACGCCACCGTTTCGTTCAAAACACACTTGTAGGATGACACATCATCGACTTAGGCCAACATCAACAAATCAAACACATACGCTTACTTTAATATACTTTCGCCGATACTGAACAGTGAAACTGTATATTCATTGTATGATACATTTTCACTGCCTGAATTGGTAAAAATATATTTTCACTTGAAATATGCTTACACTGTAACATATATATACGTGGTTTTCGCATCTATTTTTATAAAATTTCGCGTTTTGACTCTTCAATTTCGCGTTTTGGAGCAAATAAAATAACAAATTTTCGCATCTATTTAGCGTTTATTTATTTTTCACAAATTTGAAGTTTAAGTCCAAGTCCAATTAATAGAGAAACAAAACAAAACATGGATACAAAAATAAAATATGATTAAAATTTATTAAAACTCAGCATAGAACATGTTTCTATAGATGATTGTTTTAATCTAGTACAGTGGTCGGCAACCGGCGGCTCCGGGCGCAAAAATTGGCGGCTCCGTTTATAATAAAAAAAATGAAAATTAGTTTTTTTTGTCCCTAAATTTACTCGCGTATTATAGAAATTAAAAATAAAAGTATTTGAACTGAAAAACTAACGAAAATGTTTAGACAAGTGGAAATAAATTTAGCCACCAAAGAGAGCACGGCAAGTGGTATTATATTCAAATGTTGGCAATCATTTCCAGCCAATTATTCGAACGTCAGGAAGCTTGCATTTGCTGTCTTGACGCTTTTTGGTTCCACATACAATAATTGTGAACAATTTTTTTATTCGATGAAATTTGTGATAAATTCGTAACGTAATCAATCAAGTTTTAATGCACTGATGCAATTGAAGAACACTAAATACGTTCCGAATTTATGTAAATTTTCCGAAAATGTACAAGTTCAAAAGACGCATTAGCTTTTAAAAATTACATTAAAATCCGTTTTCAGACAAAATATTTATTTTTAGGGCTGAATTGTGTAACGTTAAGTAATATCTCTACAGCCTGCAAGTGAGTAAAATTTATTTATATAAATCTGGGGATAAGCATGATGTTCGGAACTATCGGCCCATTTCTAAATTGTCTGTTTTTGCTAAAATTTTTGAAAAGATCGTTACTGATCAACTTTCTTCACTCCTTCGTAAATATATCATTTCTGAACAACATGGTTTCCTTCCTAAGAAGTCAGTTGAGACAAATCTACTTGAATTTACTGATTTCATTATAGGCACAATGGAGGACAAATGTCAGACTGATGCCATTTATGATGATTTCTCTAAAGCTTTTGATAAGATTTCACATTACATTTTGCTCCATAAACTTGAAAATCTTGGGATCCACGGTAATCTTTTAAGATGGTTATCGTCTTATATTTCTAATCGATCCCAAGCCGTTCTGATTAATGGACAAGTGTCCTGTTATAAAGTGCTACCTTCGGGAGATCCCCAGGGTTCTCACCTAGGTCCACTCTTATTCCTCTTATATATTAATGATATTGGTTCCTGCTTCGCAAACTCATCTTTTCTCTTGTTCGCTGATGATATAAAAATTTATAGTAAAATTTCTTCCCTTGAAGACTGCCTTAAGCTTCAAAACGATCTTGACTCGTTTTCGAACTACTGTGATATTAATCAGTTGCTTGTTAATATAGATAAATGTTTTCATATCACTTTCTCCAGACTTGCTTCCCCTGTATTGTTTGATTTTTTTATTGGGCAAACGCGAGTATTGAGAGTTGACTCTGTGAGAGACCTAGGTGTCTTATTAGATAGTAAATTATCTTTTAATTCCCACATTGATGTGGCTGTCAATAAGGCTTATAGGAATTTGGGATTCATAATGAGAGTATCCAAACCCTTTAAGTCCTTTGATACAGTGTCTTTACTATATAATGTATTTGTGAGAAGTCACTTGGAATTTGCTAGTACTATATGGAACCCGTTTTACCAAGATTCCATTAATAAATTGAAAAAAAATTAATATGAAGTTCCATACGTACTCCATTTCCAGGTTTTGTCTTTCTTCTGCAAATTCCCGTGATTACATCTCCTGCAAACCAGGAGGACGGTCACGGATCTCTGCTTTGTATTTAAACTTTTAAATAATTTATTAGATAGCCCTTACCTACTAAGTAGGATGCTTTACATTGTCCCCTAGGCCTGTCAGAAATCCTCCATTGTTTCATTTGAATCTTTGTTCCACAAATTATTCACTAAACTCCTTCATTTATAGATCCTGCTCGTCATTTAACGAAATCCCGGCACATATTGATCCTTTTCTCTATTCTTTGCCCTCCTTTAAATTATCTTTGCTTAAGTTCCTTTCCAGTCCTAACTCCTAAGTTCTTTTCTTATTTTAATCTGTTGTTCGTTTGCAACTATTTTGGCTGTAGTGTATTGTGTGATATTAATATTATTTTGTATTTATATTTTATTGTACATATACTATAAGCTGTTTGTTGCATGATTAATTAAATAAATAAATAAATAAAAATATATACATACATATGTATATGTATGTATGTATATATATACATATATGTATATATATTTTTTTGGGTCTACTACGATTGACCGAAAGACGAATGATCGAATTTTTTTATTAAATTGTATAATATTTTATTAAATATAATTTAATATTTTATTAAGTATAATTTAAAGGTATAATATTGGATGATAAGTTACATGGTCATTTTTTTAATAAAAAAAAAAGTAGCTAATAACATACATTGAAGATGAGAAGTGATATTTGTGCGAGATATTTTTCATTTTTCGCATCTATTCGCATATTTTACTGTTTTCGCATATATATCGCGATTATCGGTTTTATCGCACCTATATCGCACTTATCGCAAAACGCGATAATCACGTATCTCTACATATATATGTACCTATACAATATACATACATATTATACATACTCGTACATTTGTAAATAAATAATAAATATTGTCTGTCTGAACGTTCGTTTTTTGAAAATTCGACCTCGTGATTTTGACTGATTTGTGTCAGATATCACGTTTTCATGATTTTCGGAAAATGTCTGTAGGTATGTGTGTGTGCGAGGTATGTGTGTAGAATCGCTATAACTCAAAAACCATTTATTTTTACACATATCTACTGTTACTTGACCAATCGGAACCAAAATTTGCAACAGCATTTCCTATGATCCAACTTGAACATTTTTCATTATAGGACTAAGTTTTATTTCTACGACTAACGACAGTTGGCAGGAATAATATTGCCAACCGAAAAAAAAAATTCCATGACTATTTGCAATGCAACCCTAGGTACTACATTTAGTATTAGAAAGCTTTAGGTGTAGTATTGGTCATTGGTAACGGATTTTTATTTAAAAGTAGGTTTTTGTTTTATTCTACATATATGTATATGTAGTCAAGGTTATTATACCTACGTAGGTATAATCAGAATTTGTGTCGGCGTGGATCAGAGCGCGTTTTCCTAATGAACATTTTCAAAAAGAGGTTCTCTAGTAAAGATGTGGGGGTTGGTAGGTCGCAGCGTCGAGGGTCCTATCAGAAATTGTACCCTTCTTCTGGTATGTGGTTTTGTTAAGACGGTCGCACCCGTCGACCGGAAGAAGAAAGGGTTTATTTATATAGACCTTTCCTCGGAAAATTATCTCCGAGATCTCACGGCCATCCACGAAAATCGCAAGACATTCTCCAACCACAAAACCTAGCAGTTGATTTTCCGGAAACAACGGACTCAAGGGGAACACTTCGGAATTATCGCATGTTAATGCGCAATATTAGTCTCAAATAACATTACGGTATATTCAAAACTCACATGCTAGTTTTATTGTTTTTACATACAAAATCATAATGGGTAGGAATTTTTTTCAGAGATTCTTTTATGACACTTTTTATATTTTGTCAGAGCTTAGGGGTAAAATTAAATCGGACAAATTTTATCATTTTTATACGAATGATTAGAAAAGAGACAATTTTTTTCAACCTTTGCAACTTCTTTATTTCATTTTAATTGTTCTATTATAAAAAGCAATTTTTTCACATATTGGAATCAATATGTCATTTTGCTCAAAGTGTGGCGATTTATATGTACCTACATCCATTTCGAAAATTGTATTCGATCGATTATTATTTTACGATGTGCATTGGTCATCACACTGTAGCAGACATTACCTTACAAAAAAATCATTATAATACTTTCATTTGAATATAGCCTCAACTTGAGTGCGCTGCAAGGTTCAAAATGGCGTATCATAAGCGAGCGTTATTCATTTGCCTGAGGCCAAACCTCCAGCGCTCGGACAGCGATGCGACTGTGAACTCTCTCCACTACAACCGGACTATGGGCACACTCCTGTCGACACACAATATGAATTCGATCGCTTTGAATGTGACAGCCGGCTTAGTGCTCGCGTTCGTGGTCACACTCCAATCGTTTCAACCCTTTCGGGGGCGAGCTCTCTGAATAATTGGCGGTGTGGCGAGACGAGGGTCGGGTTTCGGGGTGGCTCACCCCTAAATGAACGCACATTCACACACACATCATAAGCGATTTTAGCGTGTAAGGGGTTGTCCGTTTGCGCAATTCATTTTGCGCAATGGTCGCCCGCCTTTCGGACATGTTTGCGCGATGGACGCCGAACAATAGAAACACCCTGCGAAATTTCATTGTTTGCGAAAATCGCGAAAACCGGTCGTCGAGTCGTTTGCAACGGTCATTTTTAGCCCCGTGTCAAATACTGACGTTTGCCAAAAGTGCCTACACATTTATAATATTAATTTTAGCGTAGGTACAAACCCAATCGTCTGCTGACCACATCTGCCTACTGCCATACATCATAGTAACACAATAATCACAGTACCTACATAGTTCAAATAATCGCATAATAACCGTATTTTGAAAAGCATACTTGTATTGTCGCGTAGATCAGCGGTCGCCAACCGGTGGTTCACCATCCACTGCTGGATAAAGGCCTCTCCAATCCTCTTCCATTCCTATCTGTCTTGAGCAATCTGCATCCACTTGACTCCACCCATTCTTCTCAATTCGTCAGCCCATCTTCCACTCGGTCTACCTTGCTTTCTTTCACATCCTCTCAGATACCGTTCCAGTATTTCTTGCGTCCATCTGCCATCCATTCTTCTCGCTATGTATCCACTTCAACTTTTTCACACGTTCTGCTATATCTGCCACTTTGGTCATACTTCTTACCCATGTGTTCGTCTTCCGATCTCTTCTAATTTTACCGCGCATACATCTTTCCATGCTTCTCTGTGTGCATTGGATTTTACGTAACATTCTAGAATTTAGGATCCACGTTTCACATCCATACGTCATAACTGGCAGTACGCCTTGGTCGTATGCCTTCTTTTTTAAGCATAACGGAATGTTGGATTTACCGTTTGACTAATCAGATCCAAATATTACAAAGATGCTTTCTATGATTCTATAGGTCTTTAGGTGGAATACGTCAACTCAGCGACGCGACGGTGAGAAATCTCAGCGGCAAAAATTATTTTAATTGTTAATTTGAAAAAATATATTTGAAAATGAAAATTATACCCATATATTATACCACTTCTTACCCATGTATTCCTCTTACGATCTCTTCTTGTTATACCAAGCATACATCTTTCAATGCTTCTCTGTGTGCGCTGGATCTTAGGTAGCATTCTTGAATTTAGCAACCAAGTTTCACATCCATACGTCATAACTGGCAGTTTTCACAATGAATAATGAATATATCGTTTATTTATTATAAATTTTCTATCATTATAAGGTGATATCCAACTATTTGCAAAAAACTTGGAGTGTAAAATACAAGTGTAACTACCATTTCATATTTAGAATGTAATTTTTATGGAAAAAAATTACGGTAGTGGTCCGCGGGACTCGAGATTTTGAGTTTAGTGATCCGTGAGGTCTGAAAGGTTGGCGACCGCTGGCGTAGATGTGCTACGCGGTAATATTTGTTCGTTGTTTTTAATAAGAAAATGATCAAATCAAAGTGTCTATTCGTAAGGTCGAACTTCGTTTAACAGCTAATGCGAATAGTGGCGACAAAGACCAAAATTCATCGCTTTCCGAATGTTCTGAATACTCCTTTAATTGCACGTGTAATTGCTCTACGAATTAGACCGTCTCTACGGTACAGCGGTACCCGAATGCACGAGTATGTACCTACATATGTATGTACGAGTGGTATTATAGACAACTTTAAACGTTTACCAAACCCACACTTCGTCGATAAATATACTTCATTCTCTTTACGGTTGGGTATATTAAATATTGATTTTCGATTTTTATGTTTCAAAAATGAATTTTAGTATGAGATTTTACGATGCGGCACTCTCGAATCGCGGCCTTTTGCCAAATGAAGGTGAGGAAGACAGTGGGGGGGTCGCCAGTCGGACCGCTACGTGTCTAAGGGTGGGTTTTTGGGTGGGAAGGAGAAGTAGGGGTGGTTTTTAGGGTGGCTAGGATGCTCTGGGCCGAGGATCGTGTTTAAAATGTAAAGTAAACTCGCACTGTCATCCCCTTGTCACATATCTTCTCGGCCTCACCCTCGCAGGTTTGCGCCGTTTCCAACCGGCACAGTGCAGTACTGACCACACACTAATGGCAATAAAATATTTTCAGAAATAAGCAAAATATTCCCATGTTTATCATCATCATTTTCAGCCGTTCACCATCCACTGCTGGATGAAGGCCTCTTCATTCCTGTCTATCTTGAGCAATCTGCATCCACTTGATTCCACACATTCTTTTCAATTCATCAGCCCATCTTCCACTCGATCTCCCTTGCTTTCTTTCACATCCTCTCGGATACCATTCCAGTATTTCTCGCGTCCATCTGCCATCCATTCTTCTCGCTATGTGTCCAGCCCATAGCCACTTTTTCACACATTCCGCTTTGGTCATGTATTCCTCTTGCGATCTCTTGTAATTATACCGTGCATACATCTTTCGATGTTTCTCTGTGTGCATTGGATTTTACGTAGCATTCTTGAATTTAGCGTCCAAGTTTCACATCCATACGTCATAACTGGCAGTACGCATTGGTCGTATGCCTTATTTTTTAAGCATGGCGGAATGTTGGATTTAAAAACTATGTTCATTCTTCCAAAAGCACTCCATCCTAGTTTCATTCTTCGTTTTATTTCTTCTTCTTTACATCCAGTCATATTCACCAATTGCCCTGGGTATAAATAACTATCAACTATCTATTCAATATGATAAGGAATCAAAATTAATTGTAACAATGTCACTTTTTAGTTGTTGATGTTGTAATCGTAAATCATCAGTGACATAATTATAAAGACCGACGTACATACAATAGAACAATATCAATGATTCGCGCCAAACTCAGTCAATTAATTTTCTGCTATTATGTACTAGTTACACAGAAGGTTATATCATGATGGGGTTTTCAATGAAATAAAATTTGCAAGGCGTTCAATTGTTACTCGTAGGATTTGCACGCGCCGTCTCTGCGTCGTGTTGACCCATCCCCCCCACCCACCCGTGAGCCCTCCCCCAAAAAAAGGGTATTTAAACCCAAAACGAAAATGTCAACCCTCGGAAAATATTTGAATATAACATTTCTGGGAGGAAACACTGAGTTATCCGAGATGTGCGTACATTCTTGTGCGTAACCGTGCCACTACCCAAACGTGGCGGGTCGTTTTAATGCTTTTAATTTTCTTGGGTCGTGGCCCAAGCCATCGACCAAAAATACACGTCTACCAACGGATAGGACGACTTGACACAAATCTATCCGTAAAAACCTCTATTTATTTGCGGTGTAACCGGAGCAATGGTGCAAGTTTGAATTTTGAAGCGAAATTTTGCGATGGGTTCATCGAGTGACTCATCAGGTTTAATCTAAATTTTAATTAGATTAAGGTGTGTTACGATCATGAACGTTTCAATTTGATCAATCAATTCACACGCGCTGTTGACGTTTCCTTTACTGGGCCGGCCATCTTATAGTGAACTTTTAGTGCAACATTTTTAGCACCATCTTGGATATTTCTAATCGATTGGAAGATTCAAAAATAGCCGCACAATACACCGATAAGTAAAATAATCGATTCATTCGCGAGTGATTTCTCAAAACAAACAATTATTTTATGACACCATTACCCTTTTTCACTCTGACCTTTTTTTTCAAGACTAATTAGCTACTCTGATAAAAATTTGTATTTAAAAAAAAAATGTATTGGACAAGTGGGTGAAAATCATCAATAGAATTGCATGTAGTACCTGATTTTTAAATAAAATTCATAATTTTTTTTAAATAAAAAATATTTTTTTGGTTTGGACACCGTATCTTATCATTCGTGTGACAAGTAACGATGGAATGTTTTGGTACACTTGGCAAAAAAATATTTGCTTTATTGCACTTAAATAAACTTAAAAGTAATCCGTATGCTTTTGATATGTTTTATATTCATCGTTTCTATCTATTCCATAACAAAAATGGTGTATAGTAAGTATACATATGTAGGTCAGCGTTTTCCAAACTTTTTTTTACTACGACCCACTCCAAGAACTGCATTTTGTATTGCGACCCAGTATGCCTATATTATAATAATATGTATATCAAACACAAACTCTGTCCATTATGTTCCTTTATTTACTATTGACACATGATATATGCATATACATATATGGATGAAACTAGTTTTCAATTAGAAACTTTGTTTTTAATTGAGATAAAGTGGAAAATCCTAATTCACACAAATTAGTTGAAGTAAAAGGTAATAGTATAAAGATTGCTTTTTTTCTTTTGGTGGAAATTCTCCTTTAACCTTAATCCAAAATGATTACAAATTTAATTGCTGAAAATCATTCTTCAGTGTAAATGAACTAATAAGGTGCTGAAATTCAGCCTCCTCTTCAGGATCAAAATTTAACTCAATTATTGATTCGAGGCTTTCAAAATCAAATGAATTTTTTATCTTTTTTTTTGCTGTTTCAAATTTCTGCACTGGAAAATAGTTATCAAAGCTTTGGGAGAGAGAAGTAAGATGTGACAATATCTCGAGTTTTAATTATTTTAAAGTATCTTCATTGACAATGTTAAACAATGATAGAGACCATTCCGGTGACATGCGAACGGCCCTTTCACAAATTCTACGAAGTCATATGTAAAATCTAGATAAATACGACGCTTTCCTTTCTCAATCAATATTTGCAACGTTTAATGAAACCAACGTATTTTGGATTTTATTCGCTTGTCGCGCCCCATTTTATTTATTTTGCGACCCATCAATGGGTCGGGATCCACAGTTTGAAAAAAACCGTGGTATAGATAATATATATATAATATAATATATATATATATATAATAAATCGAATATAAATTCTTGAAGCAGTTTCTTTCTAATTATCTCGTATGCACTGCAATTGCTTTATCGAAAGACTACCGCCTTCTTTTAAAAAGTTTACTGTTGACCACCTACTAACTGCACCTTTAATCTGCAGATCGTTGTGCAACGCAAAGTTTCTAAATTAAAATGTGGTACCTACACTTGTAAGGTCTCAACAATTTTGCTTTGAAGAGAATCAGTACTATGTACATATGTACATATGTACATATGTACAAAGAACAATATTTCCCAGTACGAATAGTCATAAATTTCATTTGACGTTTAATCTCTATACCCTTTTGAACCACACACTAGTCACACCGCAAACACAAATAAATGGACAAAAACTGAATAATGTACGCGGGGTCAAACGATCAATTTCCATAATAATCCCAACGTGAGATGATGGGGTCAATTTTGACCGTCGCTGACCCCAATTACGCGGCGTTAAAATGCGACACGGGTCGTACGGGATCAAGTTCCTGTCTGTCCGGTCCACCAGCATCCCGTGAAACTGGTTGCTTTTCACTATCCCTACACGAATAGTGATTATTCCGCGCGCGCTCATTATGCGGTCTCGCGACCCCGGAATCTGTGAATCTGGACGACCGACCCGGCGACCCTAGTGACCCCCAATCATGCAGGATGCTGCACGGTCCTATTGTCGGATATCAAAAGAGAGATATACATTGTATTATAATGGGCACAAGTATAGACATCAATATGCACATAATGGGGAGGTGAATTGAGCAAACGTACAATCGGGCTATTTACACGGGGCTTAGTGAATTACAGGTAAAAGTAGCTTTTGACGGATTAAAAGTTGATATAGCGGTGATCAATCGTAGCGGTCAGGTTTAATTGAGAAAAATAGATCTTATCATTGTTGGACTAATACATTTTGGAATTGGTTTAAAATCACATACTTTTGATTTCAATGATTGTCCCTTCACCTTAACAAACATTTTTACTCTACATATGTACATACATACATATATCTTAGTTTGCTCGAAAATACATTTTGTAAAATGCTTGGTATAACAAGAAGAGATCGTAAGAGGAATACATGGGTAAGAAGCATGACCGAAGTGGCAAATATAACGAAGCGTGTGGACACATAGCGAAAAGAATCGGTGGCAGATGGACGCGAGAAATACTGGAATGAGAGGATGCGATAGAAAGCAAAGTAGATCGGGTGGACGATGTGCTGATGAATTGGAGTCAAGTGGATGCAGATTGCTCAAGACAGACATGAATGGAAGAGGATAGGAGAGAACTGCATCCAGCAGGGGATGGTGAACGGCTGAAAATGACGCGATGACGATGATATGTATGTATGTATGTACATACATATATCCCAGCGAAAGACACTAATGATCTTCAGTTGGTCGAGTTCCAATATGATGTTCCGGTTTTGTTGCAAAATTGTGCATCAATGCATTGGTTAGAATATGTTTAATATGCAATCATTCCCCTTTTCGACGGGGAGGGGGTTACCATATGCGCGTTCGGCCATTAATATTTAATATCATCATCCCGTTTTATCGCACACAATAACACCCAGCTAAGACCTTTATAATCACGGTGATAAATTCCTCTTTCCTTCTTCAGCTAGTTTCTGCCCTTTTAATTCCCAAAGGGCCCCGAAATACCCGGAGAAACTCCCCCTCCCCCCCCAGTACCCCCCGCCTCACCCGTCCTATCCCGCTGTAAGAGGACCGTTCCACTCTTAGGGTTAACTACAAGGGATGAAAGGGGTGTAAACGAATGCGCATATCCGCAGAGGAAAAGGAAAGGCGGCCTGTCTCTATTATAACCCTTCCTTATATATAATAAGTATAAATATGTAATGGTTATGTTCGCTTATGTGAATATACGGCCTGGGTCTCGGATACCCAACTATACCCCGACGGTCGGGACAAGGGGCGGGGGAGGTGAAAAGTGGAGGGGTGAAGGGGCGGGGGGGGAGTAGATTGCAAAATGGATACGGACCTTTGTGCTCGTTATTGTCTTGCAGTACTAGCGCAAAAAATAGATTAGAATTCATTCAAAAATACTAATTAAAATAGTGTGACCGAAACACGAGCTCGGAATACGTACCTATGTACATATATTATATATATAATAGCCCTGTTCCGTCTGTCTGTCTGTCTGTCTGTCTGCTGATAACGCTCGCTGAGGTAAATGATTAAAAGACACGAACCGTCGCGCGCGAGTGGGATTTGAACCCAAGATCACTAAATTTGACAATATTAATCCTCGGTAGGTTCGCGACTTTGCTTAATTGTTACGTTATTGTATTATAACGCGCCATTTTTTTTTATTATTAGAAATAAATACTAAGCTCAGTACTTAATTCATTTGTTAAGTTTTAAGTATGCATTACTATATATAGTAGCGCAAGGGTCTGCCTGGACGGCTGTCTGGTTGGATCGCTCGCATACATACTGCACATACATATACTCACCCACACAAACACTCACAGTACGGGTGATGAGAAACCACTCCGTTGATATTCAACGGGCTTACACTAGTATGTATATAAATTTGACATAATTATTGCTTATATTCGTGCCGATCTAAATTATTATATTCGAGCTTGTGTGTGTGTTTCGGATATAATGTAGATAATTCCGGATGAAGTGGCACCTTGTAAAGTCCTCTCTTTGGCAACAATATTCCACGGTTGGTTCGGGGGTTGTTGCCGATATCAGTCGCGTAATAACCGAGGAGATATCAAATGGCAAAGTTGGCCGCCCCAACTCCAGGGTCTCGGGTCTCGTGGGTCGCAATGGCGTACGCCGCCACTTCAGTGGTTCCCGTTTGAAATTTCACCGGTCAGGGTTGAAATGCGAAACTATATACATACATACATAGGCAACGTTTGGGAAGCCTCGACAGTTTAAAATTAAATTTGCAATATATTTTTTTGAAAATTAAAATTAATTATATACATAGTGTTTAATCTGCAGATCCGTCGGTCCGCGAGAAACTTCTTCGGGTGGTTGCGGCCGGCAGACGAAGAGGATAGAATAGGGGGTGGTTGGGTGGACGAGTTGAAGGGGTGGTGAGACAAACTCTCCCCCTATTACCCCCTTCATCTCTTTGAGAGAGGGATGGGACTTGCCGCCCGAATTAGGCGCCTTGATTTGACGCCTTGGTGAGTAATCAAGAGTGGTCTTCGCAGGATAAGGGCTACACACGCTCTCGATACCGCACGACATTCTACGAAATTAATTCTCAAAATGGAATTAGACCCCTAATTTTTTTAATAAGATTTTACGCACATTGCCAATTATAATAATTAACGAAATATACATAGGTAGGTACGCAGATTTTGTTCGCTAATTAGAGTATTTGATAGTTGTGTAGTTGTAGCACCCCCCCCACACACACACTCTTCGTTCGTGCATAATTATAATTTATTAATTACGTTTCGGCTATTGCGGGTATATACATAGTACGTGTTAATTTAAGTGTAACGCACCACCAGAGGCGATCGTACACTCGATAAATTTTAATTTCGCAATAATAATGTAACGAACGTAGTAGTAATAACCCTCGGGTACATATTATACCTACATATGTATGTACATACATACATTAAACATTGATAATGGTGGTCCAAGTGTTTTGCTTCGCGACATCCCATTTTCCTCCTCCTTCTATTTCAACCTCACACTCCAACTTTATATGTAGAGAAATTACGAAGGACATTTTGTGTGTATGTGCGCTTTTACTTTGTTTCTTGTGTGGAAGAAGTTAGTTTGTTGGAAGAAGAGGTTTTACACCAGAGGGTTTTCCTCGCGAACCGGTTGCGGTTACATTCAACATTTATCAGTTTAAATGAATCCTTAATTTTTGTACGTGAATATTATTATTATTATTATTATTTCAAATATAGTTTCTGCTATAGTATCTATTTAATAAACTTTCGATGTTAAAATTTCATCAGTAGTGTGTAGAAAATTGTATAATTTGATCGTGTTGTTGGTTAGTGGTATGTTTTAATATTATTCTTTAACTAATTATAAATAAATTAAAATTCACTGTTAATTCTCCATTCTTTATTAGTTATTACATACAAATTTGTAACAACTAATAATTTATTACAGTACACCTACATACATACATACGTGCGAACTAGCGGGGGGAGGAGGACGCGAAGATGTCGAGGTGTGGGAAATTGCATCCTAATTCGGTACTGAATCTAACTTCAGCATGTGAATTAATTGCAATCAAAAGGAAGAGGACGCGCAGGACACGGTCGGGACATAGGAAGATGAGGGACGCAGAATTCCCCCGCGTGGAGGACTTTCAAGATTCTGGAAACGGTTTTGCGGGCGACTAAATACTACGGTCACGCTTGAAACCCAACCGAAACTTTGCCATTATACTACTCGAATGTGGAATATATTTAGTTGTAAGTATAGCGTGAAAAAGGTCTCGCAAGCCTACCCCTAGAATGTACCTACTAGTATAACTCACACTGGCGCAGGGAACCACAATTGAAATCCTAAACAACTATAAGGCTTAAGTTTGAAGTTGCTCGGAAAAATTTGTACATTGAAATAAGGAATTTGAAACGTATTCAAAGATATATTTTGATAAGAAATTTAACATTTTTCCACTCAAAGTGGAGTTATAATAAAGTCAGAAGTTCGACATTGGGTCACATATGTATGTTGTATTGTATTTGTATTTATTTACTTTCGGACTTCTCCTCCCACAATTAAACTACATATTTGCTAGCGCATTGGTTATAGTATAACACGTATACGACCGTCGAAGTGAGCTTTTATACTTATACATATATGTGTGTTCGCCAGAGCGGGTGGTCGACACCCCAACTTTGGTTACGTTTATCAAACTCCAACTTTGTCCTTTCTCGTTCCCTTCGGTGTGGCTCGGAACAACCTTTGACGACGGATACCCATCATGCTCTTGGTCACGAACATCCAAAATAAATTTGCATGAATTATCGAAACCCACGAATCCCACACACAAAACGGACCCCACGATTTGCAAATTATTAAAAATTGACGCGGCCCCAGTCAACACCTCGTTTCAAAATCACACCGCTGATACTGCAAGCAAATGTTACACGTTGAGCGAACATTTCATATAAGAATATTAAACAGTCGATATAACTTATATATATATGCAGTAATTAATATCATCATTTTATGTTAATCTATTATCCATAAAATGATTGTAGTTAGTTTGAAGGAAAATAAAGGCACATACTTACATATATGTATGTATCAATTTTGTTTAACTAATATTAATAATATTTTATAATATATAATATTTTATAACTAATATTTTATTTATTTATTTTAAATACATAGGCAGGCGGCATAGCCGATGGAGCCAGGGGGTCTGATATATGTAGATTCTACACGTACATACAGTTTTAATTTTTTAGTTATTTATATATTTGATATTTGAAGGATTACAAAAATCCATTTACATATATTCAAAAACTTATCGATGTGATTTTTAAACAGATTTATATTTTCAGAAGTTACTGGCTGATTTGGCAGGCGGTTCCAAACTTTTTATTTATTTATTTATTTAATAATTACATGGAGAGGCGGCATAGCCGATAGGCCCATGGGGTTTGGCACAAAAATAAAAATAAAGATAATAACAAAAATTAAATTAACATAAAAATAAAATGAATAATGGTCCATTTATTAAAGAATTACAAATACCCATTGTTTTTTTTCCATTTTTTAAAGTGACTATTGAATCCGGAAGACTATTCCGAACTTCAACCACTCTATTTGAAAAGAATGAATGTCTAACAATCTTATTTGATTTTTCTTTGCGGAGTCTAAGAGTATGTGTGACCTCTTAGATGAGGGTTCTCGTTGAACATAATGAGGTTGGTCATTTCACATGAATAATGATTATTTATTATTTTGAATACTTCAATTAAATCACCTCTTAATCTCCTCGTCTCCAGTGTGGAGAGATTCAGTCTTTCCATTCAGTTCGGATGGCATTTTTGTAATTCTTCTTTGGACCCTCTCGAGACATAGAATATCTTTTTTAAAACATCGACCACTTTATTTGAAAAAAAAAAAAATTTTTTTAAACGCGATGAGGTTTTTAATTTATTATTTATTATTTTATACACTTCAATTAGATCTCCTCTCAGAAGACTCTCGTCTCCAAATATGAAATTTAAATTGCAGAAAATCGTTCTGTGATGAATAAAATACGATTAAAATCTCACTGGCGAGTTATAGTTTAATTTTAATGATAAATCATCGGTTCGTTGGTTCAACCCCTCAACGACCGCGCGACTTTTATACTAATTAATTAAATATTGTTATTATGTACCTATGCGATGATTTTTGATGGCGGTGGGTTCGTGCATGGCGTCCATCGAAACATTAAGCAATCCGAGCGAGATTGGAGCGTTTAAGGGGTTGTGCGTGCGTGTGTATGTGCTGGGGTTGAGCAGGACAAGTGGCGGTGGTGGGGATTGTAAATGAGCGGCGGCAGCGGCAGAGGAGGGTTTTTAGAGGGGGTTTGGGGTTGATGGGGTGTGAGGGGGTTTTGGGGTGGATGAATCTCACCCCGGGGAACGGGACTTCCTGTACTGGGTGGACCCGACTGTGATGAATGATGTTGGACGTGGTGGCAGTGGGTGGGATAAGGAGGGGTTGAAAGGAGGAGGAGGTTCAGAGGTGAAGCGGCCCGGGGGGTTAAGGGTTGTATTATAATGAGGGATTGTCCGTGGGTTTTTGCGCGTGTGCTCGTGTGCGTGCGCAGTCCCGTTTCGTATATCCCCTTGTAGCCCCCCCCCGTTGCCGCGAAAGGGTTAAGTAAGAAACTTAACTTATGGGGGTGGACATCGGATTTGGGCCGCCATATCTCATTGTTTGCGCGCGCCGACGCCACTGTGCGTAGCGGCACTTTATCGTGATTAATGATAACAGATAACGTTAAAACCGAGTATTATACAAACAGAAATATACGCGCACACACGTTCGGCTGTAATTTAATTTCAAAAAAACGACCAAGAAGAAGGTGCGGTTTGGCTTGGGGAATTTTTTGAATTTTTTATGTTTAAATTGACCGGCGATACCAATGAAACTTTCATTTCAGCGCGTGACCTATTTTTAAAAGCAAATCATTAATACTACTGTTATTGAGGCGAGGGAATACATTTTGAATAATTATACCTTAAATTTATGAGACGGTTTATAGGATATGAAATAACATTCGTAGAAAGGGTCTGGAATGAAATTTTTGGAAATGATTAATGAAAAACCGCTCGAAAGGATATTATGTATATTTTAATCATATACTAAATATAATTCTAATACATATGTTTTAAAACCTTTTATGACAAAATATGGTTTGTATGAAATTGTATGAGATAGACCGCGGTGCTGCCGCCTAGTGCGTTTCCACTTTTAAAATACAAATACAAGTATCTAACTATGCATATGATAGATTTGAATTTCTGTATTTGATTTTTTTTTGTCATTAAATTAAAATATTAAGCCGCGTACTCATTGGCGAACGCGAGCGCATAATGCAACGCGTTCGCTAATGAGTACGCACACTGCGCGCCCCTTTGTGTTTGACCGACACCGACACCGAGTGAATCGCGACGAACGTTGCAGAGCGCGCGCGGAGTGTGCGCGCGAACGCGTACACATTTACGAACTTTGTTGCATTACGCGCTCGCGTTCGCTAATGAGTACGCGGCTTTATATATTTCATATTTCATACACCTACATATGTATGCATGTATGTATGTACATTGTACATACATATGTACATAGCACAATGACACAACAACCAAAAAAATATTTACTAGTGAACATCTGAACTTCGAAAAAACGGCGATCTTTACGGTCTGGCTAATTAAATTAAGCTGAAATTTGAACTATCAATTCATTCGACGCTTTCGTGACTTAATTTCATTCCATTTCTATTGAAATTTGTGTCTTTTGTCGACGAAGTCTAATGATTGCCACGACCGGCCATTGGCCACCCCCATTTTGACACCATATGGCGTTGAAACCGTTCTCTCTCCGAGAATCAAAATTTAGATAGTTTATCTTTGTCATCTGTTGTCCAATTAAATTCTGTTGTCAGTGTCGTTTTTCACCCCCTTTCGATTTTTTTCCGACACGCAAAGAGATAAAACGATCTATTTTAATTGATACAATTTTTTAGGTAATAATATATGTATGTATATAATTTTTATTCACTACAAACAATCTATGTGAAATAATATTATATTATACTTATGAATTCTGAAGGAAAGCAAACACCGGATGGGGGGAGGACGAGGCGGCGAGTTCTTATTAACACTTTCGACATATCTCGTATCCACGGCTTTTGAGAGGGATTGAAGGGTGCTTAACGTATGACCAAACGGAATAGGTGAGGGTTGACGACGTTCAGGGGTGACTTCCTGAGGGATGGCTACATCCTGGTGCCGCATTAATTACGACTGTATCCACCGCTGCCGGCGGCTCGTTAATCTAACAAATATGGCAGTTTTCGGAAATTGCCCTCGGGGTTGCCGATTCCGACCAAAAATATATTTATTATACCTCTATAGATAGGTACGATTCATAGTTATGACAATGAATTCTAGAAATATTCTTGATCGATTTCGAATAAAGCGTATCCTTGTAGAGGTTATGGTCTATATTATGCATTCAGGCAACATTGTGTAGTTTAGTACAAGAAAGATGCTATTGAAAAAACATTATTTTGAATTGATCATCAATAAGTTTTAAAAATTAATATGTGCCATTGGTACATCTAATCACCGCTGAATGAAGGCCTTTCCATTCCTGTTTGTCTTGAGCAATCCGCATCCATTTGACTTCAAACATTCTTCTTAATTCGTCAACCCATCGTGCATTGGTCTTCCGTGCTTTCTTCTGCATCCTCTCGAGTAGGTACCATTCAAGTACTTTTCGCGTCCACCCGACATTCGCTATTCTCGCTATATGTTCCGCTCACTGCCACTTTGGTTTTTTCATACATTCCGCTATATTTACCACTTTGGTCATGCTTCCTAACCATGCAATACTATTTCGATCTCTTTGGCAGTGGCAGTGGCGATCTCTTTCGAAGTGGCAATGGGCTGGACACAGCGAGAAAAATGGATGAGAGATGGACGCGAGACATACTGCACGTGAAAGAAAGACCAAGTGGACGATGGGTTAACGAATTGAGAAGAATATGTGGAGTCGAGTGGATGCAGATTGCTCAAGGCAGACAGGAGTATAAGAGGATTGGAGAGGCAGTGGTGGATGGTGAACGGCTGAAAATAATGATGATGTACATATGTATGTATGTCTTATTAGGTACAGAATATAAATGAAAAAACATCAATGTAAATATCGATGGGTCAGTGGACAGATATTGTATGTCCAGTTTTGTTTTAAAATATTTTAAATGACATACATACATCTCTTTTGCATGATAACTATAGACGAAATGGACATATTATATATTTGAATAAGGCAATATCTTCTCAAATATATAATTTGGACATAAAATACTTTTTAAACACGAAGGTTTGATGCAGGGGGACGTTTTGTGTATGATAATAATTTTTTTTACACACAATATCTGTGCACTAACCCATCGATATGATCCTTTTGTATAGATTCAGTTTTTTATTTGCTTATTTTAATCATTATGAAATATTTTATTTTTAATATTTTTTATCACCCGATAAAGCAGAATCAAGACAACCTTTCTTTTACCTGTCCCCACAATTGAATACTTGATAATTTGAACGATATGGATATTTGATCAACATTAAAAAACGAAAGTTAAAACCAACAATGGCACCTATGCTACTACCAGTATGCTTAACCGTAGCGGATGATTAATGGAATAGCTGGTTAAAAAAAAAGTGTGTCAGTCATCATCACGCCTCTTCAAAATCGATACTAGGCGGGCTCACTCTCTCGACGTCGGAGCGGTGGCAAAAAGAAGACAGAATTTATTACCCATATCAGAGACGCACATGGGTCCGCGACGAGAGCCGTGGGCTGGTTCGCCCCTCTTCCACCCCATGCACCCACCTCTCATCCCCTTCCCTTGGCTGGGGATGTGGGCCTGACATAATGATGTATTAATTTTCAGTCTGGTTCTTATCGGCATAATGCCGCCGCCGCCCCGGCGCGGGCGTCTACACATTATTGTTCCAGGGCGGGCCCCCTTTCTAGCCTAGGTGTGTGTATATATCGTATATGTACAAGAGCGAGAGCGCCCCACTGTTTAGACATTATCGGCGAATAGATTAGCGCCCCGGGTACACAATCTGCGAGGCGCCTATTGTTTAGCGCTAAACCGGCCGTTTTTTTCCGACATACAACGCCTGAGACCTGCATTTTTGAATAAACATGATCTGCACTGAGGTTGACTTCAATTTTATAAATAAGCTCAATTGAGACGATTAAGATGGCCAAATGACGTATTCGTTGGTGATATAGGGCAGCGGTCGCCAACCGGTGGTCCGCGAGAGAATTTTGGTAGTCCGCATATTCAGCCGTTCACCATCCACTGCTGGATCCTCTCCAATCCTCTTCCATTCCTATCTGTCTTGATCAATCTGCATCCAGTTGACTCCACACATTCTTCTCAATTCACCAACCCATCGTCCACTCGATCTACCTTGCTTTCTTTAACATCTTCTCAGATACCATTCCAGTATTTCTCGAGTCCACCTGCCATCCATTCTTCTCGCTTTCCACTTCAACTTTTTCACACGTTCTGCTATATCTACCACTTTGGTCAAACTTCTTACCCATATATTCCTCTTACGATGTCTTCTTGTTATACCAAGCATACATCTTGCAATGCTTCTCTGTGTGCACTGGATATTACGTAGCATTCTTAAATTTAGCATCCAAGTTTCACATCTATACGTCATAACTTATGTATATCGTTTATTTATCATAATTTTTCTATCATTATAAGGTGATATCCAACTTTTTGCAAATAACTCGGAGTGCAAATACAAGTGTAATTACCATTTCATATTTAGAATGTTACTTTTATGGAAAAAAATCATGGTAGTGGTCCGCGGGATTCGAGATTTTGAGTTTAGTGGTCTGTGAGGTCCGAAAGGTTGGCGACCGCTGATATAGGGCACCTTGACTATAATAATGGCCGCCTTTGTGCAAAGAGTCATAGATTTCCTACTGCCCGTAGGTACCTACTGCATACAGGTAGGTATTTTATTTTATTTTATGTTATTTTACAGAAACACACACCATGACATAACAGATTAACCAAATCGTCATGGTGGGTAAATTACAACAATAATACACACACAAGCATAACAAAACATAATAAAAACACAACAAAATCATAACACTCACGTACACAACGAAGTAACATTACATTTTCATCTTATTCTATCTTATTTCTATTTTATTTTATTTTCAAAAAAAATACAAAAACAAAGAAAACAATGCAATTAAATTATGCCAATTGTTCTAATTTTGTATTGCATTGTAAAATTTGTGATCAAATTAGTTTCAGGGTGTCAAATACTTATTGAAAAAATTCCCGTATAAATGGCGAATGGAAAAGTTGCAGCGTTGTGAAATTCTCGTTCGCATGTTGCGCATTAATTATTATAGGTGTATGTACATACATACGTAGATAGGTATTCTCACAATTTCATCCCGGTGGTTAGTATTTTTTTTCCATGATTATTCATCCCTTTTGACAACTAGCTATTAAAAGAGACGTGTACCGTTGGGCAAAAACAATGATCTCCCGTATTTTCGCGGAAACCGCGCATCTATTATTTCATATGAGGTAAGTACGCGAGCACGGGGGAGAGATAGAATCAAAAAAAAGAAAAAGAAGAGGGAAAAAAAAGGAAAAATATGAAATAGGGGATGATGCTGCGAGGTTCAAAGCCTCTTTGTGGAGAGTCGGAGCGCGAGGAGTGAGCAAAAGACCGGTATTAGTGAGGAGGAAAAAAAAGCAAAGGCCTTATGAATATATAATATAACAATAATGGTACAAATGTGAAAGCTTAAGAGCGAGTAAACAACTCGAGAAAAAATCTACATATTAAAGATGTTATTACTTTGTCAGCTATCGATCGATTTTATGGAAGAAAAAAAAACAATATACGTATAGATATATTTTAGAAAGGATATTAATATTTTTCCCAAAAAATAATATTGGACTTTGAACTATAGAAATATTGTAAATATGTATGTAATATTTTAGATAGGAGAGACACGAAATTCATAATTCCTTTAATTAAAATTTACTACCTTGAATTTTGTAAGTACCGATTCAATTGTTAAATGTTATATAAAAATGAAATCAAATGTGTGTGGCTGTATATATTTTTTGATTTTTTTTTCGTCTTATTTTACGTTAAAGTATGTTATACTACTTGGTTCCAGGTTTCGTCGCCAGATTGGCTCTGTGTGAAGGGGTGGTTGAATGGCTTCGCTCGTCATCCGTTGGCTAATAACGTGGTCTCCAGTCTACAAAACGAAGCCTGCACGTCTCTGCGATGATATCCGGTACTGTTGGATTCACCCATCAAAGCCGAACAACCAATTACACCGGAAGCTGTAAGAGTATCGTGCGCGTACTGTATTTTTCACATACAAGATATCTAAATGTGTACCTAATCCTTTTTCAGCCTAATAATTTATTTGGAATAAAAGTACACACGTTCAATTACGTTACGTTATATATGATCAATGTTTTTGATATATGTATGTATTTTATTTCTCACTATCGACACATACGAATATAATTTTTGTTTCATACTTTAATTTATTTTGTACTTTTCCACAATACTTTAGTATCTTTTTTATTTTTTTTGAATGGCAAAACACTTTTCCCTTTCGGGCATGTCGTGTCTCTTTTCACAAAAAGCTAAGCTTTGTCTGGAAAAAGCAACGTTTCAAGGTAATTACCAATTTTCACTTCCGCCATTTTTGGTGACCACACAGTGTGTATGTGTGTGTTGGCATGGTTATGGTCATTATGGCCATTCACGGTTCGTATTATTCGTCGTCCACATCGACGAATTAATTATAAAAATGGATCGCGAATGTACCTACCTACTAAAATGGTCGTACTGACAGCGGGAGTTGCACAATCCATTTTAATAATACACCAGATTCTCTTTTTGCACGGTTTTGAAATAACACGGTCGAGGAAAAAGGGCCAATTATTTTTTTTACACTGATTTTTTTGTTTTAACACGGTTACAAAAAATTAGAGAGTAACAAAAAACAAAAATAGAAAAATAGAGTAAACGGGCACGGCACGTTTATTGTCAAGTAGCGACACTGAATGAATATATATTTTTGTATTAAATTAAATTAAAATCTAAAACCATGTCAATTTATTACTTCACTATGTACGAGTATGTATGTACATAGGTACCTAGATATCTTTTTTTACATGGTTTTTTTGCACAGTAGTCCCTGGAACGTATCCCCCGTGCAAAAAGAGAATTGGGTGTAGGTCCTTTTGAACAGCAGGAAAAATGGACTGTGAATGGCCACTATAAGAAAAACAAAAAAAAAAATGCAATTAGAATATAAATAAAGTGATTAGAGAGTTGATTGACTAGAATGATAAATGTACATAGGTATACCTACGTACATATGTACATATGTGTGCAAGTTTATTTAATTTACATGTAAATCGCTTTTAATATTATCGTATACCTACATACTGTAATAAATATAATATTTACAGTCAATTAATACGTTTATTTATGTTTCAGATCGAATAAAAAAAGTGCTTGTCAGAAATAAATTGATATATGTACATATGTGATATAAAAAGGAAATGCTTCAACACTGAATCAACATTATATAGGTAGATATGTATGTACGAATATAAGAGATACCAATCGATATATTTTAATATTAAATAAACAAATTAAATTGAAATAAAATATGACACAACCTGAACACGTCAACATTATAATATAAACAATGAAAAAAGACGACTAAAAGTGGTTATTTTTCCGAATAGATACAACTAAGCTTTAAATGGTTTTCACACATGCAAATAAATTATAAATTGATCATATGAACATTATCAGTCATACAGTCTCCGATCGATACTGATCAATTTATAAATCACAGGTACATACTCATATAAAGCATTCATTTATTGTATTTTTTTTTAAATTTAATTATATGTATCGAAACCGTATAGTTTCACGGAGTGTCGCAGAGAATTATTTTACTTTACAGATCGATTTCCAAAACAAAAATTGAGACAATTCAGTAAGTTCACACTACATATTTAACGAAAACAGAAAATTCAAAAAGTGTATATTCATTCGATGAACGTATAATATAAAATTTATACAGTATTTCGGCTCGTTCATTCGCAACGTCATATGCATATGTACATACATACATACATACATACATACACGGGACGGAAGATGGCGAATTCTACGTACCTACCTATTGTTAGATGGTAATGTGTGAACATGGAAACGAAGATAAGGTGGTGAACAGTAGATACGGAGGGGTAGCAGGTGGTGAGTTCGGGCTGTATCGGACAAATTACTGAGTCATTGGCAAAAGCCGCCCCCTTGCTACGTCTCTGGACGACTCGTGTATTTAAATGGCGTAGCGCACAGAATCGACAAAGCTTATATTATACGAACGTCTACTATGATTCGAAAATATATGTTTTTTATATTGAAAATACCCAGTGCATTAAATTGCTATTTTCCACAAATTCGTTTAGAGCGCTTATTGGAGTGGTGATGTACGATTTGTTGATGTGAATAAAAAACGTGTATAAATTTGAGTTACGTACCAGTTCGCGTTACCATTACGAGCTTAACGATGACAGCTTGCAAACAAAATTAAATATTGGACGCCGTGTAAAACCAGTGGGGCCGGTTCTATCGAACCGGACATGTTGCACGCTCTCTCCCGTATTTATAAGGTAAAAAATAATAATTTGACAATCGTCGGGGTCAGTTCGGGTACGATGCACGTACCGGTTGTGTTCTTTGAAATTGACCGGGGGGGCGCGAGCTACGCACGGGGCTGACCATTATTATGGTAACACCGTTTTGTCAACGAACATTATTACAACGAATTCATTTTGTGAAGACTGCGCAAGCGTGTGTACAATTTCATTTTTAAAACATCAATCAAAACTAGCCGGTTTTGAGCCGTGCATGTTTGATAAAAATTGGGTTAATAAAATTTATCGTAGAAGCTCTGTTGAATTTTTGAATGAAAATAAATGTGTGTCAAATTAATTATTAATGTATATAAATTCTATTGCTAGTATTATAAAACATCGTTCAATCTATTTTAAGAATGTTTTCTTACGTATGTACCTACATACATTCATATGTAGGTGGTTCTAAAAAAAATATTGAAATGGATTCGGTTTTTCATCAAAATCAGAAGAAAACTCATCTTATACATATTGCCAAATGTACCACAGTGATGCAAAAATATGTAAATATAAACTGGGCATGTATGTATGTACATATATTATAATATTATTGTTGAATCTGTTGATTTTTGGAAATATACATACATGTGGTAAGGTTCATGTGCAAAATTTGTAAATGTAAATGATGTCTTATTTTTTCATGTATCCTAACCAGTGGAGTTTTTCTGAAATTTCATTTACCGGCATTTTTTCACCCGAAATCAAATTAAAAAAAAAAAAAAAAAAACAAAGAGGTACAACAACTCATTAGCACATAGTTGTGCGATTCTGACAAAATATCTGGATAGAATTTAGTGGTCATTCACATTCCGAAAAACCATTTAGATATATTGGTGTACATTCATTACATTTCTTAGAAATATTCGAAATTAAAAATAATTCTTCATTCAGATTACCTACTTAATAACAAGTAATTTTGAGACCCATTATTTTCATAGTAAAATTATTCTCGCCAACTTTTGAATTACAGGCTCTGCGAACCTAAATTATTTTATTTACCGGCTTTATGAAGCCGGTGAAAACCCATAGGAAAACACCACTGATTCTAACCGTGTAGGACAGGACGTAGATAATAACTTTTCAAACAAAAATATGTGGATTTTGAAAAACTGTAATGATATGCTGAATTTAGTATATCGGGTATATCTTAATTTCAGCATCGTTTTCAGTCGTTTATCATCCACTGCTGGATAAAGGCCTCTCCGATCTTATATTCCTGTTTGTCTTGAGCAATCTACATCCACTTGACTCCACACATTCTTCTCAATTCATCAACCCATCGTCTACTTGGTCTACCATGCTTTCTTTCACATCCTCTCGGATTCCGTTCAAGTACCTATTTCTCGCGTCCATCTGACATTCGTTATTCTCGTTGTGTCCAGCCCATTGCCACTTCAAATTTTTCACACGTTCCGCTATATCTGCGACTTTGGTCATAGTTCTTATCAATGTATTCCTCTAACGACCTCTTCTTGTTATACCAAGCATACATCTTTCAACACTTCTCTGTGTGCACTGGATCTTACGTAGCATTCTTGAATTTAGCATACCTACAAGTTTCACATCCATACGCCATAACTGGCAGTACGCACTGGTCCGTATGCCTTACTTTTTAAGCATAGTGGGATGTTGGATTTAAACACTATGTATGTATGTATGTAGGTGTACATTCTTCCAAAAGCACTCCATCCTAATTTAATTTTTCGTCTTAATTTAAATTTAAAAAATTATTATTATCAAATTCGGAATTAGATTTTTTTTTTCTATTTGTTTTAAAATCCTATGAAACTAATTTATTCAAAATTATTTATTTTTTGTTTGACTGTATTTCTTTTTACAATTTCTACAATATTTCTTCTTTATTTATGTATTTATTCGTGGTCTATTTTAATTTTTCTAAAGACGACAAGGATTGCACTAGTATCTACCTACCCCCCGTTGTCAGAAATAAATTACATTTGTGCTATTATTAATTTGAAATTGAAGAAAATGTACCAAGTATTTCTAATTAAGTTTGTCAATCTCTGTAAAAGCACAAATGTATGTATTTCTCCACAATAGCTCCGACAATACAAATTGAAAATTGAACAGTGGCAAATTTAGAAAAATGAAAGGTTATAAAAATATACATATTTAACAAAACCATCAAGTCTCAGTTTTAAAACTTGAGTGGGTAACTACCTAATTAAAAATAAAATAAAAACAAACAATATTTAAAAAAAAAACAAGCAACCATTCCAAATTCCGACAAATCGAATTTAATTCCGAACCTTACCTACCAGGTGATACGCGAATGATACTACGACTTTTATTTTGTAGACGCCATTAATATTAATACGAATTTCGCACATTTCGATTTTTGTAAACATACAGAGAAAATTAATAAGAATAGGAATATTTTTGACAATAGCACACACACCTACAGAGACGAAAACACTGGAATATAACGCCAAATAGCGTCGTGTGCATATGTGTGTGTCGTTTTACCTGAGTTTTGCACAATGGCGGCTGGGGCTCATCTGGGTGCTTGTCCATGCCATTGGCCTCTCTCACGCCATTGGTCAACCAATGTCCACCCCGACCCCACCCTCACTGCCCTCTAACCGTCTCTTTCGCATTAACCCACTGTGAATAGAGTATGAGTGAGACAAAGCAATCGTGTAGTGTCACCCGCTCGTAGCACGGTGGACATCTGATACGCGAGAGAGACTAACATATTATTTTTTTGATAATTTCATTTAAAATAATTTTCATTTTTAATATCAATATATCATGATACAATTGTGAAATATTTCGTTTGCTTTGAAATTATGTGGATTTTACACGATAGCCTTTTATTTCCGTAATCTATAGTATTCCGGAAACTGCTGAATGTATGTATGTAGGTATGTATATTAAAAAAAATGTATATATTCTGTGTTTTTTGTATTTTTAATATGCGCAACCCTCGGGCGTCGCCTAATGTGTGTTTCCTTTTGTGTATGAGAAACGGATTATTCCCTGCTTTTGTTTCAGGCCCCGAACGATACAACGGCTACACAGGGATGATTCCGTTTCGTAAGGGAACTGCCACACGTTCGACCCTCTACTTTACCCTTTCGCTTTCTGCACGCACCCTAGAAAGGGACCTCGATTGTCCGGCGAAAGTTTTACGACGGGGCAAGGACAAATTAATATTGCGCTGGAAACACAAAGGGGTAAAGTGTGGGGGCGCTTTTGGAACGTCATTTAACGTATCCTCACTCTTGTTTAAGTTTTCAATTATTTTTATCGCTCTCTAAATTTTATCTGTATTAATTCGGAATTGGAGGGATGCTTTGAAAGGGTATAGGTTAATGTGATCATTTTCGTCATTTTCGGCCGTTCACCATCCGCTGCTGGACGAAAGCCTATCCAATCCGCTTCCATTCCTGTCTGTCTTGAGCAATCTGCATCCACTTGACTCCACACACTCTTCTCAATTCATCAACCCATCTTCCACTCGGTCTATCTTGCTTTCTTTCACATTCTCTCGGATACCATTCTAGTATTTCCCGCGTCCATCTATCTGCCATCCATTCTTCTCGCTATGTATCCACTTCAACTTTTTCACGCGTTCTTTTCCATGTATTCCTCTTACAAGTCCCTTCTTGTTATACCAAGCATACATATTTCAATGCTTCTCTGTGTGCACTGGATCTTACGTAGCATCCACGTTTCACACCCATACGTCATAACTGGTAGTACGCGTTGGTCGTATGCCTTCTTTTTTAAGCATAGCGGTATGTTGGATTTAAAAACAATGTTCATTCGTTCAAAAGCACTCCATCCTAGTTTCATTCTTCGTTTTATTTCTCCCTCTTCTGATAAATTTAATAAAGCTTTTCACGCACAATATGATGCAATGTCTAATTATAGTCATCTTATTAATATTCATAAGGAACTTAATAAAATCAACCGTAGTCAGTATTTGATTACTGTGTACATATGTACATTTTTATAGCAATACTCTTAGTATCCCCATCATATAGTTAAATATTGTTCTAGTTAGAATTTTGGTTGTGGTTATGAATTTTTTTTTATCTCCAAAGAATTTATTCGGCAAATAATCGATTGGTATTTTTATAAATATGTACAATTTTATATAGAGCGAAGTGAAGAGGGGGAGTTTGGTATGTTGATGACGGCAGTCAAGGGAATATTTTCCACGAGGAGACCATGGTGCCGCATTTCCATAACGCGAGTCTTTAGAAACCCGGCACTTATGTACGGCCAGACACGGCCCGAAAGTAATGGCGGCCCTGGCCACCTCATGCGCTAATGACATTTACAAACTCTTGGTCTAAAATGCTGCTAGGCGAAATTCCAACCCCTTTCGGGCTTGGGTTAGGACAAGGGGACACGACGACCACCCCCTACACCCACACTCTCGCATAACGGAAAGCACTTCGCTCTATTCTGCACACCTAACCCCTTCCACACTCACCCGGTCTAAAGTCCTACCCAACCCCATCCTCCCACTCATCGCCACCACCATACACTCCCAAATCCTCTGGCACAACTCTGACGGGTGAGAACGGACAGCGAAATGAGAATGAGGGGGGGGGAGGGGTTGAGAAAGGGGTGAAATATGTGAGAGAGGTAGAAGGAAACTGCGGACACTTACAACAGTATTGAATGACCGTAGGTACCTACGAAAATTGTTAACTTTTACTTACAAAAAAAATAATAACATAATAATTTTATCTCATAGTTATACATTTAAATGGTATTATTATGATTGCTAAACTCCATTAAGTGTACGGAGAGACTCTCAGCTGTGTAACGAGAAGAAAGTGGTTTTCGAAGGTTTTGACAAAGTTGGGATGTGGTTCTGGTGGTAAGGTCGATGTGAAGGGGGAAGTGAGGGTGTAAAAGCAAGAGTGTGGGTTAGATTGGATTGGATTTTGAATTATCTTTTAGTGGTTTGTAATACGTTAAAACGTATAGGCACATTAATAGAATATTTTATATATTATTAAGAAATCCTTTAATAAAAAAAAATACCTGATTCAACGCAACATTACGAAGAGCTTACATATACTCTATCCAACTTAAGAAACGCCCTTTTCTCGCGCACCTAAAACAATAGGGTTGTGGCTATCCGAGATTAATAACTTTGGTTGGTTATCGTTAATATATTTAATCCAAGAAGCTGAGATGATAACGATGCTCATTGGTTGAGACCCCGGCAATATGTGCAGATCGATTCTAAACGGGTCAAAACTAGGATGTTTCTTAAGTTGGACAGAGTTTAGAAATATACAATTTTGGTTATGTTATACGTTTTGAATTAAAAGTTTCGATGGGTACCTTCATTATAGCATACTGCTAATAGATACAGTTTTTAATTCAAGCTAAATAAAAAAATCGTTTGATATTTTCATTTTGTAAAATAGTATGTAGTATACGAGATGTTCGCCACAAACAACAAATTTAATTTGCGCAACATTGGAAGGATATGAATTTTACCCGATTCAACACAACATTACGAAGAGCCTATGTATACTCTATCCAACTTAAGAAACACCCCTTTCTCGCACAACTAAAAATTAGGGTTGTGGCTGTTCGAGATTAACGACTTTGGTTGGTTATCGTCGTTATCGACGTTATCGTTAATGTTTATTCCAAGAAGCCGAGATGGTGATGAACCTCATTTGGCTCAGACCCAGGTAGTATGCGCAGGAGACTAAATCGGTCAAAACTCTTGCGCTTCTCAAGTTGGATAAACTATAGAGTTAAATACAATAATATTTATCTACTGTAGTTTTTTATTTGCTCACACGTAAGTTGGCATCAACACGAAGTACCTACGCTTTCGATAGTAGGTACTTTTGATATTTGATAGGGCTTAGGTGTATATTATACGCGAAGTGCTAGACTAGTCGGGAAATATTTGAAGGGGCGTACTGGGATTTTTATCAACAACATGTCGAGCATGTTTCACACACAAGAAAGGAGTATAGCCGGCCCTGCGGAAGTAATTTGACGTCTCGCGAGCCCGACTTATGTGAACTGGGAGTAGCCAAGCGTGAACGGATTCCTTTTTCAAAGTATCACCATATTGTACCGATAATATTACATTTCTTCGAGGAGGAGGAGGGGATGGGGGGGAGGAGATGAGGGTGGAAAATATGCCGGAGATTTTCACCTGTTGTGTCGGCGAACGACTTGACGTGGAGACACCCTAAGGCACGCCAATATTAAAAGCCCAGACTTTCAAATGTACCAGACGATAAAGAATTAAAAATTATAAAAATATATCTCGCACATACGACACATAAAATATTTTTACTTTATTTTAATAGTTACATACTATGTTTGTGGACGTTTTTTTTAACTGGACGTTCAACCGGTCGATCAAGGGTCAAACAATATATTTTCGCTTATAACGAAAATAAGGGGGGGAAGGGGGATAGAAAGGCTCAACGTACCCCAGAAACTCCCTTCGGGGTTAATATCATCAAATATTGTCGATGTAAACGTGGTAAACCAGTTCCAATCGCGCGTATCCACCGGTTTACATTATGTCGCATAATTATCCGTAATTCGAATATGATACATACACAATATATTATATTAGTATATACAAATTGTGCAATGAAAATAATGCTCATTGCATTTACGTGCGATAACAATATGATTGCGCGTCAAATTAGTCGAATGGTTTGACGCTTTTGAACGTAGTGTATGTCTTCAAGTGTGAACGAGAGGCACACGTTGGTTTATGGGTTTGGCAGAAAGAGACGCGAATATTGTGGTGGTTCGTCTCAAATTTATAACTGAGAACAAAATCTACATATTTATGAAGGCAAACATTCTTTATTAACATTTCATAGGGTGTTCGTGCAGTGCTTGAAATTTAAGACGATCCTTACAAAGAAAATCAAATTGCCTATTTTACAAGTAGTCACATTAACTAAGGTTATATTATTTTATCGGAGAATAGTATTCAAACATTAAGCCGAAATGGTTTATACGAAATGTATAATTCATGTGAAATGCTGCCATGACAATAAATGCAAATATGATGTGCGACAGTATCCACGCATCGTACATACATACATATGTACATATGTACATAGGATACGCAGTAGTACAAGTATGTAATGCAATATGCGTGGTGCATCACGACAATGCACCCGTTGCGCTTCGACTTCGCGTCGCTCTTTTTCATTTTGCGATATTAAATTTCGTAACCACCGTGTAGTCGAGTGGGTTACTTACTTCAAAAGTGCCAATGTACTCCGTGCCGCTTCTTTTACGAGTGAGTGTAAGTGAGTGCGGTAGGTAAGCAAGCGAGTATAAAACGCGATTACTTAATATAAAATTCTTCAGCGACGACGAATCAGTGTTAATTTCGACACGGAACCGTGAACACGTTTTTTTCACGTTCTTCTTCTTCTTTTTCACTTCTTATTTCGCGAGAGATGGGGATTTTTTTCGTCGTCGACGACGTTCAACCTCGGCGGTGAATCAAACAGTGTGACGCGTAGTAAGCTCAACAAAAAAAAATCGAAATGTTATACATATTTACATTCGCCGACTTGATTGATTCATTTGCACTAAATAAATAATAAATTTGAGCTAGTGTTAGAGAATCAAATAAATAATAATTTGCATTCAAGTGAAATTAAAATAAAAATTCGTTGGGATTGTGAGGTACACAAGTGTCACATAATCAGTGAACGTAAATAAAAACAGAATGTTTTTACTGTCACTATCCGTCATCATAAGTGGTTATTGTGTCATAATAAGTGATATAAATATTATATAAAGTGATATTCATAGACTTCTTTTGTATTCATTGTCCAATATAATAATAATGTAGGTACCTATTATATAGGATTTTCTTTGCTAATATAAGATTTTGATGAATACGCATTCGTTTTCTTTACATAATAATTTATATATATATATTTTATTATAATTTATATTACCGTACCGTACCGTATTTCGGACAACTTCAGTATTATTTCAAATAAGTTCAATTTCATTTCAAAATGTATTTTATGTATGTATGTATATTCCAGGATTAAATTTTAAGCAAAATCATTCATGCAAAATGAATTGATAAATGTTTTTCTGCGAATTAATTACAACAAAGTGTGATACGACGATTTCAGTATTTTTTTCTTATCAGTCACATTATATTAGAAGTTATAATAAATCGGTAGTGCATATGGCAAAATTTTGTGTGCATATATGGTGTTTTCAAGTGGCGATATGGCGTTATTATCGGCCAATGCGGCGTCGCGCTTGTGTTTGCGCGCAAAACAACAGCTCGAGGGTGGTTCAAAGGGAAACCATTGGTCAACAGAGCTTTCGGGAGAGAGCTTTGTTGACTTTAGCCTCCTGTCGACCAGCAGTGTCGAAAGACTGCCTTTTGTTTTTCGCAGCATCCCCGGAGAGCGGCAAAATCAGGGGTGAAACAAACCCCAACGTTCTCCCATGTAGAGGCGGTTGTTTAAATGCATACGAACTTTAGAACATAAGTCTAGTACGTTTGTACTGACTATTATTCAAATTGGAGATACCACCACCTATTAATAATTAATTCATATTTTTATTTAGAGTGCTTGTAAATGCTCATGTAGTTTTTGATATCTACATACATATGTAATTCTACTCATAGTAATAAAAAATAAATATAATGTTTTAGTAAGATACGATTGACGGTTTTTGAAACATTGCAATTATTTCAAACACATTCGCTACACACGCATATACATTTTACAAAAATTATGAATGTGATCGGGGACGATACCTGATACAAATCAAACACCTGATCAATCAAAATCGCGAGGTCAACGAATCCATTGTAGGTAGCGAGCCGATTTTTAGTGGGTCGCGAAAAGTTCAAAGTTCAAAATTCACATTCTTTGTGATTTTTTTTAATTATTTAAAAAGTAAAATATGAAAAAATGGGAAAGTAAAAATGATATACAACAAAATTTGAGAAAACAAGACGGCACAGAGAACACGATGAACAGAGAATAATAATAATACGATGCGTCCGAGCAAATTGCGTTGGCATTTTGTGACGGAGCATCCGGATTTTAAAAACAAGCCACTAGAATTTTTTGAAAGAAAACGGGAAGACAAGTCGTCGAAATCGAAGTTTTCGCATTACACCATTAATGAAAAATCTCTCCACGCCTCTAACCTGATTAGTTTGCAAATCGTGCAAGCTAGTAAGCCGCACACAATTGGCACGACTTAAGTGCTACCACCAATAAAAGACACGGTTGGAATTATGTTTGATGATAAGAGCAAGAAAGAAGTATAGAAGTCGAAACGATTTCGCTTATAATACGATTGCACGCAGAATCGATGAAATGCTGATCCAAAGAGTGAGACATTTTTGGAGTTGGTGAGCTACATAGTAACATTTTTCTCATTCCAACTGGACGAGTCCACAAGGTTTATCCCAGCTGCTTGTTTTCGTTAATTATAAGTTATTTACTCTGGATATTTTTAAGTATAAAAACAGTATTAAAAATAATTTAAATACACCCCCTCCTCCCCCCCCCCCCCATCATGTCCATTAAAACTAGGTGGATCGCAAAAGTTTGTCCTTCTAAAACGTGGGTCACGGTACTAAAAAGTTTGGGAAGCGCTGACCCAAAGCATTTTATGTTTATTTTTATAGGCAACGTCGTCACCGATCCACTCATACGTATACATACATATGTACATATATGGAATCTAATTGGATTATAAATCACGGTTGATATTGGTTAAGATACTCAGAATGTCGTAGAATCTCAATTTTTATAAGGTGAAAGAGTTATCGTTTTATAATTAAAAATACTTATGTTTTTATGACTAATTGAAATGTTATGCCGAAAAACAAAGCGATCATCTGAACACTTTGCCGCGCTATCGCTCCTCGAGAGCTTTCGGTTCAAGCCTCGCCAGCTCCAGACCCAACGGGCACAAAGGGTTGAAACAAGGGCCGCAACGGGTGAACGGAGGGTGGAGAAGGGGGAGAGAGAGAGGATGCTTTAAGACCGGGCGTGTAAGTATTTTATGCCCATTGTTACCGCATTGTGCAGCGGGCGGCCATTGTTGTGCGGGATTTGGACTGTTTTTAGGCGGTCGACGTCCTCCCATTCCCAACAAAACTCCCTCAAAAGCCTCCCAACCCCCCCATAGGACCACCCTTGGTTTCCGCACAGGAGGACCATTCACATTCCCCGGAGCCAGAGGACCCCTTCTTCTAGCGAGATCCGGCGCCGAAATTAAAACAATGCAAACTCCCCAGAGCCGCACACCCGGCTCTGGCGCATCGCGTTCACTACGTGCATTTATTTAAAGTGCATGCAGAGTGCAATGATCATTTGTACAAAATTATATTAATATCACTAATTAAGAATACACGGTGAAATTTTGGATGATATGGCAGATACGGTAACCACGAATCATTTGATTCAAAGTAATCGAAAGTTATCCAAACAAATTTCGATAATTTTACAGTTTCTAGTCATAAGCTCATGATTCGTGAATGAAAGCTTAAATCTACATACACATAGTACATAAGTACGGTTCCATGAATGAACAGAACAGTGACAAAACAGAACAGCCAAGAACAGAAAGTCAAAAGTAAAAGTATTTCGTAGATAATGAATGCGTGGGTGAATGAATCGAATTTATTTTTTATTTATACGTAAAAATATTTTCATAAGTTACCTATGTATGTACATAATGAAGTAATCAATTGAAATGGTTTTCGATTTAAATTTATTTGAATACGAATGCACACATACACATATGTAGGTACATACAAATGTACATATGTATGTATAAAGAAATCACTGTGTTGAGTGCGCGCACGCACGTATGTAAAAAAAAGTAAAACGATCTTCGGCATGTTACCATCATATTTTAGTCAATTTATTGTGAGAAGAATAGATGTATGTGAATATAATTTAAGGAATAAAAATAATTTAATTATAAAAAATGTTAGAATAAATAGAAATAGGAGAAGCATCATGTACAGAGGTGTTTTTTTGGAAGTATAATAGACTGCCATGCCGGATGGAATTAGAAGTTCCAAAACCATTGATAAATTCCTGGCAGTCTTAAAAAAACATCTTTTATTTAAGGATTATGTAATTATCTTTAAGTACTGTATTATATAAATAAATAAATAAAATATATTCAAATAGGAGAAAGTACCACTTCCAGTACGCCGATTATGATATTTTTTTTATAACTCATCAATGCTAAAGAAATTATATTTTTATAATCTCATAAAGATTAAAAATATTTTACAAATATAAAGGCTGAAAAAAAAAAAAAAAAAAAAATCGTGCAAGAGTAAACTACCACTTCCGGTCGGCAAATTTTGATCAAAACCTTATCAATTCTTAAATTTTATATGAAAATTATAAATAAAATTTTCAGCTTGATCGGTTAAGTAGAAATATTCCGTGATTTTTTACTTTTCTACAAGAAAAAAATCCAACTTCCGGTTGACCGATTTTAATGATTGACCCATTATCTACGAAATACTTTTACCTTTGATTTTTCTCCTGTTCTGAATTGTGATAGTTCTAAATTGTCATGGTTCTGTTTTTCGCTCTTCTGTTTTGTCACTGTTCTGATTTTTCGTGTTGTGATTCGTACGGTTGCCAGTAAGTATGTACATAGGTACCCATACCTAGATGTAAAAAAAAATTCTAACTGGATTTATTTTCAATGGGTAGTCCAATTTAAATTATCGTATAATCATTACACCTACTATTATGCATTATATTATATATTTAACATTAAATCTTACGCATCGTTGAATATTTCATTTTACTTAAATAAATTCCAATTAAAGCTGACTTGTTGTTATTCATAATCCAATAAATATTAAATAAAATAATCATTTCTGTATATAAAATAGTGTGAGGTACATATGTATTAAATTCAAAATTAACTGTTGCTATTTTATATGAAATAAAAAAAATTGTCTGCAATGAATTTACGACGTTCCAAGATTTGACATTGAAATGTAGAGCCTTAATTGGGACTAATAGACCTTACTTGTAAAATAGAAACAACTTGTAAATATCTATCATAGAAAATCGCATCTTATTTATGGTAGCCATATGACTGTGACTATATTTGACTGTGCGGTTTGGGGGTGTGCAACGGAAAATTTGCTGTAGTAGTATGTTTGCGGTTATAAACAACGATTCGCGGGTTGTGTGTGTATACACAGTGGGGTTGAAGCTTTTCACGAGAGCAACTACAATGAAGGGATGAAGGTAATTCTCAGGTGCTTCAAATGCCTCGAATACAATTGGTTGCACCTCAGAGCTGGCATATTGAAGTATTCATATCAGCAATCGAGTGTTTCGATAGTTAATTTAGTCGAAATGTGAATAAAAGGGGAGCTTCGTCGTCGAGAAGTTGCAGGCCTAGAAAATAAGGTCTCAAGAAGGCACCTTCATTTCCTGGTAACCGCAATATCCTTTAAGTAAGTGGTTCTGCTGAATATGGCCGCTGATGATTTGATTTTCTCTCGTTCCTACCTCTCGTACCTACCTCCCCGCGGATTCCCAACTTCACATTCGAAATTAGAATAGTTGAGGGAGGGTTTTGGAGGGTTGGAGCTGTGGGGTTCAGAGGGTGAGGTCGCAGCCGATACGCCCAGGAAGTCCGACCTTTCCATCGGCCACCCCCTTCCATCTTGAGAGACGTCGTTAGTAACGGCCGTTAATCAGTAAACCACTCATTTCGTTAAATCCCAGCTATATATCGAAACGCACCGCGAACAATTCCCCGCCTCCATCGCCTGCCCCTTCCCCCTCCCCCCACTTTCGACTTCAGATGCCTAACAAATGTTCTCAAACCTTCAGAGCGGATGTATACAAACTCATACTTTGGTAACAATGAAGAAAATCCTACACACACTTGTACACAATGTTCCGTATATAAGGTTATAAGAATATAAGAAATAACGAACACTCGTACCCAATTGGTCGACGATGCAAGCTAATTAAATTAAATTTTAATTACAAACAACATTCTATGTACTACATTTCCACCTAATAGACGAATAGACTAATTACATTCTACAGAGTAGAATACAAATTAAAATCGAGTATTAAGCTGGTGATATGTAGGGTGTTTTTCGCACTTTGCGATAAATGCTAAATATATGCTATTTAAAACCTAATATACTGCAATTGATAATGCCCCCCCCCCCCCCTAAAAATTTAATATGAGAAGTTTGGTTTTGCTGTAATAAAATCAATTTGGTGTCCTGTAAATAGTGTGGATGCAGAAAGATTTTTTAGTAAATATAATTTAGTGGTAACTGATCGTCGTACTAACTTAAAAGAGTCGTCTGTGGAAATATGTTACATGCTTAGTTTTAATAAATTAATGTTATATTTTATTTTTTAATTCATGATTTTTGTCTGTGTATTTATTTCTCCACATTGCTACTTCTTAGTAATTTTCTACTATTTTTTATTTGTCACGTTAGCTTTAAATTTTTTGTATATAATAAATTGTGTTACAGAGTATTGTAATAGATCTGTATTCAAAAATTATCTAATAAAAATAAATGCTAAAATCAATCATTTTATTCGCTTCAAAATGCTAAAATGAAAAATCAAAATGCTAAAATCGATAAAAATAGATGCGAAAAACACGGGTCTCTAGTAATATGTATAGTTCCTTTAGAACACATTTATTTTATATGTTCAGTTGACTAATTGGACTGTAGCTGTATATGAAATTACATTAAAAATATGGAACTTTCAATTATTACCCGTACTGTTAGGTAAACTGAAATCTTTGAAATATTTATAGAGAGAATGAAAAATTTTAGCCGAAATCATCTTTAACCCTTATCGCACCGCGGGGAGGGTGTGGGGCCGATATGTAGCAAACCGTAGAGTGCACAGACAATGGAGGCTTTCGCAATAGCCTGTCGCCAAATCGGCTTATCGCCGTTTACACCATGTTCGTTAGTCGTTAGCTAACTAATGACGTTTCGTTACGTCGCGCTCGCGACCCCCAAAACCCCTTAGAACGGGGAGTGAGAATTTTAGGGTATGGTGGTTGAAGCGCGCTCATACAAAACGGAGAGATAACCGAAGCCCCGAACTTGCACTGTGCCGTATCCGAATTTTCAATCTGTGACGCTTTTCCGATTTTCCCGTGAAAGTATGATACGGTCGGTTTCACATTTCATGCTAGTTCCAAATATTAAGCGAAACGGATAAATGTATTAATGGTTAAGTTGTAAACTATTCGAATTATCTCTACATACATAATGTAATAGGTAAGCATACCTACATATATGGTAAAATAAAAATAAATCACATATGTATGTATGTACATACATACATTAAGGGTGGAGCGACATTGCAAAAATTAAAAATCGGCATTGTAATACCTACCAAAAGTTTCGTTGTATCATCCGTATTCTCTTAAAAATACTGAAAAAAATCTGTGAATATGTCTTCAGGCCTCTACCTGAAGGCGAAAAATGAAAATTTGCCTATTAATTTCGAAATCTGAACACAGAATACAAAATTTTAGATAACCCTAACTTTATTGAAAGTACTTTTTGTAAAAATCTAATTTGAATTTGTGAGAGCGGTGGAGACATACGAGTAAATCTGAAACAATATAATAAGTACAATATACGAGTAAAATAAGTATGTATAGTGAAAATAAATACTAATTTTCCAATTAAAATTGCTATTTATAGAGATTGGAAATTTTCATGCAAGTAAAAGTATTAAGATAAAACTGCTGGTAGAGACCAGAAAAACTTTATTAATTAAGCAGATTATTTTAGATAGAATAGGTATGATGTAGAGGCAACTTTTTATAACTATTTATTTCAAAATGAATATCCCAAAAAAAAAAGTTCAATACATCGTCGTTCCACCCTAATGCACATATGTACATACATACATTGATTAAATTCCAATAAGATTATTTTTCTGTTTCGTTGTATATATTTACATTTATAAATTTTGCTTGGGCCATTTCCTAAAAATTTCTTCTTCGTTAATATTAATAAAAATTTATATATACATGTATATATAGTGTTAGTTTGTTTGTTTTTATTTTAAATAACACGAAACTTCAAAGAGATGCATAGTGTATTAAAGTCCACAACCATTTTTCTAAATAAATAATTTTACTAGCGCCACCTAGCTTTTAGTAGGAAAATTATTTTTTCATTGCCGAAAAATTTATTCCTTATTTACATCGAGTGCTGTATGTACAAATTATAGTACATATTTCATGGTGGAATTCCGTTTGTTTTTTTCAATTTTTTTCTAAATATGTAATTAATAAATTTAGTTTGTCTATCAATCGCATCACTTTATTGTTAAAAAATCCAACTGGAATTGTTTCAATTGGAATTTTCAAATTCGACCATTTCAACGTAGCGTATTCAATATACATACATTGCTGATTAATTTTGAGAATCTTTAATAGTTATGCTTTTACTTACGTATCAATTTCTATTGTAGTATTGCTTTTCTATAAATTTTAGACTTTCACCTTTCAGAATCACACATGTAATTGGGAAAGAGTACACGATAACGACTTAATTTTGGAATAGTCGAATGTTGAAGTGCATCATTGTTCGATATTAGTTTTCATTTGACGCAAAAAGCATCTTTAAATGTGAGTGGTAAAATGTCAAAGAATAAAAATAAAACACTGCAAACTTTTGTTGAATAAAATTTAATTATATGTATATTCAATTTATAGGTGGCACACAGTCATAAATAAAACAATTTGTATGATTCGTTTTAATTTATTTTGCGACCATAATATGACATCTGTTGTAAATTGTTTTATCGCTTAATTAACACACATTATTTTTTTATTAGTATTTAATTTTTCATCATTGTCAAATGGATAACGAATGAGTGAGTTTTTTTTCAATACAACAGTTACAATGATAATAAGTTCAAATGCATTTTTTTTATTTATTTTATTTATTTGTTAACATCTACAAACACATTTAATTTATCAATTACAAACTATACTTGATTTTCAATAGTTTAAAATAACAAATGTACACGGGATTTGGATTTATATTTAACAAAATATGATTATATACACGAGATTTTCCATTTCAAATCGACACATACGAACGATGAGCATTTACATAGATATATGTACATACATACATACATATGTATGTATGTATTCTCAAACATTATCGCTCTAGTTAAAGAAAATTTTGTATGAATGTGTTGACGTTTGATATGGTTCATAAAAAAAAACCCTAAATGTGCAATTGTTATTCGGCGATTTTATGTTTATAGATATTAATTATTTTACTATTAAAGTGGTATTAAATTTAAGAACTAAAAGGACTCTTTCTTTTGTACTAAACTCGCACTATACAACCTGTCGATATTTTGTAACAAAACACTTTGAGCAAATACTAAAAATGCTAATAGAACTTATTGTAAAGATAAATAGATATCAAATAAACTTTATTATCTCTATGTTAAGCTCAAGTTAATTTTCATTTTAATATGTTCAATTTTTGAAAAAATGTTCAATATTGTTGTACTATTTAAATTTTAACTATTTCTTTTACGAGTTCGAAGTAAGTGTCTTCTTTGGTTGCCGTATCGACCATTGTATAATTATTTTCGGTGAAAATATCATATTATGTTTCAGTATTAAAATATACATAATAATAAATATTAAGTACACATAACTACGTTACCTTAAAAATATGCAACATTTATTATTTAAAAGGAACTCATCAAAGATCGACTAATGTATTATAGTTAATAAACTATTACTCTGATTACAAAACTCCAAAACGTCCCGAATGTTTTTTTTTTAATTACATAATTTATTGTGTTTAAATTTTGAATAAAACATTCATACATTTGGAATTCATCTTTACTTATAAAAATGTTATACAATACAATTTTAGATACTAAAAAAAATAATTTGTAAACGCTAAGGATATGCTAAACTTCAGAATGTTTTTTCTTTATTCTGTTTTACGATTCATAATATTCATATTTTGCTTTTTTTTTTATTATGATTCCGTATATTTACATTTTCTGATAAACGACAAATTAATAGAAATAAAACTTTTTTGTTAAATCTTTAATTGCTATTTTCCCTTACCCTGTTGTTGATAAACACAGGATCGAGTTTACACATTTATCTACTTAAATATTCTTCAAACCCTGTTAGTCTAGTAAAATTTGAAAAAAATAATAAAATTGAAATTCTCGTCATATTTTTGACCAAATCGGTGAATTTATATTTTATATCAATTTAATAAATTCAATCAGTGAAATTCAATGATTGAATTTAAATAACTTCCTCTGCAGCTTTATAACAAAAATGACGAGTTTCGTTATGAACACTAATCAAAATTCAGTTAAATAAATAATGATTTTTACTTTTCACCTCATCTACATATAATAAACGCCTATGATGAATGACGAGAAAGATCAAATTTATTGTTTCTTTAGCTAAATGTCTTTCTTCTTTTCCCGCTTTTCACTTATCTTATCTTATTTTCTTCCAGACTGTTTTTAGCCCTCCTCAAACAGTCCCATTATTTTTGTTCTTACACAGAGTATTCATATTAGATTTTTTTTGTTTTGTAAAATATTAAATAAATCAAGTTATGCTCCTATAGTCGGCTCGATTTAGTAGTCGCTTGAGATGCACTGAAATAATTTCTATGTAATATGAAATAAAGAAAAAATAATTCAAGCGGGTGAAATAAAACAAGGAAAAAGGATTCAAAAAAAAGAAAGCAGTTTTTTTTAACAAATGAAAGATTTTATTATGCAATGAAAACAAATAAAACAGAATTTAAATTTTACATGGTTCAACGAAACGAGGGATTCAAAATAAAAGATAAAAAATTAAAATAATGGTAATTTTCTAAAAATACATGTTTCATTATTTAAATAGTAAAAAATACGATAAAATACGAGTCAATACGTATTTTAATACTGGCATTTGAGATTATCGCAATATATATATATATGTATGTATATATATAATTAAATGCTTTTTTTAATAATAAAAAAAGTGATAAAATATCACAAACATTTATCATTACAGTGTACGAATGGTGGTTAAATGGAAAATGTTCAAAGTTAAACCTTTGCAAAGTAAAATTGTCAAGGTATCGAATAATTGATCAGTTCTATTTCAGTGGAATGTATTCAAATTTATTGTAAACAACAATGGTCATGTATAATTAATTATTTTATTTTTATTACTGATTTCTTAACGAATTATATTAGGGAAGATTTTATTAGTATTTCGACACGTCATCAAAGATTACTTCGCATTTTAATAAACTCGGTTTAACTTTGAGCGTTAAGTTTGCCGCGTACGAACGAACGAGTAACTCTAAAATTAAAGTAAATTACATTAAGTACGTATACTGGGTTACAGCTTTTAATGGAATCGAATTCGTAATATATTGATGTAAAACAATTTAAAAATTAACTGGAATTCTGAATTCAGTCTTAAAAATTAACGACCGTCACTTGTATTGTATAAATACAATAAAAAAAATCATAATAATAATAAAAAATCGTTTCGAAAATAAATTACAAATCTACGAGGGAGGTTTGAAAACGAAAAAAACGTAAAAAAATATATGCGTGTACTTGGGATATAAGTGTTTTTGTTTAACCCTATCATCTATTCTTAAATTTTAAATATATAATTGCGCGTAAGAAATTATTTACAATATTGAATTAAAAAAATTAACACTAATAGGAAATACATACACAACAATTTGAGAACTAATTGAACGCCCTTTTGCGCTATTTTTTTTTTAATTCAACGGATACAACTTTGGCATGAGTTTCACAATAATCCTTTTTTGTGGGTTTTTCTCGAATAAGTCACAATATATATAATATATATATGTATATATAATATAATTTTTAAAATAATTTATATAGTAGTTAAATTATTCACGATACGATAAGACGCATACGGCGAGCGCATTTCACACACGCCGAGTCAATCGATCGCAACAAAAAAGTCTTTTATCATTATTTATAAAACAGTTTTTTTTTTTTTAAATAACTTATCGCATATTTATTTATATATGTATAAACAACACACATTGGCTACACTAGCTGACAACTTTCACTGGTTTTTTTTTTGCTTAATTTTATTTAGTATGTATTTTTTAATTACGCTTCTATATGTGCGGATTGTAATGCCCGTATTTGTATATGTACAAGAGCTTCCCAAATGCTTGGCGCCTTTGTTCGAGACTAGATTAGAGCGCTCGCACTGTTCGGAGGTCTCTGAGGAGTGATCTTGATGCTTCAGAAGCAGACACCTGCTTCTAAAATATTTGACTCGGAGGGGCTGGGGGCGGCAAGCGGAAACCACCCCACGGGAAGAGTCACGTGGCCTCTTCCTTGCACGCGTTCGAATCATCAGAGATGATGCCCAGAGGAGCACCACCTTTGCTCTGGTTCACCACGCACTTCCTCATATGCTTCTCCAGTGTTGACGGCACGGAGAAAGGCATTTCGCAAAAGCGACAACGGTACACGTCCTTGCCGAGTCTTCCGTGTGTTTTCATGTGTCTGGTTAACTTTGAACTTTGAGCGCAAGCGTACGAGCACAGCTCGCATTTGTAAGGTTTCTCTCCAGTGTGGGATCTCCTGTGAACTGTTAGGTTGGAGCAGTTCTTGAAGACCTTCCCACAATACTCACACGTGTCGTTCCTTCTACTGTCCTTGTTCTTCAGTAGTGGGTTCTGAAGCAGGCTGTTGGGGCTCGGCTTCAGACTCTCGAATATGTTGTCCGGGGGCCGCTGACCATGCAGATTGGGCAGCCACCAACCCTCGCCCCTTTCCATCTCCAGCTTCATCCTCTTGCTGGCTTCGAATGGGTTCTCGAAGGGGTTGAAGAGCGGGTGCGGCGGCCCGCCCGGGCCCGGCTGCCCAAGCATGTTTTTTGCAAACTCCTCTTTGAGACGCAGTGCCGCTGTCGGTGGGAGTCCATTTATCTTCTCCTGGCTTCCAAGAGGTACGGCACCTAAGCCGTTATTGTTGTCGCGATCTTTATTAGCCAATTGCCACTTGAGCGCGTTGCCAGACTCTTGCAAAGCTTGCTTGTATGCTTCGCTGTATTGGGCTATGTTCGACAGTCCAAATTTATCCATCAACTCTCCGACTAGTGAAGCAGCGCTTACGGGTGGTTGTACGAGATGATTCATAGGTTTTAAATGTTTTGAGGGCTGACCCGTGGATGGCACGCTCAAATCTTCAGCCTCATCTTCCGCATAATCGTCGTCTTCCTCCTCCTCTTCTTCCAATTCTTCCTCTTCCTCCTCTTCATTTGATTCTTCTCCGTCTAAAGTTTCTACAGATCCTGCAGTACTCGCTCCATCGTCGGGCGTTTTGTGTATTTTCATATGCCGTTTTAATTTGGAGCTTTGGGCGCAAGCGTGATCGCATACAGTGCATTTGTACGGTTTCTCGCCGGTGTGCGCCCTCCTGTGTACGATTAGATTGCTTTGGAAGCGGAACTTCTTTCCGCAGTATTCGCACGAATGTACTGCATCGCTTGGTGTATTAGAGAGGCACAATGCTTGCTTAGGAGGTGTTGAAGCTGAACGAGGTGTTGTTGTAATTGCAGGAGCGTTAGTAGGCGCTGCAGAAAGTTCTGATCGTTTTTCAGGTGGTGTTAGACTTTCAGGTCTACTTGAATTGCTGTTGTTGTTGTTGTTATTAATGTTGTTGTTGTTCGTCAAAGGTGTTGTTGAAAGATGAGACGGAGAAGGGGAAGCAAACGGTGGTGAATGCTTCCGGGGGCTAGGTGAGCTTGAATTGCCTGTGGCCGCCCCCGGGCTGGTTGTACCGGCCAGTTGCCGCAAGCGCTGCGAGTAAAAATCCAGCTGTGGTTCTAGTGATAGAGGCTGGGTAGGTGGAGGTAATGATCTGTCCCTAGGAGGTGCTGGAGGAGCGGGAGGTCTGTCTGAAGGTGGCGGAAAGGGCGAATGAGGAGGTAGGCTACCCGCTGCTACAGCCGCGGCAGCAGCTGCTAAATTGAGTCCATGATGTCTAAACTGTTCCGAAACCAACTGCTCCATGCGAAATCGATGATCGTGGTGAGTCGGTCTCGTGAAGAGTGGCGCTGGAGGACCTGGTGGATGGCTCAATTGTGGTAAATTGGCACCTAGAGGCATCCTAAGGAGACCGCCTACTCCAAATGGCGTATGCATATCTGGAGGCGGTGGTGGTAGAAGAGGATGGTGACGCAGTGGCGGGGGCAAAGGTGCCCCACCCGAAGAACACGAACTCGTGGAGCATGAGCTGCTAGAGCTGTGGTTTCCTTTGTGGCTGCTGCTACTGCTCGGTCCAGGAGATTCCACATAGATTTTGACACCATGAGAGTGCTGCACGTGCTGCAGCAGTCGCCACGCTGAATGCACTCTCGCTTTGCAGGTTGAACACACGTAGTTGCTGGGCTCTGTGAACAAGCACAAAAACAAACCGTTGATTATTAGTATTCAAGGATAAGATGGCGGCGAGGGTTCTTGGATGAGGGATGATGCTTCCTGAGAGATGGACGAGTGGGCAGGAGGCTCGCGAAGGGGAGGGCTATTATTCAGAGGACCCGAAAGCCTTTCAGCTGGGCTTATTTAGCATTCACAGTGTGTTTTGCCATAAGGCTAATGGCAATAGTGCGGACGATGGTCGAGGGAAACTCGACGCTTACAACTACGTAACTCAAACTTTAACCATTTGCTATAAGTAATATATATACATATGTACATACATAGTATTTATAGGTATATCGAATTTTCCATTTGCCATACTTCAGCTAGGAAAATTAATTTATATTTCCACCGAATCGAGTGACTAAATTAAAATTTTCTTTGGGTATAAATATGAAGAGCAATTGAATATTTTATATACAGCGTAAACTGAGAATAAATTTTAATACATGTGTATACGCGCGCACACACATATATGAAAAATATGAGATTGAAGTCACAGTATTAAGAGTGACCCTTTCGAGTCGGGAACGTCATATTTTATGACTAGGCTGTCCGGGATTATATCACCCGTTTCCTGCCCGTGGGGACGTCCTGACAGAGAAAAACTCTTAAAAAATATATCATTCAAGACGAGTGCCACTCGTAATACCTAGCGCGCGAAAGGATTACCCAAACAATTAATTTTTATATATTATATTACATATACACAAGTACTCAGAGAACGGTGTAGTAAACCCAGACAGATTGGACTTGATTGTCTGGTATTGTTCAGAAGAAGTCGAGCGGCTATCTATCGCATCCCAGGAGCTCGTAGCTCAAGTAATTTTTGAAGCGATTATTGGCAATTATCCGTCTACGATACAGACAGTCCATACTATGTACATTTTGTATGTATGTATGTATGTATGTACATATATAAACCAATTTTTTATACACTAAAATATCTGTGCACATGTCGGAACATTTTCTTGTACTGAAAATTGATAGAATAACATGTCGAATTTTGTAATTAATGTACGGTCTCAATGTCATACGATATTGATGTAACATAAACCTCGAACAATTGAACAAACACAGCCAAAGTTCAAAATATTTCTCATGTAGGTACATATACCGACAACTAAGTTGTACTTTAAAATATAGCACTTACGCAAATCGATTAAAGCTCTCAAATATATTTTTTTTTTTTATTTGTAAACGCGAAAAATATATGTATTTTTACGTCAATAGAAGTAGTGGTGGATGTTGCACCGTTTTCAAGCAATTTATACGGGTTATTTTGCGAGAACAGAAGAAGCGTTGCGAAAATAGAACGAGCTTTTCCAACAGGAAGAGCAGGCGACTTCCGGAGCTGGACAGGGATGATGCCAGGCGCGAACAAAAGAACCAACTCGTCTACCTCTAGTTGGTGGTGTCAACTGGGAAAAACTCTAGATACAACATTTAAATAATTTTCACTACATAGTAGTAGTAGAGTCGTGAAAAATATGGAAAAATTATTATACGGGTAATTTTGATTTGAACCGTCTGACAATCAATTTATTTTATGTGAGTTCGTTTAATTTTAAGGATGAAATTTTTGTCCTAAAATTATCGATACGCATAACGTCTGTTATTATGGGTTTTCTTCCCCTCAATACTCGAATTTATTTCGTGTATCATTTGCAACGAAAGTGACGCCATCTAATTATGTAAATATCCGCATCAAATATTGGTTCCCCACATTGTCATGTTTTTACCGTATTTTACGGTCACACCCCACGGTTTAAAAGAAAAACACATTCGCGGTCAATATGAGACCAAATATCCATCCTCCAAAGTATGGGTAAAAAGCTTTTGGGTGGTGAGATTACACACGGTGGTTCAAAAAATATATATTTTACACTACAATAATACTATATACGTTTATTGTCTATAACAAAAATTTACAAGACTATACGTATCCAAAATATGTGAGAATAACACATGAAACTTTTATGAATTTTATACATTCAAAGAAAGTCAGTTGCTGTACGTACATATGTTTATCGCGCAATATTACCATAGTTTTAAAGTTATATGCAGCTGACGTTACTTTTATGCACGATGTCGACTTTCACCCCTAAAAAAACACTTTTTTATCCCTCGGCGAGGGAAAGAGGCGTTTTAAACTAATATTGCGACACTTGTCAACATGTGTTGTTTAAATCCATTATCGCCAAAAAAAACATAGAAATAGGATGGATGAGAGTAAAAAAAAACCGTCACTTAATCTCGATTTTATCCCCTCGAAAGAGTGTTTTTCACTACACGGTAATAAAGACCATTTAACAAAATATTATTTTACATGAAATTTTGCCTAGAAATTTATTTTTGCCACATTGAAAGCTGCGACAGCTGAAAGCTCTCCTCAACCCACCGAAAAATAAACTTTAAAGCAGACAGACGGGGTGGGTGGTCACGGGGGATGGGTTGCAATCTTTTATGCCATTGTGACCCCTGCCTCTGACCCCGGTCCATCTGAAGGGGTTGCCGCCGGACAATGGAGCTGCAAGGGGTCAAACTGACCCCCCGCCGTTGCTGGGTTAACGCTCCGATTGCGACAATTATTCGATGATCATCAAATTCGTCGTATTGTGTACGATAAAAAAACGGATTTAATCCTCAGCACGAATTGGGGATTTGGTATGCACAGCACACGACCATTTATATGTTAAATTTTTCTGTCAAAAAAATTGAATGCAACAGAAAGGCAACTGCGTGTATATTCATCATCATCATTTTCAGCCGTTCACCAACCACTGCTGGATAAAGGGCTCTCCAATCCTCTTCCATTCCTGTCTGTCTTGAGCAATCTGCACTCACTTGACTCCACACATTCTTCTCAATTCATCAGCCCATCGTCCACTCGGTCTACCATGCTTTCTTTCACATCCTCTCGGATACCATTCCAGTATTTCTCGCGTCCATCACACGTTCGGCATTGGCGACGCACTCGCGAAACCAAACCTTTAATCAACCTAACCAACGATTCACATCACATGTGGATCATCTATAAAAGGGCCAGGCAAAGTGCAAAATATACAATAGCACACATGAAAAACTCCTCGCCTTAAACAACACCTGTGTACAAATGCTAATAGATGCATTGGTCACATTTTTGTTTGTACTTATAATTAGCTTTTTAAGTTACCATAATTAAATCATCATCGTCATCATTTTCAACCGTTCACCATCCACTACTCAACTACTGGATGAAGGCCTCTCCAATCCTCTTGCATTCCAGTCTGTCTTGAGCAATCTGTATCCAGTTCATTCCAGTATTTCTCGCGTGCATCTGCTATCCATTCGCTTATGTGTTCACGTTCCGCTACATCTACCACTTTGGTCACACTTCTTACGATCTCTTCTCGTTATACCAAGCATACATCTTTCCATGCTTCTCTGTGTGCACTGTATCTTACGTAGCATTCTTGAATTTAACATTCAAGTTTCACATCCATACGTCAGTTATGGCAGTACGCATTGGTCGTATGCCTTCTTTTTTAAGCATAGCGGAATGTTGGATTTAAAAACAATGTTCATTCTTCCAAAAGTACTCCACCCTAGTTTAATTCTTCGTTTTATTTCTTCTTCTTTACAAATATTTATTACTTTTTAGTATGAAATTAAATCAGTGAAAATTTTCGACTCTATGATCATTGAAAACGGTACTAAATCGAAGGGGTGGAATGCATCACAGTTTAAAATTTAAATCGAAAGCACCCTCAAGAACTCATTGTGTGTGTTTTAAAAAGGCGTAAAATCGAATTTGACCATCTAAATTGTATCTCAATTGTAGTGGGTGCGTCGAGAGGAGGCCACCCGGTACGCAACGAACGGGTCATACAATTTGCATATGGCCCGTTAATCTCTCGAGGATCGACGTTTCACCATCACTAACTATAGGTAGTACGTATGTATTTGCCATGGGCTATTGTAGTGACATCTGTCCACTTTTTTCACGACTATTGCACGCCATTAAAATCATGTCGAGCGTGATGAATTGCGCGGCGGTCAAGAACGCGTCCATAAACGGAGTGATTTGTTGACGCTGCGTTTTTGATTACATTTTACGGGCGATTCAAAAGATTTAAATTTATATTTTTCAATTAAGATATAACCTTAAAGAGGTTAAGTTGTAATTTGTATGAATTTTAATTCGATTGCGAATTTTATGAATATTAAAATATCACGCGTCAAATTTGACGCATGGGAGATTTGCCTATCAGAGCTTCAACGTCGAAATACATAGATAGTTATGTATATGCTTATTAAAAAAATAAAGTAATGTTATGAGCTTTTTTCCGTCATAATTATAATAAGAATGTGCATACATTACAAGCGTAATAAATATGTTTATGTCACGATTGGCTCGTGTACGGCAGCTGGCTCGCATCATAGAACAACGCCCATTCATTTCGTCCTTTCATTTCAGACACAAGAGAACGCATCACATCAAAATAATTTTTTTCCGCATCCTTTCAGGTATACAAATCCTACTTTTTACGCGCATATATAAATCATCATCGCCACGTTTTCGATATGCCTGAAAAAAAAGGCATTTTAATAACGACGTCGCGCGGCTTTCTAGGTAACAATGACGCGAGACACGCGCGTGTTTCGGCAACCCCTTCAAGATTATCAACCCTTACGGTTCAAGAGACAAGAACTGAACAGAGGAAGGGTAATTTTTTCTTGACATTTTTCCTCCGCGATCATGTCATAACAGATGGACACGCGAGGAGGGGGTTTTGTGCTTCGTTTGAAAGGGGTTGATTTTTTTTTCATCGCCTTCGATGATTCGGACCTCGTGTCTGGCACGGGTCACAGATTTAATCTTCCTATCTAACAATAAGTCGGGGGTCCTGTATAGGGGTAATCGTATTATAAATTATTTTTCAAGACGACTCGACATTCATTGACGATTCCGAGGATCCCCAACGAAAATTAAACATGAATATCATTACATGCATGAAATACTGTTATAAGACCGCATTAGGGTACCCTTTAAACAAATTTTAATTGCTGCTACTTATATATACATACATACATACGTATAGAAAAATCTATCATTTAAATTATTATAAAGGTAAATATATACCTAGATACAACTTAAGACGTCTCACAGTGTGTATTATTAACTGGCACATTGTCATAGCGATATTTATGTGTGTAACGGGCGTGATGATAGCGTCTGGTACAATTTGATCGGTCTGTATGTAAATAAGTGTGACCTGTCCGCACCTCGCTCCACCACTAACACATTGTGATCTATTTGAACAATGCTAGACTATATTTGTACAAAATGGTACATTCTTCGACAGCTATACACATATTGTATTATTTTTTTTCTGTCGAGCAGATAAATCATGTCGCACTCGTCCTACAAAAAGCGTAGGAGGTCATTCGAAAATAAATATAGAAAATATTGCATTAATGTTTTTTTAATGTGTAAGGATCGAAAAGTGCAGGTCTCCTCCACTTTTTTTTATCTTCTCCTATCGAACGAACGATTATGCAATGATACGATTTCTTTTTTGGTCCACACAGACAATGGGAGAGGAGTTGCAACACACACTCAGAATCCGCAGAGCAATGATAAGGCGTGGGTTTTGAGAAAAAGCGACCGTGACATTTCACGACGTATCGGTAGAAGGATTTTCGCGTTTATAGTGCGATCGTAATTAATAGTTGGGACAGACGCTTGTGAATAATGTGCGTCGCTTGAAAAATATATAGCAGGTACAAATGTCACCGTTAAATCGGACTTTGCAATGCGATTTCATGGTCATTTGTTTTGGTCAAGGTAATTCGAGTACGGGGTGCGGCCGAAATATTTCAATATCTCAATAATATGAATTAAATCCATTTGAATTTTATATTATTATGTGAATTGAATGTGTGATCGCGTGTTCGTACTATATTTTCAAACAAATTGTGTATTATTAATGAATACAAAAGGCGGGCAAAGGGTTTTTCTGTTCAGATGCCGCGATATAGAGATCGGGGGTCAGCGAATGAATGGACTTATGCAAATGGACCTCAGCATCAGACATGTCGCCTTTTGTCAGACCTGTCAGACATGTCAGTCGTGGCCAGCGGGGTCGGCTGCGCTTTTTTTATTGACCGTTCGACCCCTGATATTATTATTTTATACGATGGAGTGTGCCACCTCTGCTCAGCGAGAGAGACAAAAGGTTGAAATTATTTTTGCAAAGTCCCGGTTCGATAACGCGTCGCCGTGTCACCGTAGCGGTGACACACGGAGGCTGTGACTGACACGACAATAAGATAATGTACCCGAGAAGGGCGCAAAAGGGTTCAAAATTAGACATCAACGTCACACATGACGCGAAAGAACACTGAGACAAAGGGGGTGAAGCAAAAATAGATTCACTTTTTTCGGCGATAATTTTATTTTGAGGCTTACCACTGTGCATTGTGTTGGACTCGGCGTCGGCGACTTCGGTCCTCGACTTCTTTTGTCCGTCTTCAGGCGATGAACTCGTGTCCATCTGCAATTCTTGTTTGATCTTGGGTTTGACGTCTTCTTCCAGAGAACTGGACGCCATCGGAGAACTGGACGCTCTCCGCTTTGGCGTCGTCGTTTCTCCATCTAAAATTGAATCCAGCATTAGTTTCACTCATACAAATCAATAAGTTTTTAATTAAATTAATCATAGATTTGCATAAAAGTAGTACTGCACTCTGAGCTCTGAACCTTCACATTAAAATTCAACGCAGTTAATATTCCTGTAGCTTATTATATAACTATATCATTATTCATTTGTTGACGTCATAGTGTGAATTAAGCTGACGTATCAGTGAAAGCATTTACACTCAGAGCCGAACGGAAAATTACTCGCACCTTTCATATAAATTTTCCAATTAAATTATATAAGTTAAAGCTCGCTCATACTGCCTATTTAAAAATGTGTGAATTTTCGTCAAAATAAAAAAAATCGGCGAATGCAATACATTCACAAAAAATAAAAAAAATTCAAATTGGCAATTTTTCGAGATGTACATAACAAGCTATACATGAGATATTATGCAACTCGGCGCAGTTTTCTAGGAATAATAAAAACATTCAGCTACTCGATATGGTCGAAAAAGACAAATACCCGATACATTTTAAACCCCTTTCATTTATTTGCTTAAATTATTTATCCACCCGTTGCGTCGGACTATATGCATCTGTGTCGACTGATTTGTGTGAATTTTGTCGCTATCGACATTTTGAACAAGTAATTTAGTTCGTTGAAGTTTTTCGCCTTTAGGTATGACATTTGACAGTCCATAACTTAATCCGGCACTGTCTAGTCGCACTGCACGTTATTGAAACAGTTGGATATGGAATAGCCATATGCCGGCGTAAGAATGTGACTCAAATTTGAAAAAAACAATTTCCGCACTCGCTCATATTATATAGGTTGTCTTTGAGTTAAAATTTACCTTCGTGCAGTCTTTTCGGCGTGCTAGAAGCAGCACCGTCTTCAAGGAGATGGTGAGGGGCTGGCAAAGCAGGACTTGCCGGTGGCGGGGTGTGAACTCGTCCTTTCCTGGCACCCATGGGTGCTGAGATCGAAGGTCTTCGTGCATTCGCCACACCCAAAGGACGACCACCCTCGTCTGAATCCCTGTCGGTGGCAGGACCTGCTACCAAAAATATAATTTCAGTTTAATTGCTTTGTTTGGAACAGCTTGATTTAATTTGACGATTGTTTTTATTGTTTACCTTGCGGAAAACATTGCGAAAAGTTTTCCTTGTTGCACGCCAGGACCTTGTGTTGGATGAATCGGACTATGTCTGCCAGCGCGAAAGCTTTTTGACAGCCTCCGCACGTGAGCAGGTCCTGTGATGTCTCTCCTTCGGCACTATCTGCATCCGCTAAAATAATAAAACAAAACATACGTAAATACATTGCAGAAGCTTAATAGTTTAATTCAAAGCCTTAGTCAAGTAGAATAACTCCAAGGAAACACACAGAAGACACAATTTTGATTGAAATATAACATTTTTACAACAAAAAGGTGTTCTCTGTTGAACTTGTATGATTGTATAACAGGCATATCTTTCGCCATACTTAATCTATTAAAATATTATATAATATACAGTATTTAAATTGAAAGTCGATTGTCGACCATATTGTGTATGTACATATATAGGACATAACATTGTACAATTTCGAGCGCTTGCGTGTCATTTTTTTTCTAGACGTATAATTATGAGTGTTTTTAAGGGCGTCAGGTGAGACGCTTCCCTATAGAAATGAATGGTCAAAAGTCCGATTGTTATCCTTTTGTTGCGGTTGTCGAGAGTACACCTACTATTTAGAGGTACAAGAAGAGCCATTCGGACCCACAATGGAAACGAGGTCTGTTGACACACGAGGCTTTTTCTTGCGTCAAAAGTGTTGCGGCTCACACTGTTTATTTTCGACTCTCCTTCATTATTTTCACGGGATGGTCTCCTTTCTTCTATTTTCATTTATGTCGGTGTACTTGTATGTGTGCCTCTGTGTATACACCGACTTGGCAAACATACTTCCATTGTAATCGCACACCGGATGTACCCCCACGGCTTTGACACTCGGGTCAAGTTTTCCTGTGATGGTCAAACACGCCATCTTCACATATTGTTTAAAAATGCTATTTTTTATGCTATTTAAAGAAGATAAACATTTACAATTCAAAATTGTGCCATTTCTTTTAATAAGCTATGCGAGTGTATTTAGCAATGTCAATAATACATAATTGAACAGGTGTTTTTGTACGGTATTTTCACTTCGATATTTCATCTTCTGTATCAAGCTTAAAATACAAAAAATAGCTTTCAATCGATGACTATAACCATCAAACTGTAGATATGAAATTTTGTATTAGACTTCAATACATTGTCATCGGTAAATGTTCAGATGTTCCAACTCCGTATTGTTAATAGTACATATTATAAAATACAAACTTGTTGTGCAAATACAGAATGAACGTGTCCAGGTGGTCTGTCGACCGATTCATATTTCGTATTTGGTTAATTTGCAAATATTTAAACTAAGAAAACGCGTGTTTGCATTGTTGAAAGAAAGAGCCGGACGCATTGATAAGACAGGCTCGTGTGATAATGAAGTACCCGTCAACTTGAGCAAATATAAGCTCAACAACTGTCCAGACACACGATTCGTCATCTGCTTCTCAAATACAGCGTTGATAAAGTATTTGTTCGATTATTATTCAAAATAATGGTATCTACACACTCGTGTGCGTTCAAAAATTGCACGGCGGGATGATAATCATAATATGAGCGATTGAATTTTTATTTTAATGGAAATTCAAGCCGACGACAAAGTGGTCATATTACAAATATGGATTACCCGTTGTGACCCGAATGGGCGTCGGGAGATGAAGACGATAATAAACCTGGATAAGGTGACGTCTATCCGCCGGGGATGAAGTCGCACAAGAAGAGAATAGAAGACGGAAGAAAGGGGTGGACTAGAAGGTGGATGGGTGGTGGGAGGAGAGGAGGGGAAAAGGTCGAAGGGGGTGTTCCGTAATAAAAAAGTAATAGAAGGTATATTGCTTCGGGCTGGAAAACCATTGGCAACCCCGGATCGATGACTGGGAAAATGTTTTCCCGAAACTTTGGGTGTGTCAATTTACACAGGTTCGACAAGTGTAAAAAAGAGAAGAATTTTCGACATGACAGAAAAAAGAAAAACACGCATGGTGAAATTCTGGCATAACGAATGTCGCAATATCGGAATTTACAACTCTTGCAAATAAAATTAAGAATGTTAGTCACATTGAAGATTACTAAAACTATAAACTAGTGACCAGAGTAATACATAGAGTATACAATGCAAAGTTTTATAAAGATGTGTCTCGTTCAGAATAGGAAGGATTGTACCGATATATATATAGCTTTGCTGAGGAACAGTCATTACTATTATCATTATATGAATAATGAATAAGCAATTGTGTTTTAAATTTCGCAATTTTCGCACGTGTTTCCGATGTTGTCGGAAAATCTCATCTTGTGGCGAAAAACAAAATAGCCAATAGGAAAACAATCAAAATAAATCGAAAAACCGACGACGTAGTCTCGGTGTATGAAAGTGGAGGAGAAGGGGCGAGAAGGGGCTCGTAATAATATATTTGGATTATTCAACGCAAAAATGAACCAATTTTCAGAAGAACATGGAAAAAGTTGCGTATAAAAACAGGACTGATTTGAGTAAATTGATTAGTTCAATTAACACAGTATTGATCTTTTATAAAATAACCAAAATATTTCAGAATTTTTGAACCTACTTGGTTCACTGTTGTGTGAAATGCCGCAAACGAGAGGGAGATAGTACACGTTATCAGAAAAATGTATGGTTCGTATTAACGACGATCGGGGACAATTTATTTCCTTATTACTTATTTCGTAAACTGCCTATATCTAAACAACTCAGCTTATGGATGTAAATAAATATGCGTCTATACATGTTTTGTCGGCGAAATGCATTCATCGGGGGATGCAAAGTGCAGTGGCCCCTTGATGCGACAATAAGCCAAGGTATTTTTATTTCAACTAACTGCCAATTCAAACGGTGGGCCGCGTAGATGTTATCGCCGCACACATTGAGCTTATTATTTATTTTATTTTATCATTCTTAGAAAGCACAAAGCGAGGCGGTCCTTTTGACGCAATTTCGATATAAAAACACAGAAGCTAATAATGTGATTAGCGCATTAGGCATACTTTCGTACGGGGCTCAAATTATACCGAATATAAGTAGACTTTTGTAAGTAAATCGAAGAAATGACCGGAAGTTCCAGATATTAATCGGTTTAGAGTGATTATTTTAGGGTATTTGCATTGACGCCATCGTGCTATAGTAATCGTCGTTTAAATCTGGAACACGTGTGTGGTTATTCGCCTTATGGTGTTTGGAGTGTTTCGTGACTCATTGCATTTCTATCAAAGAATCATATCTTAGCAAACAGAAGCGTTGAATTTGCACGTGTGTGTTTGTTCTTGTACATTGATATTTTATGTGTGACCGGAAAGAATTTGTAATAAAATTTTGGTCGACGACTGTTTATTTCATGAAACTTTATAAAATATAAAATTTAACTTGGCAATATATGTATGTATGACAGAAAGAGATTTCAATTTTAATTGAATAGCATGCATTGTGGTGTTAGTGATCACGTTAATCATATTAATTGGTGTAACTTTTCCTTAAGATTTATACAGTAGCTAGATCAAAGGCTCATTTTCAGTTAAAAATTGATTTATAGCATCCAAAATGCGAAAGATTCAAAAAATTGCGGAAAGCTCGGTGCATGTGCAATGCAAAAAGCGCGTCAGCTGCATTTGGTGCGCTTTCCCCTGCACCTCTCGAGGGCGCATTGTTTGACGTATGATTGTACCCTTTGTCACAAACACCGCTCCGGATTATTAGCTCGAGTGCCACACTTTGAGGCCATTCCATACCCCACCCGCCATTCGAGGGTCGAACTCGGCATATAACGTTTTGCCGAACATCTTTCGCGCGAAATGTACCGAACAATATCTCCAGTCCAAAAATTGCGTATATATAAATATATAAAGAGATTGTGGTTGTTATTATTCCACCCCCGTCACATTCAAATGGCAACCGCAGTGGACAGTGTTGAATTTCATACAGACTACCCCTCGCTACTAATTATTTTTTACCGTTGCGTGGCTTTCAATTGTGCCGCGTCGAAAACTGGCGATGTAAACGAGTTTAATTGACAATTTTAAGGGTTTCGCATGGTTTCGATGGTTTCAACGAGAGCAATCCCGGCAAATATGCGAAATATTTAATAATCCGACGGCGACATACGTGTATTCGCACAAAGGACGCACAGGGGTGGTACAATCGATCATTGGACGAGTATTGTGTGTGGAATTTGATACGTTATGAATTGGAGGGATGTGTTGTGTTATGTACATAGGTACAGCACAGTTTGAAATGAACGTACCTCGGCAAGGTGAGGTTTATTAAATACGATCGATAAAAATAGAATAAACCACACACAGACACATACATACATATTGTCAAGTAAAATACAAACAAAAAATCAAATGACAATACGACCAATATCAGTTATATCAGATTTTTAAGGTATCATTTTGGAAACTACTACATAGAAGTAGTGTGAAATTTAGAAAGAGTTTCAATTCAAAACTAGCACCTCTAAAGTAATGAGTTTGAAGTACATTTGCCAATTATGTAAAATTAATAAAGTAAGCAGTGTATTCAAAGGCCAATTTAAACATTATCATATATATGTAATATAACATAAGCATACCAAGAGTACAAGAATGAATAATCTACTTTACTGTTTATTTAACTACGAAGACATTTGATATGTATGAACATATCGCACACCTTGATCTAAACAGTATCAACTAAAAAAAAAAACAACACTTTTTTCAGGAACGACGAAAAACTTATTGTCATGCGTTCTAAGTGATAGGAGTTTACTGTTTGGTTTTTTTTAATGAAAACAAGCATATTACAGAAAGTTCAGATTAAAACATTTCATTTTGTTTTGTTGGTTCATGCAGCAGCTTCGTTTGTAGAATCCGAATAAATGATTAACTAGAAAATTTTAATTTTTGAGTTGATACTGTTTTGATCTAGGTGTGCGATATGTATATGTAGGTATGTATTTTAGTTGGATATCGGTACATCGCTGTATCGTATGCGTAAACATGGATGTTTATATTATTGCCGAAAAGTGTGAAAAACAGGATAAAAGTACACGACCCCTTCGGGCACAACCCCTTCGTATCTCGAAAGGGCAGATGCTCAAACTCGGGGGTGGGTCGGGGGTAGAATTTGACCAAAGGGCAGTTGGGTCAGAGGAGCGCATGCCCGATGCTGGCCACTGGTCAGTACGTGGGTGGACACCTTTGCCCTTATTTGTCAGAAACGATGACGTACATGAAACTACCCCCATTTCTTTCTAGCGCACAGTTCAAGGGGTGTGTTTCTGTCGCGGTCTTTCGAGTGTGGGCGGGTTACAGTGTGTATGAGCCACTCGTTTTTATTGAGCGAAACATCAAAATTACGTCGTGTGAATGCGACACTACATAGTGCGACGTACGCCAAAGTTTAAAAATATTATCGCTTTTAGATTATAATATTAAAGCCAAGTCTTGCCATTAAAGTATTCAAGTACATACGTAAAAAACATTTCATTTACGCTAATTTCTATTAAGATAAATTGAGTGTAAACTTTGTACCATTCTATCAATGAAAACATACGCGTAAGATCATCGCGATTAATAATGCCGTGAGTAATGTGATACGATCGTTCGATTTGTTCAGATTTATCATTAAGTATTGTTGTCCACATTTGAATATGTCACGTTTTCGCAGAATTTAATAAGGTACACAAGTGCAGATAAATTTAAAAGCAAAGTTCGTGCATCGTTCGAAACGCACACACACACACATGTTCTTTTCGCAACATAAAGGACCCCTTTACTATGCCATTTACACAGATAAGGGACGTATTGTTTTTTCACGCCGTTATGAAAAGGTTCGTTCATGGAAAATTCAAGATGGCAGGTCAGTAAAACGAGGTGCACGTCGTCGGTGGAAAAGCTGGCCAAAGAGGACCAATGGGAAAGTGAGGGCGTGACGGTGGAAAAACTAAATAGAGTCTGCCATATTGAGTGGAAAAATTCGAAATCAATTTTGAAAAAATATACAATACTAATAAACGCTTCTTAATTTTATTAAAAATGATACATAATGAAGCTATGCATAATAATTATATTATTTTCAACTATACCTATATGTATTTATTTTTATTTGACTGAGTACAATAAATTTGAATGTTTTTTTGCTTGCGTATGTATGTATGTATCCCTTTGAGACTCGATACAATGCGGTGCAGTAATAGGATTAGTTTGACTAGTGTCAATTATAACGAACTGTTTACGTCATCCAGCATAACAAATACATTTTATGTATTTGCTACATATGTTACATAAATGTATGCGATTAAAAGAAACAACAAATTTTATTAATTTATTACATTTAATTTAGTTTGAAACGTACCTACTTAGATGTAATCCAGTGCGTACACTTAAATGATTTTTTTTTTAATTGAATTTATCCGCGATCTTTTACGATATGGTATAAAACTAGACATTCTCGAGTTTATTTTGAAATTATTTCAAATTAGTTTTTACCAGTTTTAGTCGGGGTTTTAAGCTGTTTGCGTCGGCGCCGGCGCCGTTCCGTAAAGGCGCGTCGGATATTTACGGCGTCTCGACGTATTCGTCGTCCACCTCCCAACCCCAGCGAGGATTTATTTTATTTTCGGGGTCCGTTTTTATTGGATAAGGGCCTCGAGACGCCGAAAAACTGGCGCTTATTGCATTAGGGCCGACAGCCGCGGTCAGTAATTGCGTTATCCAATTTGCACCGGAGAAGACACCTAGCGCTGCCCCGGGGAAACTACGAGGAACACGTCGCTAGCTATACTTCTCAAACTTCGACGTTCACAATTGACTCATCTGCCCTAAAACAACCGTTCCGTCACATTGTAATACGAGAAATTTCATTGAAAGCAATTCAATCAAAAAGTGGACGTAACGTTTCAAACGTGTTACCAGACGACGAACCTTCTATCAGTAATTGAAATATATTATAATTTATTTAGTTGAGTTTAAATATTATGTATGTAAGTTTTGTTACTAGCATTGGAGCGTCAGTTTAAAGCAGCGGTCGCCAACTGGTGATGGTCCACGAGAGAATTTTGGTGGTCCGCATTTTTCATAATCATCATCATATTCAGCCGTTCACCATCCACTGCTGGATAAAGTCCTCTCCAATCCTCTTCCATTCCTATATGTCTTGAGCAATCTGCATCCACTTGACTCCACCCATTCTTCTCAATTCATCAGCCCATCTTCCACTCTGTCTATGTCCCTTGGTTTCTTTCACATCCTCTCAGATGGATCTGAGTGGATCTTACGTAGCATTCTTGAATTTAGCATCCAAGTTTCACATCCAAACGTCATAACTGGCAGTTTTCATAATGAATTATGAATATATCGTTTATTTATTATAATTTTAAGGTGATTATAAGGTGATATCTAACTTTTTGCAAATAAATTGGAGTGCAAATACAAGTGTAATTACCATTTCATATTTAGAATGTTATTTTTATGGAAAAAAATCATGGTAGTGGTCGGTGGGATTCGAGATTTTGGATTTAGTGGTCCGTGAGGTCCGAAAGGTTGGCGACCGCTGGTTTAAAGTATCATTCCGGTCCAAATTCAATCCATAACTAATGTCACACTTTTGAATAACAAATCTTTCGTTCTTTTCCCGTGGATTGGTCGTTTGTTAAATTATTAAAAAATATCACATGTTTCATTTTAAATGGGCATTTAGAATCTAGACGTGCCTGGGTTGTCCTACACGTAAGTCAAAGGGCAAAAAGGAGGCCAAAAAAGGAAAAATTTCACCGTTTGATATTTTTCCACACCTATAAACATATGAAAAACATCAGTGGCGTAAACAAACCGGTCGCCGGGGAAGGGTAGAACCCGGTCTTTTGTCAAGGGTGCGAGTGTGAGGGTGGGTTGTTCGATTTTGGCATGAGCACGAGGAACGAACACACCTTTCGATTATTTTGTTCGCCACCATCGTATATAGATTTGATTGTACAGTCGCATTCTACGTGGTCTCGATTAATTGAAGACTTAATTTTCGCCGGCTAGATTGGTGTGATTCGAACTGCAGTGGAGTAATTGGAAGGTGCATTTCTGTATCCGAGAAACACGAAGGATAACCCACCCCATTCGGATGTTTTCTGGGGTCGATTGGGGTGTGGGAAATGCCCGGTAGTAGTTAACGTCATGACCCCGAGGCGTATTTGTCACCTTGAGGGTCCATAAAACCCGCCGAAACGTCCCCAGCGAACTTCCAGGCACCCGAGACGACAAATTACGACACTGGAAGAAGAACCCCCTACGAGAAGAACGCGTAAAACTTCAAGTCCAAAAGTCTAGCCGATGGTCGAAGTCCGGGGTATCGCCGATCGCAGACGAGATTAATTCACGAATCGACGGTCATAGACAATGTATTAATCTTGATATTGTATGGATGATTGATAGTGGAGAGATTTATTGTTTATCAGGCGATTCCAATGTTCTCGAGATAAAATCCGCGAACCGGTTCAATTAAATCATTACAGTGCGAGTTGAATATCGATTAATTCAACGAGTGTATTTGTAAATGAACTATGACGGATATTTATATGAAATTTATTGCAATGGCACAATCTATAGCAGGGTTTTTCAACTGTGGTTGGAAGAAACGAGTCGTCTTTACCTAGATTTTACGATTTCATAGAATGTATGAAAGGGCCGTTCGCATGACACCGAAATGGTCTATCATTATTTAACATTGTCAATGAAGATATTTAAAAAAAATTAAAACTTGACATATTGTCACGTCTAACTTCTACATATATTCCAAAGCTTTGGTAACTATTTTACAGTGCAGAAATTTGAAACAGTAAAGAAAAGCTTTTAGATAAAAAATCCATTTGATTTTGAAAGCCTTGAATAAATACTTGAATTAAACTTTGATCTTGAAGAGGGGGCTGAATTTCTGCACCTTATTAATTCATTTACATACACTGAAGAATGATTTTTAGCAATTAAATTTGTCATCATTTTCGATGAAGGTTAAGGGAGAATTACCACTTTTAAATAAAAAAGCAATCTTTATACAATTATCTTTTACTTCAACTTATTTGTGTGAACTATGTATGTAGGATTTTCCACTTTATCTCAATTAAAAACAAAGTTTCTAATTGAAAACTATGTAGTTTCATCCATAAATATGCATATATCACGTGTCAATAGTAAATAAAGGAACATAATGGACAATATGGAGTCGCAATACAAAATGCAGTTCTTGCAGTGGGTCGTAGTAAAAAAGTTTGAAAAACGCTGATCTATAGAAGTATACATAGAGCACGGTGAGCGTTGACGGTCATACAATAGATACTCGCACGTCGGTTATTTTTATTATCGGAATTTATTTTATACCGTCGAGAAAGTAAAATATTATTGGATTTGGTGCGTTGTTCGACGTGGCCGCAAAGAGCGGGTACTGAAGCGGAATTTATTCGAGGCCGCGAGCGCGAGCCAATACGATTTTTCCGGAAGCCGTTGGAGCCGGTCGTAAAGGCCATAACCGGCCCGCGGTGAGTTTTCCGCCGCCGGATATCCGGTTTTCCTCGCCAGGCCCCTCCCGGTCGTCGCTGGCGGGGGCTAATAGTTTGCGGTCATTATTTTGATATACGGAGCCGAGGAGGAAATGCGGCCATGCGGTCCTCATCCTCCCTTATCCTCCCTCTCACCCTCTCCCACCCCCTCAATGGCCACACAATTGATGCAAATCGGCGTCCGAGCGACGAGACAAAGCGGTCCTGCGGAAAGAAGAAGGTTTTTTTTTCTCCGAGGGATACGCAAAAGCTTGCTGTGCGACCGGAAGTAGAGGTCGTTTCGAGAAAATGTCTCGCTCATTCGAAAATGTCACTAAAATATATTTTTTTATTAAAATTAAACAATAAACCAAGTAGCGTAAGTGTAAGTTTTCAACAAATCGGCATAGTTAATTTCAATTTAAAATTTTTTTTTTTTAAAAATGTCACAAATTCAATGATTTAGTCATGTGGAGTAGATATATGTATATATGTAATAGAAAACATTCCTTATGTAAATTAATTTTAAATATATTAAAATTAGTTAGATATTGATTATAAATATAATAATAGATTTATGAGTGCAAAAAAAAATCAACTAGAATCAGTATATTTATTTATTTAGTGCTTTTACATATAAAATGAATAATATATTAAATTAGAAACAACACAAAGGGAAAAAAGCAAATTATATTGAGTTAATAAAATAAATAAATAATAAAGTCGCTGTTTGAGGGACGAAAGATTAATATTTAAAAAATTAATAAATTCAAAGTATTTATTGTCATATCTAATCATTCTGGGGATGGGAAAATGAAAATTATAATTATGTATTACGTGAAATATTTTCATAATCCAAAAAAAAACGAGAACGGGTAAGCGAAAAGTCGAATGAACAAGAAAAAGACTATCTATTAGAGAGTTTAATATTTTATATAAAAAAATTACATTTAGTATATGTACATACATATGTATGTATGTATGTAACCACGCTGGTTAAAAATGCAAGATACCATTTTAAGATTAGCGCAAATTGTTATTACCGTTCTTATATTATGTTTCATTTAATACAATCGACCGTTTACTGGAATCAAAATTATAAATATCATGCACGCGGTATGTCGTTTTGTGGGTAAGCAGTAGCAGTAGGTACCAACATACTCGCATACGAATCTAATCGTCGCAAATTAGCGCAAAGATAGCGCAAAACTGCGAATGTATCTACCTAGGTAGAGCTATCTAGCCGAAAGTGGACAAATGAAGCGAGGCAAATTGGGTACATTTTTATATGAGGGAGTGTATGGGGTGGATAATAGGCAGATACCGACGATAAATTAGAGTGCGCACAATGCGGATATCAAATGCAGCCACCCACAGACGGACCGCGGCGAAGGTCTAATAGTCATCTATATGATAATTCGGGGACCGGCGAGAGAGCGAATATCCGATACGAATCTCTCATTAATATCAAATCGTAAAAGGCAGAAAATCTAATCGCGCACCGCAAATGACCCAAACCCCCGAACATTTGCTCGGGCTGTATACAGCGGCTAAATTGGAACCGATATCTCATTTTTCTCCCCGGGAAGATATTTTCCGATTCGACGTGTGTATGAGAAGATGGGAAATACATAGACACTCGGCAGATACAACCTTCGGCGATTGTTATTGAAATATGTCAGAATTTGTTACATTAAATTGTGATCACAAAACGGGTATAAAAATCAATTGAATAAGACAGACCTTTTCTCTTCATGGATATGCCGGAATCGTGAAGCATTTTCTCCATTAACTTTTTCTCTTCCGAATTACCATTGCTGTGCAACAAATTGCACAACAACTGCACAGTCAAAATTTTCAAATAGTCGTTCATTTATATGAACTGTCGCTCGAACTAAAGAGCCACTCAACGTTCATCAAAACTTATAACTGGACACGCGCACTGTTTGATTGCCCCAGTGGACGATAGACGTTTACCATTTCGATGCACGAGGGCAACTGAGGAATAGAATCTGGAATTCGCGAGACCGACAGTTAAAAAAAATTCCTGGGACTCAGGTATCAAATTCGCGACCCCTCCAAAGGCCCGAATCACCCCGGCCAGGGGTGATTTTGGAACGGTCGTTCTTCACCGAAAACACACAACCCTAAAGTCCCATATAAAGGACGCTTTTTTAAGTTACTTTTTTTTCTTCGGGGGAACTAAGGGCTATTTTGTGCGGCGATATTTAATTCAATAAAATGCTCGTGTCGAGTGTTGCCTTATATATTTGACAAAAAAGCATGTGCATTATCTATCTAGTGTTCAAAAAAAAATTATCTACAATTTTTTACGGAATCGTCCAGACGCCCTTTAAAACGGCGATAAAGAAAACAATCCTATCATTGTTTTTATTGCGTTATGATTATTCATGAATTAGTCAAATGAGAAAAAATTGAACGAATATACCTACTTTCTGAAAAATTTTCATACAAAATTACATCCACTTATAAAAGGAACATAAAAATAAATCAATAACATTACGATTTTGTACTCACGATATCAGAATATAAGCTTGAGACATTTGAACAAAACGATGCATACCTGAAATCAAAAAAAAAAGTCAAATTAATATTTTATTAAATTACATCATGTTTGCACATACATACATAATAATATAAAAGAAGTATTTCAGTATATATAGGTATTATAAATTTGATTGAGATGTCTTAAAAATTGATAGGTAGGTAGTTTTTCGCCTACAAGAATAAAACGTTAATTTTTCACCTGTCAAATCGTTTCGATCGTGATACCCGATAATAGATTTGGAAATGTAGTGATTGTAGGTTTCTAAAGATTTATTTTTAGATGGATTTTCTATTGATTTTTAAAGGTTAATTTCTAAAATCGTTTATTGCGTGTAATATATGGGATGAAATGGTGTGTTATTTAAACACGGCATTTTTATTCAATATCCATCGTTATTACCGGTCATACGGAATCGAACCGGGGGCGATAGTCCAACAATAGCCCAAATCATATTTGTGCAAGTTAAATTATGGATACGTAAATGAATGCAATTTCCGTTATATTTGCTGTAGAAAAAAATTGACATCTGTACGCGCAAATAAAGCTCTGCGGAAGTGCAGGAGAGAAAAAAAATGGGGTGCAGGTCGCATGGATATATATGTATGTATGTAAGGGATGAAAAAGTGCAGCGGCCAAAAATGTGCATTAAACGCAGTAATTTATGCAGCCGATATTTATTTATTATTATATCGCACGCATATTTATGCGGTGGCACAATGCGATCTGTGAAAAGATGACCAGATGTCCTTTCAATGGGACGATTCTTATTTTTTTGGCAAGGATACCGAGGTCCGAATTTTTATTGTCCGAACGATACGAATTTTTTTACGATTATTGAAATCTGACTACAGCGCGGATTTCACATTTTTTTTAATTCTTTTGTTGTCATACTCGTATTATACGGATTTTTCTTATTATTATTATTATTATTACATATTATCATTATTCAAATTCAGTTTTATTTTGTAAAAAATGCAATATAAATGTACATTGTGATAGATTGTACAATTTTTTTATTAAAATCAATTTATTAATGTAATCAAAATCACCCATATCCATATTCCATCCATATTCATTGATTCAACTAGCACAAATTGCAATCCAATTTTTGTATTATAACCGCTATTTTTTATGATCTTGTAACCTGTTGACAATTGAACGTTAGTTTAACGATGTACCGGAAATGTAATAAATAAATTGGCATGCATATTAAGCGGTTGATTATATACTTTCTCCAATTGCTAGCATTCTTTTCTATTCATTGGGTAATTAAGATGCGACCGGCCTTGCTCGGTTTAGACGCGCGTTAGGTTTGTTAACCTTTTGCCGTCCGTTAATGCATCATCGGACCAGATTTATTCACGCGTCGAAGAAGAAAATAAAAAATAAAAATTAATAAAAATGTAAAAGAACCCGACACACACATACACCGATGGAAAATAGCAAAGAAAATATGAGCCGGTAGACAATTACGAGCGCTACCCATTATTGTATCCATGGGAATGCTCCCATGGCACCTTCCGTTAGCGTGTCGGCTGCCGCAACAGAGAGCCGGCTTGCCCATTAACCGCTGTGGCCCGGTCGACTTTTAATTGTTAAAGTTCAGCAAAAACCGGACGACTAACTTTTTAACGATGGACTAGTCTACCGCGAGGATGCTGTGAAGAGTTTAACGTGCGTGCCTTGTGTTCTGGCCTAGTCAACTTCCGCCAATGCAGTTACACTCGCGCGATGCATGTGTATATGTACTTTTCATCTCATAATATGGACGAGAAAGATTCACTGTATTATAATTCCAGGGTTTGATCAAAACAATGCCTGTGAAAGCAATGCCATCATTGGGGCATATGATCAAAAATACAATTAAAGAATTTAAGTTAAGTTGGTAGACACAAATTTAGTAGGTACATAAATGTAAAGATGAAAATAATAATTAACGAAAGTTCTCTTCGAGAACTAAATTGTAAGTGTATTCAACCTTTGGGATATCGATGAAAACAATTTAGTGAATGTGAGAATAATTATAGATACCTATTGTAATAACGTGTTGTTGATGTAAATGAAGAAAACTAGCTCGAGTGTAAAACGTATTCAATCAGCGTAAAATAAGAATTTTGCATTTGAATTTGCAAATCTAAGTCGTAATTCATTGTAAGTTAACTCTTCACACTTTCAAGCATTTCTATGCTTATAATAATAACGATATCATAAAACATTGTCCTAATATTTACTAAAGTATGTAGATAGTTATGTCTGAAATTTCCAGTAAGTACATATTCATAAAACGAAATGTATTTTATTTTTGACGCCATTGCTGTTTATTAGTATCACAGTACCTTAATTTGTATTGCCCTTGTGTGCCATATCTATACTTAATCATAAGTCTGTGATTAAAAACCTTTTTGTTGTAGATAATAGAAATTTTCTTTTAATGGGCGCCTCACGTATCGGCACGCCACTGCATTCTCATCTAAACGAGCGTATTGTTTGCGACTTTGTGATATAATTTTCGACCTCGATCATTTGCAGACCTTTATGTATGAATTTCCACGCCCTTTCTTGACCTTTTTACTCGCGCGCGCTTACGTATGTATGCATAAGAAAAACCTTACCTCGGCGGCTATCACTCAAAAATATGAATTTTTACATGTAAATATGTATGTGTGTGTGTATCGCCTTATGTAAGCTGGATCGTCTCCCGCTTTCTTTCACGCTATGAAAAGATGACCTCTCGGCGTGCTAAGGGTCACCAGTACAGGAAGCGGGGTCAATCTGACCCCGTGTACACACAGCGATCGTGAGAGAGCCTCGTTATAATTAACGGGTCGACGCTCGTGCGACTTAATTCAATTATCAACTGTCAAAAATCGTGCGGTTAATTTGAGCCGAGGTCGCCTAATGAGTTTCGAGCGTAAATTACACGCGTTTTGTTAGTTAATTCATCACAAAACATTAGGCGGACGGTTGAGACGCTAAATAAAAGGCGGTCGGGGATTTCTGCGAGACGAGAGAGTTAAGATGTCAATTTTTTTTCGGTCGTTTGAAAACGGCCTTATTTATAATGTATGAATGAATAACGTTCACGTGTACAGGTGTATCAATCACCAGTCCGGACGAGCACCTGTGACTTTTTCTCACGCTCTAGAAAACCGTACGATACACACGGACGAATGGACGGACGGACAGATGGATGATCTGAGGAGATGTCGCAGTGTGCGGTTCAAAAACACCCACGCGGTCAACCGAAGGGTTATCGTTCACTGTGCCGTACGTATCTTATTATCTTTGAAACTTAAGGTGTGATCAACGCACACAGTTTTATCTATTATACAGGTGATTCACAGTTCCCAGCAACGTATTGTTGAGGTCATATGCACTTATGCGGTTCTGTCAATATTGAATTTCTGTTGGAAATAATATAATACGAATATGAAAATGAAACAAATTTAGTGTTTGTTGAAAGTGAATCAAAGAAAATGTTTATTGTGCCACAATATATGTACAAATATTGCATACGGTTTAGGAGTATATAGATAAACCAAAACTTTGCAAATAAGAAACGGTTAAGTCGTAAAGCCATTCAATCCCACAAATTCACATATGTAAACATAAAATTAAAGCAAATGTACTTTTTTTTTTGTAACAATTGAATACATTTGTTGTTATTATACAAGGTACATAATTAAAGAAAGTAAAATATGACATTTGTTATTTAGATGTGGCCAGGAAATCGTAGGTGCGTTATAGTTTTGTCGAATACATACAATGCGAAACTATGTGCACCTGAATCGTGCAACTTTCTCATGCGCGCCCACAACAAAAATGCATTGTACACATCGAGATCGTCGTCAAAGGGATGAAGCGAAGGTATGATAAACACCTTTCGTGTCCAGTTCTTTGTGAATGGACCCTTTTGTGGTTTTTACGGTGCAAGGATAATGATCAGCCTCTTTCACGACCCAATAATTTGGACTTTTGCTTTTGTCGCCCCTTTTGTGACTTGACCGCCGGTCCAGGACACATTTTCAATAGCGTGGGATCATACTTTTTTTTTCCACGTCGTTCACTCTCCTTTCAAAACCTTTGAATGACACTCACCCTTTGTGGTGTATAAGATCGTTTGTTTCGCAAAACAACTTTTTTCCACGTCCAAAACAAAGATATCAAACCCAAAGGTGAGCGAGATAAACGCTAATAAACACCGGCGCATCTTAAACGTTCAGAAATATCCTTTGGACAGTTTGAACCATGTTTCGGTTGATTGAAATCGTTGCACAACTGTAGTGCGATCTTTGACGCCTCTTTTTCGGCGACTCCCACACGTCCCGCGGTGAAAAGAGCGTGACGAACTGTCGTCTCGAGATTTTCGTACCGTTAAAAAATTAAAAAAAAAATCTTTAGGTACATACACACGCACGTAGGTGTCACAATGTGTGCCGCGTTGTCATTAATGCGGGGCCGCAATAAACATGTAAAACGGAACGAGTGCGAGCACGCTTGTGCCGTTCGCGATGATGTCTCGTCATGATAGTTTCCCCTTTTGTTCCATTCAAATAAGCCGATGTGTTCGACCCGACAAAAGATACACCGATGCCTCTCAAACTGTGCAACCACTCGGTCAAAGTCATCAAAGGATTTTACGCGAAAAGTAATAACGATTCGCGAACGCCTCTTATACACCGTATTCAAAAGACAGTTGAGGTCGCGGTGTCATTGTATTTCTTCTTACTTTAAAATTTAAAATAATATTGAAAAAAGTTAAAGAAAGCATGGATATATTCATCGTAAGATACATAAGTAAAAAGAATGTAGGTACATAATAAATAATGTATGTAATGTATGTATACGCTTGTTCAGTATAGTAAATTTTCGTTTGAACGACATATTTAGAACCATTGATTACGATACTGCATAAGCGTATATGTCGTTTATCAAACGTTTGCATATTTGCTTTACCATTCGGCTAATTGAAAATTCGTCAAATTGCGCGGACATATTTTCGATGTCCCCCTAATGCCCACGGTGCGTATGCATGGCTAAAATACATTTTTTTTTCAACATAAGTATGTTTTTGGTTTTGTTGTGACATTTTCTATTGAATGTTGAGGATTTGAGTCGTTGTTTTGAGTCGTCCGAGCGGCACAATTCTCACATATATTTATCATAAACATCGATATTCGCAAGGATAACGCGCGAGATAACATCATGCTCGTTGCCGTGGTTTTCCTTATCGTTCTTGCTGATCGTTTCTCATCTTAAAGATGCATAAAACATAAGGGAAGATGTCTCGAACGCATTGTCCAGTCTCGGGGATGGGATTGGTCTTGGAGAGAAAAAAAAAAAAAGAAACACAGACGGACCATGAATGAGACTTATGCTAATACCGACGTTTGTACAGACGAAGATAGTTATCAAGGATCAATCCAATTGTTCGAACGATTCCCGTGTACATCTTATACGTAGGTATTATACATGGGTACGTATGTATAGGTATTGGCGAAATTATTTAGAATATACCTATAATAAAATCAAATTTGTAAAAAAAATATAATGATGGATAACCTACGGTAAAATATGGTCAAAGCATTTACTAAATACATACAATCATACATATTATATCGGTACAATAAAATTAGCATGCAATTATAAGAAATATATTTATATTGGTACATATTCAGGTATCTAATGTACATACAGATGTACATATATACATACATACATAGTTGTTTTATACAGTCGTAGAGGTATCGCGTAATTAAAAACGATTTGTCGATAAATTTGTGGTATCTATTTTAATGATGTTAAATTAAACCCCCTACCAACGTGACTTTAATGAGTTTACACGAGAACTTACACCAAGACAGTAATTATCAAAATAGTGCAGTTGCCAATTATACCCACGTTATTCATGTTAATTGGTTCTACAAACTATGTCATTTACCTATGTATGTGTATATGATAAAATAATGACGTTCATTTTTGAATATTAATATTAATACCTACGACACCTCGCTTCATAAATACTTTATGGAAACTTATTAAGTAATGAATTAAACTGCTTGCATATTTTGCAATTGTATTCTTGGACTTCTTTTCAATGAATCTTATATTGTTATATTTAGGTTCTAAGGAAAGTAGGGACACGATAAGTGGTCATCAGAGTAAAACAGACACATGTTTGGATACACATGTCTAGATGCACATATGTACTCGTACGATGAATATGTTTATTGTTTTATCGGAACTGTGGGCGGTCGCCGTCAGGATGCGACAACGATACATCGTCCTGATGACCCTTTGCGTCCCATCTAATTGCGGTCCCACGAGAATTGAACCGGCCGGTACACCAAGGGGCACACTTTATACGGTGACCATTAGTGACGGAAGCCGGTGGCCGGATATCGCTTAAATCGGACGCGTCCTTTCGCGCGCGATAACCCCGTCCGCGGTCGCCAAAGGGTTAACAAACCAAAAAGAAACAAGTCAAAACGGCGCATCGATCAATTCGGAATTGAAACGTCGACGTTTCAGCCCCCGCTCTACCGTTTAATTGCTACTCGAGGGACACACACAATAATGCGGTCCTAATGATATGGTGATTCGACCACACGCGAAACCCTTTCGGTCCGGTGCTTCCGAAGCCCGACGAACGTCTCAATTTGAATACAAACGTTTAACAAGTGTGTTTAACCCGGGGCCGAGGACCCGCGAGACATTCGACCGTTTTGACGGTGCGATTTTAACCTTTAGCACACGCGACAAAAACCGCACGTGAGTGCGAAGGTGTGTGTGTTATTGTATGTGGACGCGCGTGTAAATACATATGTAGGTACGCGATAATGGTTCGAAAAAATGCGAGTGCAAAGGTTATCCGTATCTATTTGACTATCGCGACACTTTTCAAATGCGCCGTATCGCACAAATGCACGTTATACAGTTTAACTTTGTTGGAATCTATGTACATATGTATGTTTAGATCTTATATTTAAGAATTATTACTTTCCGCTTATGAGCAACTTAATTCATATATAATTTAGAAACTATATTACCGTGTCCCTTTAACTCGCTAATTTCTGAACAATCAGTCGTATTAAATTATTGTTTTATACCTATTCATTAAAACGACTTGTTTGATTTTGATACTAAGACACCATTAAAGGAATTAACGGGTTTTGTTTGTTATTTTAACGAATTTAAATTTTACGAGAAAATAAAATACAGTTTATCGAATTCAAGGTATAAAATACCCAATCACATCGTGATTTTACAACGTTACGGCGTTTGCAATGCGCAGTTAGAAGGAAAATTAAGTACGAGCGTGTTTGAGTCCAAGTACCTATGCGAGGGTTAAAAATAGATAATTGAATAATTTACCTATTTGGTCAATTTTACAACCAAAATCTACATAAGCGTTCAATTGAACAGGTTTATTTGCAGGTACAAATAAAGGTATGAGGCAGACAATAGACGAGTCGTCGGGTATTGAATATAAATAAATATACGCAGTGGTCAGAGACAAGAAGCGCGTATCTATGTATTTACTGAATGATGTATGTAAATTGAGACGAGAAGGCCACCGGCCCTCGATTGTGGCCCTTTTAAGACAACAACAACAGCAACAACTAAAAAATAAATAAAAAGGAAAGCTCGCGAAGAAGAGAGAGCCCTTTGAATGATTTATGCCGGCTCGGTAGACCTTAACATGCAAAGCGAGCGGCGAGCTTTTGGTCGCATCAATGGGACGGTCGCGTCGTGGGAATTCGGCCAATTTTTGCATTAGATATGCCTTAAAAAAGCGCCTAAATACAATTTTCGCATACCAGCCGGACGGTGGCGAGCTTTCGCGCCTAGAAAAGCGTTGAATAAATAATTTTAGGGGGGGAAAAAGGGGAATTTTCGCCGATGGGCAACGCCACTACTGAGGGGGGTTACTATCGGCGAATAGATACATGTGTTGGGGGAAACTTTTAAATTAGGAGTGAAATTTCGCAAAGGGTCGAAAAACCGCAAAAAGGTAGCCAGCTAACGAAACCTCGAACCTTTTGCACGCAGTATCCCTCTTTTAAATATGCATCGCCGGGCAAAACTTTCACCGCTCACTTTCCAAGAAAATCTACGTTTTTACATGCGCGGAAATAATCTGAAAAATATTTCGCATTACACGCATACCTTCGCGCCCGAAAAAATATTGCACATTCGCGCTTTGAATTTCAATTCGGATAAATCAAAAATTAGAGTAAGATCACCCCTGCTATCAAACCCTCGTTACAAACTTTACGTTTTTGTCCGACTGTGCTATGTATGTATCTACTTTTAACAATTAAAAGTTGCCCTATCCAATTAGCGCTCATATGGTGCACGGTGGATGTTTGCAATTTATATGTGCATATTAAATCGGCTACAATTCTAAATATTGTAATAAAATATTTCCAAATCTATTCGTCTTAAAAATAAATACACAATCTACATATGTAGGTACATATCTACATTATCATACTGCTTTTTTTTAAAATTATTTTTATGAAGGGGCTTGGCGTTGTTCGAAGTATGCAGTAGTAACGCATTAACACAAAAAAGCAGCGATTCCACACCTTTTCAAACTGTTCTCGATAATAATTGCACTTATATGTAGGTAGGTACTAGGACAATTGGTGTACATGATTGGAAGTAAATAAGAAGAAATAAAACGAAGAATGAAACTAGGATGGAGCGCTTTTGAAAGAATGAACATAGTTTTTAAAATCCAAAATGCGTACTACCACTTATGACGCATGGATGTTAAATTCATGAATGCAACGCATGATCCAATACACAAGACGCACGGAAAGATGTACATATGCTCGGTATAACAAGAAGAGATCGTAAGAGGGATACATGGGTAAGAAGCATGAAGCATGAACGCGTGAAAAAGTTTAAATGGTAATGGGCTGGACACATAGCGAAAAGAATGGATGGCAGATGGAGGCGAGAAATACCGGAATGGTATCAAGTGGATGTACATATGTAGATTTCTCAAGCTGTCTTAAAGGCCTTCATCCATCAGTTTATGGTGAACGACTGAAAATGATATCTTACAGTTTTACAAAATTCACATATTTTTGTTTATTAAGAAGCATGACCAAAGTGGCAGATATTGCGGAACGAGTGAAAAAATTGAAATGGCAGTGGCTGAAAACATAGCGAGAATAACGAATGTCTGATGGACGCGTACTTGCATGGTATTCGAGAGGATGTGAAAGAAAGCAAGGTAGATCGAATGGACGATGGGCTGATAAATTGAGAAGAATGTGTGGAGTCCAGTGGATGCAGATTGCTCAAGACAGATAGGAACGAAATAGGATTGGAGAGGCCTTTATTAACGCAATGTGTAGATGTCTACTTGAATTACATGAGAATTTGTGTGCGACTCTTATGGTACAAAGTTGATACAATGACCAAAAGACGTCAAAAATCTCGAAGTAAAAATGGCCGCGATGCCAATTTTGGACAACTTATCGATGGTGGATGGTGTGATGGGGTTCCGCGCTTCGCTAGCGTCCCACAGTTTGGTGTGCGGTGGTTCGCGACGCGTCCGCTATTGGTAAACAAAAGCCGGGCCAACAATAATGAGTGGTCCGCACAATGGCGAAGTTTGCATACGGGCGACCAATAATGGCCGGCCACCGCGCTTTCTGGACCAATGGCGGCTCGTCCCGTCGCTCACGCATACACTCGTGCAACTTGACCCAAATAATTACTATGGCACACGTCACACAACCGGCGAATGTGTCACGTTTTGAGGTCCAAAGGCGAACGCGAGACTGTTTCATTGGACGCCACCACGACCGCCCATCGGACGCCTCATCTTTTCAACAAATCGTTTTCGAGTGCTCTCAATGCTATTTGCAATCCCCGGCTACGTTGCGGCGTCTCCGAGAGACGTACTGCAGTTCTAAAGACTCTTTATTAAGTTTACAATAGAAATCGAGTACCCCAATGGACTCTGGAGCGGACTCTCTCTTCTGGGATTGTTTTTAGTGTGCATAACTGCCAAACGTACGATTTAATGAAAAATCAATTCCCTTTATCTAATTTGTTATCGATTGTTCAATGGTAAAACTCAAATCAATTCACAAGTGCAAAGTAGGTTTTATTCCCTTGCGATAAACCATCTAGAAATAGCGCACAAACTCTGATGGAAAATAGTCGCTTTGTGTTCAATAATGTCTTAAACCGTAAATTTAATTCAATTAAAACCACAATATGATGTGAATTTTCAACTGAGGTGACTTACCCACCTATACAGCAGTGGCGTTTTTATAAAATTTCATTTACCGGCTCGCACCCAAAAAAAAAAAAATAAAAAAAAACAAAGAAATAGAACAATTCACTATGCACATACATAGTTCTGCGATTCTGACAAAACATCTGAATAGAATTTAGTGGTCATGCACATCCGGAAAAACCATTTAGGTAGGATATTGGTGTATTCATTGTATTTCTTAGAAATATTCGAAATTAAAAATAATTCTTTGATTCAGATACCTACTTAATAACAAGTAATTGACACTTTTGTGTTTTGAGACCATTTTTTATCATAGTAAAATTATTCTTGACAACTTTTGAATTACCGGCTCTACTACCTATGTAAATAATTTTAAATACCTAATAAATAATTTTATTTACCGGCTCTATAGAGCCGGTACGAACCCTTATGAAAACATATAACTGCTTATAAGCTTTAGATATGTTCTTAGAACATTTTCTGAAAATGGACATTTATGTTAGTAAGTAGATATCTCATAAATAGGCATTGGACAGATATTTCCAATGCATCAAATTAAAATAATTAAAAATAAGAAGAGAAAGAAACAAATTTTCAACTGATCAATTAATATATTTGGATTTAACAGTAATCGAAGATTAAAGATTTGTGATGTTTACCTACTCGTACACAGTACAACCTTACGCGTACCTATTTATAAAATACTATACGATTAACAAAAAAATAAGATTGCATTTAAGTTTAGGCTCACATTTTCATTCATACCTACAAAAAAAAGTTTAATGAATGAATTTTTTGGTGAAATTGAAAACACTCCTATTAAGCCGTGTAATAAAAAAATACATTGTAGGTACCTACTGATCTTTATATATTTTTTTACACAAATAAACATATGTATGTAGGTACCTACATATGTATAACGTTACAAATCGCTCAAGACCAGCGGCATCCCTTCGTGTAGCGATGTAATAAGACCAAACAAAACCAGTTATCCTTTAAGATTCTAAATCGTAAAAAAACGAAATTAAACAGTGGCACGGGTCGATGATGGGTTAAGGCGTAAGTTAAGTGCCTTTATGTCCTTTTGTTACGGTCGAACCCTTTGAACTCATTCGTTTCCATTTTTTTTTATTACACACATATATCATTAAATAGCCCCATCTTATCTATAGATTCGTGTTTTCAGTTGAACGGTCGATTTTTTTCAAATACAACCCGACAACAATCCGTTATTAATTTCGTTAATCATTTTAAAACGTGTAAATGGATTTAATTTGTGACATCGATTCGCCGCGTTGCAAATATTAACATTTGTTTTGAGACCGAGTTTGTATACGAAGCAACAGATGATTGTTCGCGTTTTAATTTATGCGCATAATTAACGCGGCGAAATGCGACGATTCTCAACATTTTATATTCCGCGAAGGGAGAGAGTAAAGAGAGCGCCTAACAGGAAAAAAAAGTACGTTTAATTATTCATTTTAAACTTGTCCCGTGCGACGGTTAAAAATCATAATGAATATAAGCCGAGCGATATTCGCGCATAACGAGGTCGGGTCAAAAGTCGCGTTGCAACAATGCAACGCCGAAATTGTACACGTTTTTATTATTGTCCAAAAAACAAGATTTACCTTTGCTGACCCGTGTATGCGCAGGCATGAGAAAATTTTTAACAAGAGACAATCTAACACGAATGAGCAAACACTGACACACAGTATGAACTAGTATTTGATTTTCCACTTTTTTTTGCTGTACATTCAATTTTTCAACTTATGACAATATGTTACCGCCCTAATTTCTCATATTGGACACCTACACATCGTTTACAGTTAACCGTAACAAAATCTAAAGAACAATGCTCATAGTAAATACCAAGAAACGGTGTTCGACGTGTCAGCTTAGAATTTAATACTGATTGCATGCAAAGAGATGCGTTTAGGCGATCGATCGATCAATCAAAATGACAATAGTGATATTATAAAATACTGTGTACAACAAATAGATTTATATACCTGCTATAAATTCAATAATTCAAGCTTACACTTCGAGAAACATAGTGAAAAAATAAAAATTCTATAAATCATACATGCATAGTATAAAATATGCTGTTAGATTAAGCAGTTTTGTTTCAAATTTTTATTTAATTTTACACACTCTGGTAAAAAAATAAATAAGATTGGCGTTACACGTGTGACTTGCGAGCCTTAGTTTGACAACACATTAGACATGTGTATTTATGTAATTTGGAATAAGCAAAAGCGTTACCCATGCAAGAGGAAACATAACGCGCATAATGAGCTATGAAACGAGCGATTAAATTTACTAGTACACCAATAAAACGATACCGACAAAGGAGTGAAGATAACTAAACTGGCGTAATTGCCATGATTATCGAGACGCTTTTGCCCAGCGGTGCTCAAGCTGAGACGGCGATATAATTAACAATATTTGCATACGATAAATATGATACCATTATTTTTTGTTTTAAAATTTTGCCGTCGATTCCGACAGGTTTGTGTACTTAAATTTATGTAAGTACACGTGCAGGATGCCACAAGCGTACATACACGATACACTGCTTTCAATGGGCTACTCAATGGGACTAGGGTAGATAATATTGACCGAGCGGTCCATTCATAGCAGTCGCGTGCAGTAAAGTCCAGTGACGCGTGCAAAGGGTTAAAACGCATCACAATTAATGCAGCTAGGCGACCACAAATATTAATTTGAATAGATCGTCTAAAATTCCAGATTCATTACGAAATAGTTTATCTGTTGCATTGTAAGTATTTTCTATTATAGGCAAATCAAAATTTTATTTAAATATTGTCTATCATTTGATAATAATCATACTCGGTTTATATGAAATTATTTTTTATTATGTATTATTTTTAATATGGGAAAATAAGTTTACGGTGAGGGACACCTCTGGTGCTATATTAGCGTCCTCTCAGGCAACGGTGGAAAAGTGGGGTGCTTCAGTCTCACCGAGACTGACCACACGGTGAAAAACAAAACAAAGAAAGCGCTTGTAACAAAACGAGGTAAACAGTGTCCGAGCTTTTTTTTTCGTTGCGACGAAGCTCAAATTGAAAGCGTCGCATATGAAAAGCGTCGCGTTGCTTTTCTACGGCACGAAAAGCTCGCGTTTCTCAAACTGTTCGTTAAAAGAATGCCTAGGCTAAAACCGAAATTCATTTCGGTTTATAGCAGTACGAAATTTGCACTCGCTGTGGTAAAATTGTGGGAAAATTATCAATAATCTAATTTTTTCTTACATTCATACTACGCGCAATCAAATTTATGCTAATCAAGCACAAACAATGAATCTACAGAATTAACTTAAAGCAAATTATCACTTATTATAGTTTTGCAATGTAAATCATAATATCACTATCTTTTGCTTATGGCAATTTTTTTTTGTTTACATACATACTTATTACCTATTGCATTTTAGAATCTAATCAAATAATGAAGTATACTATTTTATCTCTCAATACTGCACATATGTACATTGATAGAAGGAATTAAGTTCAATATTTCATATATCTAAACATTATTTTATTTCAACTTTTGGTGTTAATTGTTAAACAGATAACATAGTATAATCGAACGAGGAGCTTTTGTGAAATGGTAGCGAATTATAGATGTAATTGTTAAATGAAAGAAAGAAACAAAAAAAAAATAGCGGTCGCAAATGAAAAAGATTAGATTATGGAGTTGTAAGGAATCGACTCTTCGCCGTAATAAAATCCAAGGAGGAAAATCTGTCGAATATCCGATTAAGAAAACAAAGCGGAAACAAAAGGTGTTTGTTTTTGTTCGGCGCGAAGTTCGCGGCGCGGGAATTCCCTGACCCTTAGAACGCGACGTCATCTTTGCGCGAGACGCGATAAGAATATTAATTAAAAATGAAATAAAAATTACTCTGGCGCGACTACGCCGCAGGGGGAAACGAGACGGTGTTGAATCGAGGGGGTGGTCTGGTGGTTCAAAGTGGGAGAAAGGGGGGGGTTGAAAAAAGGGGAATTCGTGTCGTCTGGACGTGGAGCCCGACCAGACAGACTCAGCTCGCATTCGAATCGCGACACACATTTTCTGCCGTTTTTATCGAAATTGTATTTATTGGATCGAAGTTTAGTTTTATTACATTGAAAACAATCAATCGATATCATACAAAAAATATCAGCTGATTTTGATACATTTTTTAGAGCAAAATTTAACGAGTGATTCATAGCAAAATATTTACTGATTACCTATTGATTCAAATGTTAAGAAAATATAGCCCATACTATATATTTTCTATACTATATACGTATGAATAATATAGTACCTATAGAAAATATATCCACAAAGTTTTCTTTTGCAATGAATATTCTTTTTTGCTTGCAACAAGTAACAACTGACCAATGTCTCTAATTGGTAAGGAATAGGTAGAGTTTTAGATAAACATATAAATTTGTATGTACATATGTAGTAAAAATCGAATAAATATACATTTGCAGAACTTACGATTACAAAATACTTTAAATGGATGTAGAAATATATATATATATACATATATATATTTAAATTGACAATATACAATTATGTATTATACAATATTCAATCAAATTAAATTATCCTATCGCTGAAACTATAATACATACATACATACATATGTACATAGCTGCATTCTGAACATTATAAGTTATCGAATTAATCGTATACTCATCTGTTTACATGCCGTTTTGCAATTTATTATAAAACGACGGTTTTGATCATTTGGAGCATTAATCTAATCTTATGAGTTTAACAAGAAATTAATTCTAAAAGCAAAACAAAATATTTAAACGGATTAAAAGTAAAATTTTATTATGATACAAAGTAAATTAGTTAAATCGACAAGGAATGGGCTATGTACAAATCGCAAGATGACACAAAATAATGTTTCTAGAAATATAATGCTTTTTAATAATTTAATTAACGTATTAAAACCGTGGATGAGTTTGTTTATCATAATGTGAAATAAAAAACGTGTGGCAGAATACCTACATATGTGATAATTCATCGATGCTAAATTTTCGTTTAAATTTCATATAAAATCGACGAACAGACATTTTTTATGTGTGTTTTAGACTTTAATTGGACGTTGGCTATTCGATAATTAGCTCCGATAGCGGTTGAAAATTTTATGACGATTTCTAAGCGCGTGCGAAAGTTGCGTTCGTTCCGCAAATTTTACATTTTAATTGGTAAACACATACAATAAATTGTTATTTTGTTAAAAATATACCGGTGCACGTTTACAATTTTATATGTATGTCCGTTTAACGCGTTGTCATCCGAAATCAACGTTGATATATGTGCACTCGCCAATCACTCTCAGAGGACACAAAAGGCACTCCGATCCGTGATGCGTTCAAAATCCGAGAAAAAGGCAGGTTGATATTTTACTATACACTATTTCTCTTTTATTTATTTTTTGTTCACTATCTAGTCTTAGACGTCATTAGTTTCACACTGTCAAGAAGTCAGCGACGTGAGAAACGAGGAGTGATGATCAAAATTCGGACGATTTGTTAAGTCCACCCACGCTCTACAAATGCACGATCGAATGATAAATATATTACATTATTTCCATATTTTTTTAAATTATATACATACAACATAGGCTTTACACATTCACACTTGCACGAATATCGTAAAATGCCCTTTAGCACACAATTTAACTTATTTTACATAAAAAAAATTTGACCATACTATTCGTCGTATTTTTTAGACGATGGTCAAACTTCAATTGCACGTCAGAAAATGTGCGTTTTTTTAAATTACTTTTTTTCTTCACATACACACACACAAATATAGGTATAACATAAAAAGAACACGAATATACGAATATTATACACTCGAATAAAAATATTCACATTACAAATACAATGTAATAATACTTTCGATTGGTTTGCCTATATGCGATTATTCTTTACGATTGTTTTTATGTGCAATTTCATTTTAATGAGCTTTTTAAGCGCACTGCTAATTTGCGTGCGAAATGTTTTCATCAATATTTAAACACGATACACACAAGGCATTAAACGTCAAAGTTTATATATCACCAACGCATACTTATTTATACACACACACACACACACACACACACACACCTGAGGACTTGGATTTTAATTTTAACACTTCACAAAAGAACGGCCATACTTTTGACAGATTATATAAATACTTAATACGCGACCAAACAACGCAACAAAACACACACACACACACACCTGAAAAAACGGCAAAATTTCACAACAATTGTTCGGCACACTGCAACCAGAGCAACCGACTGATGATATAATATATGAACATTTCAGACGTCAAAGTGGCCAAAACCGTTTTTTGTTACTGAAAAGTCGCGTGCCGAAATTGAAAATTTTCACGGTTTTTTTTTTCGGTACTTCATACAAAACAACACTGATCAAATCGGACGAAGGGACACGAAATACGTGATTTTTGACAGATGTCTCCGATTGAAAAATTCACCGCACATTGACAATAGTGTAAAGGTTTATTAGATAAAAAATATTGTAATAAAAAAATTACCTTGGGCAATTCTGACCGCTGGCATTTTGATTCTCATCTTGTACCGGTTGTCGCAGTCTCGTTGCACCGCGACAATGTTTACGATCGAAAAAACCCACCTCCGACAACTAAGTAACTAACTACCGAACGAAACCAAAAATAAAACAATAATAATAATAATGGTGAAAATTCGCAGAACTGAACTGAACGTTTTTAATAATAACAAAAATCACAGTGGTGCGGTTCACAGTGGTTTGTGTGACCCATGTCTGAAGGGGTGCGGGTGCGCCTCGCCGCGCCTCACATGTTGGGAAACGTATCGCGAGCGGGTGTATAACAAGTAGTAAAACTGGTGTTATTTCGAGTGTGGAGTGTCGGGCGTCCGCGCGCGTCCGCCGCCCCGGTCCGAGTGCGGCCGCTGGCCATGCGAAGGGGGGGAGTGAGGGGCGCTGGTCGAGGGGTGCGAGAGGGACGCAAGCGCACACGAAATTGGTGTCAGAGGGAGAGATGGCGGCGGTCGGGAGGGCCGCAGGAGGCCCGCGCGCAACCGACGACACGCGAAAATCGCAAACGGCCGGACACGCGCACGCACACTGCAATAACGACCGTTTTCCTTTGAACAAGGGGGAAAACACAACGAGCGAGCGATACTCGGCGAGATCCTCCGCTGCCAGGAGCTCGGAACATTTTCCAACTCAGCTTTTTCACCGTCGAAATTGCGGTGGTCTCAATCCGCCAATCAACTTGTTGTGCTTTTATATTAAAAGTATAGGCGATAGGCGATTTTTGCTCAAGATTTTGATTTTTTATAATTCGGTCACTACTCAGTCAAACGTAATGCCTAGTCCCCACATGCGCACGAATGTTTGACCGGGCGATCGTCCGCTGCTCCACGGGTGACTACGGGCGCACGGGCGCACACGGGCGACCGCTCCACACATGGGTGATCGCGGGCGAAATAATTTTTTATAAATATGTAAAAATCAAAAAATAAATTTATTGTCGCTCATTACATTCTCAACTATTAACTGTAACTTGATTTGATATAATTTTATCTTAAACCGCGATCACCCATGTGTGGAGCGGTCGCCCGTGTGCGCCCGTGCGCCCGTAGTCACCCGTGGAGCAGCGGACGATCGCCCGGCCAAACATTCGTGCGCATGTGGGGAGCAGACATTAGAAACACTCTAGTCTTGACCGATTTAAAATCGATCTGGTTTTCAATCAAATGAGCTTCGTCACCATCTCGGCTCAACTACAACCCTCTTTTTTTGTAGTTGCGCGAGAAAAATGTCCTTCCTAAGTGGGACAGAGTATAGAAGACAAGTCGAAGTAACTTTTATATGTACATACAAGAGAGCGAGTTAATTTTTCAAGTTTTTATTATTATTTTCAAGTTAAATTCGCTTGAAGTTTCAGCAATGATTGTATAAAAAATTTTCTTCGCTTCGAAGTGAAATCCGCTCTGATTGCGAGGTCGCGTACAAAAGGCACCGTTGTTAGTGTCCGTTTTATTTAGTTATTTACATACATAGGTTGTTTGCGTTAAAAAATAAAATACTGTTTTTGCATAAAATGAATTTTGAAAGATGTGTAAAAATTGGACTTTTACGATCGAATTTTGCACAAAAAGTTTTCGTAGGTATACAAAATTAACGAATACATGTATGTATAGCATATTTTTGCCAAGTTTGTTTACAATAAAAGTTTATTTGGCAAAAAAAATTCCTCGGTTAAGGTCAAGAACTCATTGTACACATTAGTAGATACTATATAATCAATTTTTTCGATGTGGTTTACTATTTAAATTATATTCATTCAATTTTTGTAGTTTCTTTGTTTATTTTATAATGATATCAATAAGTAATCTCCAAAGTTTTTTAACAGTTTTTTATACAATATACATATGTATACTCGAATTTTGAATTTTGAAATTTTGTAGATGTATCCTTTGGCTAATTTTAAATTACATCAAAATAAAAATAAATTGTATTTAATCAATACTATTTTTTTATGAATCATATAAAGATGGTCAAAACAAAGAAATAAAAATTCTTATAATAATTCAATGACGTATTTTTAAGCGGAAGACCGCTTACAACAATCAAAGTATAGGTAGGTATGTACATATGTACATGCGACAAATGTGATTCATTTAAACGAGATAAGATACAACGCCATGATTACAAATCGGTGCATTTTCCTCATGCGATTACAAACTAACCAATTCCGAAAACCAACGGTTGTCGACCGCCCCTTTTTGGCGGGAGATTTGTCCTGTGTGTGTCGCACGTATGACCGCGCGCGCCGGTCCATCCCTCTCTAGCCCTCGTGGCCGGCTCACACACACACAAACCCACACACACACCCCCATGGAAATACATACAGCCTCCGCCCTCTGAACCAGGTGTTCCAGGGGAGAGGGGAGGGGATGGGAGATGAGGGGATGAGGGGCGAAACCCCCGACGTCACACTGAGACGACGCTGCGCGGCGTCAAGACGCGTCGCGATTCCGACCAACTTTGTCGGAAACTTTTTCGACCGGAAATAGCAAAATATAAACTTTCTTTGTAAACGAGGTCACTCGGAAAATATGTATTCGATAAAAACTCGTTATGTTCTCATTCGAAATAATTTAATTTCTGTATACCAACGCTCCATCGAAAAATTGACGAGGAAATGACTATGATGATCACTGTTCTGTGAACTTATTGGCTTAGTTCTAATTTTACCATCGGAACAATAAATTGCGAATCTTCTTTTCTTAGTAATCTACCAAACAAATTTTCTTAAACAATGCGGTGTGTGAAATTTACAAATGAGCTAGAAAAATGCATTTGAAATTGTTGCTGCGCGTGAAAGGTTTCCTATAATAGTCAAAATTATTGTTGCAAGCTGTAGTTACAATTCGAAACTTTTGTCATAAACGCGAATGAATTGTTTTTACTAAGAATAACAATGTTGTATGATATTTTTTTCTCAATACATACATATCTCAACAATTATTGATTTGTTTAGCTTCAGAGACATTTTATTATATATGTATGTATGTACATAGGTATAATACCTATCACCACTTTTCTTTCCTTATAAATAATAAATTATTCAATATGTACTTTGTCTTGAGAAATCATTCCATGTATGTACATATATGTATATAAGTTTTCAATATGTCTTTTCATCATCATCATCATCATTTTCAACCGTTCACCATCCACTGCTGGATGACGGCCTCTCCATCCTCTTCCATTCCTGTCCGTCTTGAGCAATCTGCATCCAGTTTACTCCACACATTCTTCTCATTTCACCAGCCCATCGTTTGCTCGGTCTACCTTGTTTTCTTTCGCATGCTCTCGGATACCATTCCAGTATTTCTCGCGTCCATTTTCCATCCATTCTTCTCGCTATAATTATGTCCAGCCCATTGCCATTTCAACTTTTTCACACGTTCCGCTATATCTGCCACCCTGGTCATGCTTCTTACTATATGAGTCGCCTAGTTCCAAATCCCGATAAGTCCACAATATATAAAAAAACGAGGATAAAATATTTTCTGGTTCTAAGAATGTTTTCAAATGATGCCTTATACTTGAATTATTCCAAATACCGCTAAGTGCGCCGTAAAAAAATATTGAAAATCAGTGTTTGTTCCAAAAACTGACAATTGCACTATGATAAAAGCCATATTTAGAAACATACAACAATAAGTCCATGTTTCTTATCTCAATATTTTGTTTAATATCAACAAAATTAAGTTTAAATGAGTTTAAACGCCATCAAGCAAATAAGTATGTAGCAGAAAAACCGCGTTTGCGAACAAGTGAGTTTTATGGACTTATCGGGATTTGGAACTAGGCGACTCATATGTCTTTTATGATATAAAATAAAAATATAACTGTATTTCCAATTTTCTCATATGGACACAGTCATAGTTTTTTTTTTAAATATTATTTTCTACTGCCTAAATGGACTTGGACATGCTATAATACTATTAGGTTTAGAACGGCAAAAGGTCTTCGTAGCAAATTAAAAGTGTCTTGGCCCGTAGGGAAGCCGAAGTGACAAGTCTAGCAAAGAGACGACCTTGCCGGGTCAGACGCTGTAAAGCCACGAACAGTTTTCCGAGTTTAATTCAGTTCTACATAGAAAAAACTTAAAATATATATAGGAAGTCGTAAATTTCGCCAAAGATTAAAGATTAATTTATTAACAACTATAAAAGTCCACTTAAGGCCATCAATTCGAATTTACAATCGGTCGTATAATTGGCACAATGGAATAAATAATAAAATTATGAATGGGTTCGCTCATGAAGAAATAAAATTTAGACTGTTAAGGCGAAGCTCGACTAGCTTATTGTAATGGTCACATTTGGACACGCTAGCCTTCTTATACATACATACATATGTATGTACATAAGGCGAACTCACATTTATGTACATAATCAAATCGAGATAAATCTAACTAAAGAACTAATGCAGGATAGCTAGGATTGCGTACACACGTACATGTATTATAGTCTAACCTTTCAGTTATCAGCGATACAACATCGCCGTACACAAACCGCCGTTGACCTTTTCCCGCAAATATAAACACGAACGTGAATATGTACGCGTACATATATACGAGACGATTTTCCGCGCGTAAAATTAAAAGCTCAAATCTTGTAAAAATTCAACGACGACGGCGGTGGCGGCGGCGAAAACGTTAAAGAATAAAAATCTATTAAGTTCACCGCTCCAGTCTGCCGGCTAAGTGAGGTTAATTAAAAGCGAAAACACTTCTTCTTTCCCGGCTCTTAGTTACGTCGGGAGAGTTTCAGGGGGATGATGGAGAAGATGGTGGGTTAAAGAGTGGGGTTTAGGGTGGGTTTGGAAGAGGGTGGCGTCGCGGAAAAACTGGCGCGTCCCGACGCCGACTTAAAACGCGGCCAAATTTACTACGAACGTGAAAGCCTTATCAATGAACGGATTTTTCACTTGTTTTGACGGGGAACTCCCCTCTTCCACCGGAAGCAGCGGAAAACCCCCCCACACCGTTTCCCCACTTTTGCTTCCTTCGCGTCTTTCTCGCGTTGTTTTCCCGGTGAATTGTTTGTTTATGTAATGAGTCGCGACTTAAAAGTGGGGTGGTCTAGCTGGGAGGACTGCAGGCGGGTGACTTTAACGTGGAACGAAATAAAGAGGATGAGGAAGAAGGGGAGGGTAGGTCACGATGGTCCGCTGCTGCTTTAATAATATCGTCAATGTTTAGCTAAAGATAATTAATGTCTCAAACAAATTAACGATCGCCTTATTTATGTACCAGTTGAATTATCTAAATATAGATTCGCGGCGCGTTAAACCTATTAAATATATGCATATTTACCATCACAATCATATAATGTCGAAATGAACCGATAACAACAGCTCGGTGGAATACGGTCATTCATTCATTCACTATCTACCTACACTAACTAACTATCTATACGAACGAGCCTATGCTTATGTGCGCTAGACAAATCAATATGTAATCGTAAAAATATACAGACTTTATTTTGAATGAATATTGAAATGGTCAGAATGAACATTCGTATTTGATTTATCTTGAAGTCTTCATACCATTTTAATATTGAACTAGTAATATCTTACGATGGAAAGTATGGAAAGATGTATGTATGCTTGGTATAACACGAAGAGATCGTAAGAGGAATACATGTGTAAGAAGTATGACCAAAGTGATAGATATAGCGAAACGTGTGAAAAAGTTGAAGTGGCAATGAGTTGGACACAGCGAGAAAATGGTATCTGAGAGGATGTGAATTATTAACTAACTAGAACAATATTTAACTACATATATGTACATATGATAGGGATACTAAAAGTATATTTATAAAAATGTATGGACACAGTAATCAAATACTGGCTACTGTTGATTTTATTTAGTTTCTTATGAATATTAATAAGATGACTATAATTAGACATTGCATCATATTATGCACAAAAGCTTTATTAAATTTATCAAAAGAAAAAAAAATAAAACGAAGAATGAAACGAGGATGGAGTGCTTTTGAAAAAAATTAACATGGTTTTTAAATCCAACATTCCGCTATGCTTATAGAATAAGGCATACGACCAACGCGTACTGCCAGTTACGACGTATGGATGTGAAACGTGGATGATAAAATCAAGAATGCTACGTGCACAGTTCCAGTTCCAGTGCACACAGTTCCAGTGCACACAGAGAAGCAAGGAAAGATGTATGCTTGGTATAACAAGAAGAGATTGTAAGAGGAATACATGGGTAAGAAGTATGACCAAAGTGGCAGATATAGCAGAACGTGTGAAAAAGTTGAAGTGGCAATGGACTGGACACACGGCGAGAATAATGGATGGCAGATGGCCGCGAAAAATACCTGAATGGTATCCGAGAGGATGTGACATTTAACATGGAAGACCAAGTGGACGATGGGCTGTTGAATTAAAGAGAATGTGTAGAGTCAATTGGATGCAGATTGCTCAAGACAGACAGGAATGGAAAAGGATTGGAGAGGCTTTCATCCAGCTGTGGATGGTGAACGGCTGAAAATGTTGATGAATATCTTATAATTTACTTTTCATTTGAAGTTTTAGAATTACACACTAGAGTCAAACGTGAATATTCACTATGTCATCATAATAATAATGGATACCTATGCCTCAAATGCTAACATACCTCTACTAGAAAATTACATTTGTAAAAATTCGAGTTTTACTCACCCCACCGTTGCGTTGATTATAAATGGTGCATTGTAAAGTTTCAACGAGGTGAGGGTGAAGGGGGGGGGGGGAAAGCTTTCGAAAAGCGCACGAGCGAGCTTTTCATTACCGGTTTTTCTTCGCGGTTCACGCGGCAGAGTAACTTCGCGTTTTTCTTCGTTTTTCCGACACGACCCGGTTAACCGGCGTTACCGAATCACGCTTCATTTGTCCCCGGGCGTGTAACAGGGGGTGGATTGAAAAGTCACCCTTCGGGGAAAATGGGGGTGTGAACGTCTAGTTTTTCCTATCGAACACTAGGAAGCGCGCGCGAGCTTGGCGGTTTAAGCCAGGACGCAAACCGGAAGTCGATTCATAATGCAATCCAGACAACCGGCTGCTTTGACAATTTTGCAATTAACAGTCTGCGGAGTCTATTTGTCATTTCGTCGACTAATTAGTTCAAACTAATTTCCTGTCGCTCAAAACCAATGCAATGTGGCCAACAACTGCTCTCGAATCTTAAAAAAATCTTTCAAACATATCAATCGTCTTGAATTAAGTAACTACCACACCTGTTTAATGCAAAATCTATCGAGTGAATTCAAGCATATTTATGCCAATAAAATAAATCAGACTTGGCCGTGTGCACATTTCGTATAAGATTGTAAGAAATAACCATTTCCTGTGCTTACCATCACCGCCAAAAGTTTTGCCCTCTTTCAATATTTGTCCCCTTGTCTTTGAGGTACTGCTTGCTTTGAGGTCCAAACCGGCACATCCTGCCCTCAAAGTCTTTATTGCCGAGGGTGTCGCAGTCAATGAACTCCCTAATGTCTCAGGGATGAAAGAGAACTTATTTCAAACCCCAAGTCTCATTCGCTATAAATGCAGAAAATCGAATATAAAACCGTGCCGAATCTTAAGCGTTGATTCATTACATTTCAATTAAATAAATAATAATACATAATACGAAGAATTTAAAGTGAATATATTAGCATTCGTGGCGCAAGGACTCGCCAAGCGATTTAAGGGGGAAAATATATTTTTAGAAAGACCAAAACAAAAACGATGTCTCGCAAGAGGGGGCAAAGGGACATTTGTTTACTTACACCCGAAATTCGTTCCACAGAAGATAACAAAATTTCATCTAAAAATCACACACGAAAACAGGGTCAAACCGAGCCTATTCAAATGAAAGACACAACATAAACAACCAGTGAATTTTATTATCAATAAGCGACACTTGATCGATGAATAATTAAAACGATAATAAATAAATTAATGGAATTTTTTTTTATAAAATATCTTTTATATTATACAGTTGAGACGTTGTAAGCTCTTTAGCATTTTGCATGCCCTTTTCGAGTATCGAAGTGTACGTAAAAGTGAATACTTTCACTTCGACGTGAATCTCTGATGAAACCACGATTTCGCCTCACTCGAACGACGACGGTTGGCCAAGATCGACGAATAACCACGGTTTGAGAAGCGCTTCACTCTCGGGTGTGACGTCGTTTTCAAGGTTAACTAATGGTGAACGAGAAAAAAAGAACAGAAGATAAATAACCTAGGCCTAGTGGGGAGGAAGAAGGGCACTCGCTACACAGTGCCAGAAATAGACGTTAGCCCTTCGAATGAAATGTATGGCAACGTGTCCTCGCGTCAGCGCGTAACCGTACTTTTATTTTAAACTTTAAATTGAACTGTCTGAAATCGTAGATGCAATTGATCTGCAAATATAAATACCAAATCCAACAGAACTTTGACTATTTCTTACCTGAGACAGGACAAGCGAATGGTTGAAGGTTACGGTTGGACGATGTCGGTTCATTTCGATATTTGCAACTATTATAATTTGTGTAATGACAATGCTGTTTCACAAAATGAGCTGAGTTTAGTTGCACCGCCAAACTGACCTACCTCAGGTGGATATTTGCCCACTCATCGTTTGCACAATGCAGCTGCACCCAACCTTGAATACTCGTACGTAGATAGACGTCAAGAGCACAATCGCGATAACTCACAAGCTCTTGGATAACGGGTGATGATGGTTACGGCTATGGTTATCACTCGAAGTTCACAGACACTCCTGACGAGTTGCATATGCAACGTCAGTACAACGATTGGTCAAGGGTGCAAAGCAACAGACAACCAGGATGTAGCGCTACTCCGCAAACTCTAGCCCTATAATTTTAATTTTTTTTTCACATTTTAATATATCATCAACGATTTCAATTTTAATTGCATGTGACTAATTTTGTAAAAAATATTATTATGGTAATTATATTGATGGTGTGAAACGAAGTCGCGGTTAGACCACCGAGCTTTGCGCGTTGATACCGTCTAACGGGGAAAGCGTCGAAATCAAACACTCATATTCGCACACTCGCCAATAAGATACGTGCGCATATTCCGCCTAGGAGGAAAGATAAATATTTGATTTTATAATTTGGTTTGATTGCGTCCGATGCGCATGCAACGCCTAGCGGTAAAGATGCACCTCGCGAGTGCAACAATGGACGGTGCGCAATTATGCGGCTGGTAAGAGAGAGATAACTTCACACGGACAATTATGCACGCACATCATATATCCACTTTGATGTTATGTGTTGTACCTAGGTTCGATTGTCGGTCTCGGTGTCTGTCTGTGCGTCTGTGACCCGGAACAATGGATGGCCGCACGCTGCTTATCGCTTTTCGGATTTTCAAACTTTTCCTGGAAAATTTAAACTGTCTACCTAACGCTTGTAACAATAGTGGCACACCGAGACGGGAAGATTTCGACTCTGGAGGTATAAACGTTTTAAAATTCAACTGAATTATTCATGGTGTGTGCATAATTTGTTATGACGCGTCGAATGCCATAGAAATATAAAGCTTTTTACTTACAATTCCGGACACAAGTTATGTCTATGAGTGGAAATTAATTTCAGTCAAAGCAAAACTTCTCAGAAAAGTAACTTCTGTTATTTAACGTTTTCTTCATTAACGTTTTTTATGCAAATTGAATGTGAAAAACACTTTTCAAATTACTTTTATTAAATTAAAATATTTTTCACCATACATGAATCAATGAATATTACGTAACAAACCGCACCCTGTAAATAACTGTGGATCAAATTGCTTTGAAGCGTTTCTTGCATAATTTTTTTTTCAATATTTTTATTGTATCCGTATTTTACAATACGTTCAACCATCGAACGATGACCAAACTACGGTCATACGACGTACGAATAATAGGAGTTTTTTTAAGACGCCGTCTTCGCTCAGATCGAACGGATAAATATTTAAATAAAATACGTTTTCCGCAAAGGGATTTTTAAAGCTGGGAAGCAATGGTATCAAATGTCGAGCCATCTCGACCGTTCATTGTTGCGGATGGATTATGATCCATCGCTACTTTGACCTCTGGGCGCCTCTGGATGTGCTTGCTTTCTTTGCTGCGATAAAGAGGAACTCGTGTGACAGGCAGCACCCGTCGATTATTACAGCTAACCTCGTCTTATTGTGAACCAGCACATGATGGAACCAATATGTCTGAATTCAAGAAACATGAGAACGTATGATACGAGACAAAGTCCATATGGAAGATGAGAACTTTGGATATTAGCGATGAGCTGAGCTATAGCAGTTAACTGCGAAGTAACCTATGGACAGTAAAATCTAATCAGCACTTTTCCTTGACCCGTTGATCATGTCTAGAAAATAACTCTTTCTGAACATGATATTAATTTTAAAAACACTCTTATTGCAGAATATTGAATTACAAGTATCAATTTTATTATCGGATTCAAAGTGGATACTTAAGTTTTAACTGAAAATCGTGCATATGTCGGTGGTGTTTTCTAACTGTTTTATATCAGTAAAATTATATGAAAGCTTTTTCAACTGTGTACTAGAATGATCTTTATTACTGACGTACGTTCATTAATTTACATTGAATACCAAACAAACGTCATTTATCAAGTGCTCAGCGGAATATATTTGCAACGAGAGTGGGTCACCTGCTAACTAAGGATCAATTCAAGAGACTGCTAAACCGCTAACGGTGTCCGAACCTCTGGCTCTGAAATCCTCCGGTTCGACACGATCGCAAACGGGTGTGGATAATGCACCGGAGTGCATCGAAATGAATGCACCACGTTCGCGACATTACCCATTCATGAGCGAAAGACAGTCCAATGGACATTTCGCCGATGTGGGAAGTGACGAAATTTTTTTTGTGTCGTCATCAGACATGTGGGATGACATGTGCTCGTGATAGCCATGTGCTCGTCATAATTACGAATAAAATGGTTCGCAAGTGTGCCATTAAAAATATATAGAATGTAACTGGACTTGAGCTGAAAGCTCGATTTTGCAATAGGGAGGACTGGAGTCACTTATAAATTAATATTTTGAAATATTTGGGTTATATTCGACAAGCAGAGATGAGTTTTCGGGGAAGGTCAAGGGCCAAGAGGAGGGTGGTCTGCAAAGGGTCGTAAATTTTTCAATACCCGAGGGTCTCTGAATTATCTTGAAAAGTCTTGAGATGTTGCCGTCACACGTGTTTCCAATATTCCACGAGAAGCATGTGGTCCATATGCGGTGGTCCATTTGTAAACACGGCCAAGAAGGAGACGAGAAATCCTTTCTTTATAAAGACTTAAATTTCGAAATTTCAACATTTTAAAACGTAACAATTGACACACACTTGCAATGTAACGAGTGTTACAATAAAGAGGATTATCTGGGATTGTGCACTTCAGATGCAATACGCATCCTGATGAGATAACATTGTAATATGTCGTGAATAGCTCAACAATGGAAAGAAATGGACCAAAGCATTGTGTACATACTACTAACTACTACAAAGTTCCAGGAGTAGATATTTGGACGATGCACCTACAAATAATATTTATAGTGAAAAAATTTAATTTTCCAATACACGACTACAAAAAAAATTAAACAAAATTTTAATCTATAATCTACGGAATATTAATTTCAAATCAAGTTCAAATGCTGATACATTTGTACTTTCAATAAAAACTTTCCGGAAACTTAATTGACACGTATTTTATATTACAAAGAAAATAAATGTAAAGACACTTTGAATAGACGTATGTATAGTGTTAAAGTGTACTAATTCACGACTATTGAATTGTATAGTATCGGATTTCATTCTAAATGAATTTTAATGTATCGCTTATCTCTCCTTGTCGATATAATTTCCTTATTCTTCAAGGCTGGCTCTAAAGCAGCAATGGATCTAGCAAATATCAAACCGATCGAATGTCAAGGATGTCCTGTCGTAAGTGGATCACGATTGAAGCAAGAATAGACCTACCTTTCGACAGGTACAAAACACAGTTGCGACACCATTACGCTTTTGCACGGGCGACCTTATTGGATGTAAATTTACGACGTGCGAAAAACTTCAACAGTCGGCGGGCGACCATTGTTGGCCAAGACAAATATTTTGACAGCGACGTCATGCGGTCCGTTATTTGAAAAGGGTCCGATAAAAGGAAAAAGTGCAAAAAGGACACAGAAGCATTGCGATTGTGGTTCAATAATGACGACAATCATCGGCGACAAAGAAAAGTAGCAACAATGCATACGCCAACCCGGGTGTTCTGAAGGAAAGTACTAGTGAAAGTGTTGCAAATGCTAGCAAAAAATTATGCGGCTTACATACGACTTTACATGCGAAGCTTAAAATCTATTTTGTTATAGATGTTTGAAAACTCTCACCTCGTTTTATACATTCTTTTGAAAGGCCTGTATTTATGTATAACCGTAAACATTTCGATCATATCTAAACGAAGGTCTAACAATATTACCTTCACCTTTTCATGCGATTCCCCTCTCTCACGGGTCATCTAGTTTTGATCGATTTTATAATTAAATTTTATTACGGCGATTTATGTTTATTACTTAATTTTTTTTCAACGCGTCTTTTAACCATACAAAAAGCGTATAGCGTGCAAATTTCAAAACAACGAAAGATTCCACAGAACAATGAAAACAACACGTTCTTTACACGTTAGACAGAAGACGGCGAATTCTTCACACAACGGACTCCCGTATTTGCTGAGTTAACTTGCACTATGCAACGTGCACTTTAGTGCAAAACGTCAATACTGACGCGTATCGATATAAACCGATTCGTCAGGGATGGTACATTGGTACCGTAATGTCGTTATTGTTATTGGATTTGTTTAAAGCGTGCTCTTCTAACTGTATCTATACGTACCTACCTTTTTGACGGCAATTATTTTGCGAAACAAAATTAGCATCATAGTAAAATTTACATTGAAAATTATAACCCTTGATTCGATCGTCCGATCGACGTCATACATGCAACTCGAGACCTATTCAACGTGATGCATTACACAGTATAACAATTGCAGAGACTCCGTAGTCTACTCATTGCTATATAAAAATAAAATTTCAGTAAGTTTAATACGATTATAATAAAAGGGGATAGTTGATACAGCGTAAAAACAAAAGCAATGCAAAGTTAAAGTTGATTAGATATTTTTGGCTCATTGCAGCATGAGATTTATAATAGTGAAACCAGTAACAAAAAATTTAATTTATTTCAGTTTTTTATGCAATTTAATTGAGTGAGTGAAATGGCGTGACGGTTTTAGTGTGTTAATGCATTGTTACGAGCACTCCTACGTGTCAGTGAAGGAGGACATACAATATTGACACTTTTTTGATGTCGGACGAGGGGCACGGTCCACTATTTGCATTGAATGGGACCCGCGAGAGGACCGCGGGCCTGCCTTCCAGGGCCGCCTTTGGACCACGCATAAATTTTTATCATTACATAATTTTTTACGACCACGCTCTTGTGCGAAGACAGTGCGCCCAATACACGACACAACGCGAGAGATTCATACGTTTAATTATTTAAACTAAACTAAAAAAATAAACTCAGTCCTTTAGGGATACTAAATAGATTAGAATTGTAGTGAAAACACAACATATCTATATATGCATACGAAATTGTACTATATAAACTGAAAAATTGTTAAGCCTATACGTGACTTTGTAAAAATAGCTTAGTACCTGGCTTAATACGATTGATTCAATCAGTAATTGTAAATATTTTACACCGTATAAGCTAAAAGTCAAAACAAAAATGGGTAATGCTTTTAATAAAAATTATTAGAAGCACTCTTGTGAAATCATATGTATGTAATTTTTGATCATTTAAAGTTATAGCGTTTGATGACAGACGTCTTTAAAAAGCTCATATTTATATGAATAAGTAAATCCAACATTCCACTATGCCTTAAAAATAAGGTATACGACCAATGCGTACTGTCAGTTATGATGTATAGATGCAAAACGTGGATGCTAAATTCAAGAATGTTACGTAAGATCCAGTGCACTCAAAGAAGCATGGAAATATGTGTGCTTGGTATAACAAGAAGATATCGTAAGAGGAATACATGGTTAAGAAGCATGACCAAAGTGGCAGATATAGTGGAACGTGTGAAAAAGTTGAAGTGGCAATGGGATGGACACATAGCGAGAAGAATGGATGGCTGATGGACGCGAGAAATACTCGAATGGTATAATATGAGAGGATGTGAAAGATAGCATCGTTGACCGAGTGAACGATGGGCTGATGAATTGAGAAGAATGTGTGGAGTCAAGTGGATGCAGATTGATCATGACAGACAGGAATGAAAGAGGATTGGTGAGGCATTCATCCAGCAGTGGATGGTGAACGGCTGAAAATGACGATGGTGAAGTATCAAGTGCATGGTCTAAAAATTATTAAAAAAGCGTTATCTAATTATGATCATCGTAAAAGTGGACTATTCACGAATAATTAAATTTTACCGAATGTGTTAGAGGTTGTGCTTTGAATTTGAACGTCTTGGCTGCATTTGCATCTATATTCATGAGGGGGTGCGCTGGTCCAGAGGCGTGCGCCTGTGACCAACGCCCCATGGCGTGGGTGCGCGCCGCAGCCAAAGGGTCAAACAATGGGTCACGGCTCCATACGTCGCTCTTCCAACAAGACTAATGGTGCATAATTGCAGTGCGATCGCCAAACGCGCTCATTGTACAAAAAACAAACAATCCAAAAGAATCGACGATTTGACGATGAACAGTCGCACTGTGGTGACACGATGCGGTAGAGAGACTCACGTCGATATCGCTATGGGAATGCCAAATGACCCGCTCACAGATATAGCTTTGACCTTTTTTTCCCCCCCTCGTGTGATGTGGCATTTGGGATCTTGGCCGGATATGGGAATCTGTGATCCATCGCGATGTGCGCGATGGTCCTCGTCTGTCCGAACCTAATAGGAAAAAATATAGCTATTTCGGGAAGAGCAATCATCAGAGGCGTCATAAAAAACGTTTCCTGTTAGCCTTTTTGGTGTTAATATGACGCTCATCATGTGGCATTCAATGTGACCACATGTCGCTGATGATGGTTTAATTAAAACTTACATTTTCCGATCGCAGTCTTGTTTGGATCGAAAATTTTCTTGAGCAGATTCGACAGGTATGTCTACCCCACGCATTTTATACCCTTATAAATACGATCACAATCTTTGACCATTGAATTCCGAATAATAGCGAAAGATCGAAGGGTCCATCTACCACGCGTTGTGACCATTTTTTTTCGCTATATTAATAATAATGGACACATCCCCCTCGATATCCAGTTTTTTTCCCTTCTGCATTTTTACACGGTCATTTCGTCTTTATGGGGAAGATTTTTCGTTAAAGTTAATCGATTCGTTCTGAATTGTTTTTTTCGATCAACTAAATGTACTTTTACTCGTAAGAACAGTTGGCTTAGAGTTCAAAACAACAAAGGATGAAGTATTGATTAAAAACAAGAGTCAAAAACAATATGCTTGACCAACAATCCAAACCACATTAAAGTGGTTTTTGATCTTAAGATGAAAAAAATAAATTTTAATCAATCAAATGCTTACAATTTTTTATTTTGAATGCGTATAATGTTGAATTTCCCATTTTTTTTCTCCACTAGCATCAGGTAAACATATCGGACTATAGTCGGACCTGTGAGTCCGCAACAGGTATAATAGTCACCTGTCGGCAAAACAGAGCAGGACCAAGAGTGACCTTCGTCTTTTGTCCTCGAAATACATATACGAAATCCAAGGATCCTGAGATCTTTCACATAATGTCCTGCTTTGATATATCAGGACCAACCTTTTGTGTTGTTTTTTTTGAAAGACGCGAAGGATAGCTAAAACCACGTAGGAATTTTAATCGAATTCATATGGCGATTTAATCAGCAGTAAATTATATTCCGTCAATGTATGTATGTACATATTATTTTTACTGAAATTTTGAGCGAAATAATATTAAATGTGGATAAATTAATAGCGTTCCACTATTTGTTTTTGTATTGAACTTTATCGCAAACTTATGACATCACTCGCATTGTGCACTTAAACTGTGTTGCATAAATAATATGCAAAACACTTGAAACTGTCAGCGTTGAAGTTGTATGGTGACATGGTAGTTCTGCTATAGAATTTGCTTACATCGAATCATAATTATTGTATTATGTTTTGATTAAACTTTGAACTTCTTATTGACGATGAGCGCTTTCAGCATTTTGACGTTGAGTGTGCGATTGTACGATATGTAATCTTATTTAGCGAAAGTTGTGTGGTGGTCACGTAAGGCTTTCAGCATAATATTTGTACCATCATCCTCGTTGAATCTGACCCACGTACGCGAGCTTATTGGACGCCAAAATCCCCAAAGCACAAAAATTTAATAATAATACGAGTATAACGGTGAACCCTCGACGTCACAGGACACTAATGGCTCCCGGGTCAAATTACGGGACAGATTCACGCAAGATACGGGTCTTATTTATTTTGGGGACACGTCCGCCCGGATTTCGGGTCACTTTTGGGTTCGGCCGCTCCAGATGAGCGTTCGAGATTACGCACTTTTGAGAGTACGCCCGCCGTTGCGTAATAAAGTGTAGCGATGATACGTGACGGTATGAAAAAATCGCCTTCCCTTTGATGTCGGCGAGTAAAAGGCATTAGAAGAGGCTCTTTATTATTTTTGTTTATACCACTATGTTTATGTTGCTTAATAATTTACCTTTCTATATCTTAATAATTTTGGACCGCGTCGGCTGTGCAAGACTTTGAAGACGTTCAGATTACGTTTTGTTTAGATTATGTTTCGTCCATGAATTACATATGTAGCCAGATAGCCAGAAATTGATGTCATTAGTCATGATATATTTCATCGACAGACGTATATTCAGTTTTATTGAAATTGCGAAAATGTCGTTTGTGCTACATATACACATGAAGGCTAGTTGGTAAACAGAAATGTGTTCACAATTGATAAGAAAATTAATCTTTATTTTAGGATAATAGGTTTTTCAGAAGGCTGAAAAACCTTGTATTTGGTTTCCAATAGAAAATAAAAAGTATACAGACACACAGGCATACAGACATACAAACATTTTCCAGAAATCATGAAAACGTGAACAGGGGATGTTACCTGATACAAATCAGTCAAAATGTTGAGGTCGAATTTTTGCACGATCACAATACTTTATCCGATATGGATAAAGTAAAAAAGCTTTCTCGTTTTTGACAAAATTTGACGTATTACCACTTTTACTACCTACATATAATATGTGTATAATTAATTCTATTGATACGTTTTAAATGCATCGTTGCTTTGTAATAAAAGTGCATACATTTTGTGCTACTCATGCGCGTTCGCAAATCATTTGGTCCCAATTGATGTCAACGTCCTTCTGAATTTTCTGATCCTTTTTTTTGTCTCGTCTGCAATTTGCGGAATACTCGAGTCGCATCGTTTTCGTTTTTCCCCAGTACCAAACCCATCAAAAATGCATAGCTTCTTATTATTAATTTACCGCGTCTCCCACAGGACCATTCTTTCGGGCACCGAGTTCCTCCCCCCCCGTTGTCCTTTTTGCTTTCGTCTCCTGGTCGTTCATCCTGGATGGATGAGCGAGGGCACCTCGTGTGTTGGCCACATGTGCACGCCCGTCTGGGATGCGTTTTTGTCGGAGGACCGACGACTAATCATGGGACAAAAAATTTTTTTTTTCCCCACCACAGTCAGGAGAACGCATGCAGCCAGGCCTGCTCGACGGACATCCACGTATAAATAAAAATAAACAGAGCGTGGGTGCGTGGGGACCATCGGTCTTCTTTTTTTTTCACTTCGGTGGCCCACAAAACTCGAGACGCCGCTCCTGCGAAAGTTTCTAAAATATTCATAACGTGCAACGCGGGATGTCGGGACTCTCCCTCGGGAACTTTCGCCTTCCTTCAGACTCGCCCGGAATCTAGGGCGTTGTTTTAAAAATTAATTTCGTTGCCGTTCTTTCAATTTTTAGTTCAAGGTTGGAGCTGAGTGCTTGTCTTTTTCAATTATGCTTACTTTCTCCATACAGTATTCATGCCATATTTTGACTTGTCTGTATTGTACTGCAATTCGGACGCTAAAGTTTAAGTCATCGATTGAATTAGTTTCTTTTCAGCTTCGTCAGATTTATATTTAACCGCACAATGTCGAACGACCGATGGTTTTGGAGCGCTGCTGCTCGCCTGCCTGATGCACTTATGTGCAACGTGCGCGTTGTGACTTAATTTATTGTCTGGATGCACTTTTGGTCACGGCCAAAGTCACTCGTCGGGAAGCGCATCCAGGGGACACGCGGTTTATATTTAGAACGAAAATTTTCGGGGAACGATGGAAACCAAACTTGTTGCACAAATGGCCGTAACATCGATCCTTCACCAACGAAATAAATTTCAAAGTTTTTGGCTATCTATTAGAAAATCAGACATACCTAATATAATCATCATCAATCGTTCGACATTACTTTGTGGTAGCTATAGGTGCAAATCTACATGTATAGACATTTCAATATAATTCATGTCCTCTTCAGAACGAATTGAAACAGAAAATCATTGCTTTGATACTTCATTAGATGTATGTATGTATGTACATATATCCGTATTGAAAATAGACAAATGAATTTTACTTTGAGAATAGTTAGGAGCAGTAAAATGTCCACTGTAAAGTGCTACCGGTGAGTTCAACGTCAAAGTCAAAAATAAACCTTTAAAATTTGGGGTGGTTAAATTGACAAGGCTCTCAAAGTGACGACAGTCAAATCGAGGGTTTCGAAATGCAAAGACGAAAAAAAAAAAAAAATAAAAGCACACACAACATTAGTAATTGGTAACTCTTGCACAATGATTTTAAAACTGACATCGCAATAAATCATTGCAAAAATGGTGACAAATGTCCGTCGGAGATTTCGCACGCGCGCTAAACTCTCCCGCCAATTAATTAATCTTCCGGTTAATTTGACACCCGCTTTTGATGCATTATAGCGACGCGTAAATAGATAGAAACGCGTACCTACGCTCGGAGAAAATTAATAATTAATCGGTTTTTATTATTCTATACTACACCACACTACCTACCCATTGTGCTCGTTTTCACAGATCTAATAACGGAAATATGCGTACACATACGATCCACTTTTCCTTCCCGTATTGTTAGTATTATTTTTAGCATCATTGTTCTGCATCGATGTAAAAAAGCCAAGTGAATCAACACACTCGTACGTTATATTAATATTCTATTATAAAAACTTACAGGAAATTAGAAGATTCTTAGCATGGAGATACTTGTAACCGTTTTTTGAATTGTATATTGGGTTCAAAAGTGAATGTACATAGCTCACAGTTTTTTCTCCCTTATTTAGAACTTTTGTCAAATTTACGTCAGTCACATGATTAGTTTGTATTTGCATGGCGTCAGTGACAGCGTAACGGGTCTCCGTGGCCGGTGACTCTTCTGGTGATTACATGGGGTTTTGCTCGAGGTCTCCTAGTGGAACCGAGTGGATCTGCGCCGGTGGCTGATGCTGATGATTGCCGAGGATGCGGAGACATGGACGAAGGTTGATGGCCCTGGCGTGACTCGGCACAGACCGCAACAGCCTCGTGACGGTTTAACGTCCGATGGTGATTGCTTTAACGGCATTTTCCCTTTGCGAACTAATTGATCGGAAAACTGCTTTCGAATCGTTTCCACTTCCAGACGCTTTTCCGATAGCGATCCAATTCTCGACGCATTACAACGGCGCTATAATTCCAGCAATTTCCAATCACTCCAACGATGATGTGACAAACTTATGTATATCCACTAACTACCAACTTATACCAAAGGGATGATAAATAACTAGCATCGAATGTCGTACTTCGATTAATCGCGTGAATGCGAGTATTCCTTGTTAAAATTTCAATTTGTATCGTTACGTATGCAAAACTATATACGCTAATTGCATACGTGTATTACTTTACACATGTGACGTTATAATTGCAACAGCCTCTTCTCACGCGCCAAAGAAGATACAGCGATTGTAAATGTGTGTAATTGCGATTTAAATTTGCAAATTTTGTCGCATACATGACAATACAATATCATGACTATGTATCTTGATGATTTGATGATATATAGCTATATTTATAGCCAGGCAATAGTTGTTAGACTGTTAGCCTCTTGTGTAAAGGTCCGGTGTTCGAACTGCGTATGTCGAACTAATTTTCTTGAACTTAATTATCGTCATTAGCATGATCTAGACATTACGAAATTCAAATCGGCCGTCTCCTGTTAGAATCTGCCAATTTATCTAAATTAGTTATGTTATCAGTTATACAGTTCTTCCAAAGATTGGCATCATTTATTCCTATGTTAAACTGTTTATCGGATCTGAATCATTGTGTTCTTAAAATTGTTGGTTAACTTTCTCTCCAAAAAAACAAAACAAATGCAAAAAATTATATGATGGATTTCAAAATTGGATAAAAATTCATCCATTAACTTGAGATTATAATGGTAATACTGACCTTGCGAAATATCGTACGTAAGTTGTTCTGATGTTTTAAAAACACAAAACAATGTTAGTTCTTGCATATTGCACGTATTGTTTGGAGTGAGACGATTGTCAATACGGCTTCATTAGAATTGTTGGATACATTATTGATTGCAATTATTTTAAGGCATAAGGGCATTAGATTTATAATTTTCATAAGAAAATACATATAAATATAAATATATATATGTAAATATAAATATATATAATAAATATATATATATATATATAAATATAAATATAAATATACATTAATATAAATATACATACATAAATATAAATATAAATTATATACATAAATATAAATACGCGAGTTCCTATTTTTTTTTTTATATAACGCGATTCTCGTACAACGCGCTATTGCGTGATTACGAGATGTACGTATCAACCATAGATATAAAATACCATAGATATGCCATTCCAAACAAATTTGCCTGGAGAAAGCGTCAGAAGCAACGAGGGTGTGGGGGGGGGGGGTCTAAAGTGCGAGGAATTCTCACAAAAAAGAAGTCCCACAAAAAAAAGTCAAGCAAAATGCATGCAAGGAGTGCATTTTTGCATGCCTTTTTTGTATGTCATTTTTCGGGCGCTAATGCCAATCTATGTTATTATACATCTAAGTTATTATACAAAAAGTGTTTCCGGGTTTAGTTAAACATCATCATTTTCAGCCGTTCACCATCCACTGCTGGATGGAGGCCTCTCCAATCCTCTTCCATTCCTATCTGTCTTGAGCAATCTGCATCCTGTTTACTCCACACATTCTTCTCAATTCATCAGCCCATCGTTTGTTCGGTCTACCTTGTTTTCTTTCGCATCCTCTCAGATACCATTCCAGTATTTCTCGCGTCCATCTGCCATCCATTTTTCTCGCTATGTGTCCAGCCCATTGCCATTTCAACTTTTTCAAACGTTCCTGGTTTAACATAATTAATTATACATAACTAATGAATTTGTTAAGTAATTTTTATTTCTTTTTTGGATTTACCTACATAGATATATGTATATGAAATAAAAAAGTCAGTAATATTTATTTTTTCTAAATAAATTTCATACAATGCGATTTCTTACAACGCGATTTCATACAACGCGTAACGTATTAACCGCGTTATACGTGAGTCTACTGTATATACATATATAAATATAAATATAAAGTCAAGACTTTCAGAAATAACGTATTGTATATTTATGTAACGTGTATGTAGCTACAGTATATATGAATCTTGACAGTATTTTACCGATGACGATCTGATTGTATGTTTAAGAGGTATCTAAATGAATTTGACAGCTAAGTAAATAGCACAATATAGATACTACGACTGTGTGTCTTTGTAAATATTTATAATAGATAGCGAACAGAGCAAAGCTCGCGCGAGCCACGCTTTGAGAAGTGTCCACTTGCCGTGCGTTTTTTTACACTTTCACGGCGCGCCGGCTCTCCGTGAATGGGCCGGAATTGGATGAATAATTGTGAGAATGTCAAAGGCCCGTCGACAATATAATTGAAATATATCAATGCCTAATTATTTGTAAAGAATCGGAGCGAGGTGACATCCCCGCGAGCATTGTGTAACTGTATCACGCCGGCCACGATATTTATGGGCGTCGTGACGGCGTGAGATCGGCGGAGACATCACATGAGACACGATCGTCGGTCGCGCAAGGGTTAAAAAGCGTCCAAACTACACTCGATACACTCCAAATGTAAAACTGATCGTAATTGTACTAACAACAAGTCAACATTGAACCAAAAGGAAAAAAAAATCATCGACCGAAAAAAATTTGTACAACTTCTATAAAGCTTAAATATGGCGCATTCTTAATATACCGATTTAAGAACTCATATTACGAAGCGATTCTCAAAAGCTCAAATATCACCCCGCGATCCGGATGATTTATAGATTTCGGCGAAATTTTTGAAATTTGAACGTCGACTGTGGTCAAAGCCGAAAAGCAGCGCATTGTGCCCTTATAATAATTATATAAAAATTCAATGGAAAACTAACGGCATGTGGGCCAATCTCTTCTATCGGGTTTCTCTTCGCACTATACGTAAATGTGTTTTTTAAATTTTCATTTCAAGTTACCTGCTCGCACATGTGTCGAATTTCTAAATTTATTCAAGCATGTCTGAGACATCCAATTGTGTCTATGTGTAGGTTTATAAGCTCGCAAAGGTCCTCTCTTTCAATAATAATAATCGAAACAGAAATAGTCTGGTAACGGTACCATATGCGTTTCATTACGGTAGGGGCTCGTGTGTCTTGGACCCCCCTTTTTTTTTACAAACTGCGTCTTACTTAAATAACCCCTGTACGATCGACATTGACACGTACGAACTTAAATTGGCAGACTTGCAGATTGTATTGAATAAAATCTGATAAGTAATTTAGAAGGCTACGTATTTTGAAGTAGAAATTTCAATTAGTAGTCACTGAAATAACGACGGAGGTGATGTTGAAGTGGAACTGAGACTTAAGACAATTTCCATATTCAAATTAAACTTTGAATGCTGTTTTTTTCATTTTGATAGTAAGGTGATAATTAGAATGATGACAAAATCTTTGATTGTATATGGGCTGTAGTGGCTCAGAGCTGTGATATAAGAAACTTTAGAATTTATAAAAAATCTTTGGCATGGAATATGTTGGCCACATTTCAAATAAGGGGGTAGCAGTTTTTTGTAACGGACAAGCGGTTTTTTTCCCTTCTCAGTTAACCCCTCGTCTAGTCTCCGGTTTAAAATATCTCGTATACAGCACGGATGCATAAATCTCCTTTCAAAGCTAAATCATTCTTGATGTTGATATAAAATTTTTAATGTTCTAATACTCTTTTTTGCATATTTCTACTCAGTTCTGTAGAAAAATATGATATGTAGTGATGTAGTTATTCGGTTGGAAGCTTTAAGCATTTACAGTTGAATAGTATTTTAATTTTTAGCATATACATATGTATGTATGTATGTATGTATATAGGTACAATCACAACCTATCTATTTTACTTTAAAATGTGCAACAATTATTAAATACACCCTGTATTATCTAGAAAAAACCACACAACCTCCAAAAAGGATGCATATGTGTTCGTAAAAAACTTACATGGTTTTTAGCCATAGATTTCACTCACACGTATGTGTTTGGACCCATGGTACCACCGTGGAGAGTATAGTGAAGATAAAAAAGGGAGCGTAAAAAAATCTAAGGGTCAGGGGGAGGTCTTGCCGAAAATACCAGATGGCACATTTCTGAGGGCACCTACTACGACAAAAAAAACGTAGAAGATTGTGCATGAATGTTTAGAGATCGTGGATCTACAAAATCGTTACAGCACTTGACTCGGATTTACAATATATAATTTGAGACACAGGAAAACCACTACAGAATTTTTTAAATTAAGAAAAGTTTAAAATATCTACCAAATAAATGAATTCGATTTTCGAGCTGGAATGCAGAAGTGTGAAATTATTTATGTAACAAATGATTGATATAAATATTTTTATGCTAAAAAAAATGTTTTCTTTTATGTCTTGCATGAATAGGAGTGGTGGCAGGGTGTGTGCTCTTCGATCGAACGAGAAAAAAATCACATGAAAGGGTAGTCCCGAGATCGATTCAACAAAGAACGAATGAATCCTTTTTTGGTGGAACGTAGTCTCACAATGGGTACATAGTGAGGATGTGAAAGGAGAGATTATGGTCATAATCATGATGTCCGTTATCGATAAAAAAATCTGAAGAATACGCAAGGATTGAAAGGATAAACTTCGAATTGAATGTGCGCAAGAATACCAGGTGATGGATGCGATTCAGGGTCCACTTTTGTACCTGAAGACACACTGACGACAGGAAAAACATTTTTTTTAACGTATTTGTAAAAAAAATGTCATATATCGAATACGAACGATTAAAAGATGTCTTTATGCATCAATCTTCAGAACTATTATTTACTGTGGGAGGAAAATGTGGGTGGTTGCGGGTGGGGTATAAATTAGGGGTGAGTCGATAGACAAAAATCGACCTCACGAAACCGGAGCTAAACAGGACATCGGCCATAAACCTCACATCCATTTATCAAAGTTCAGTAGGCGAGGCCCGTGTAAACGTTTACGTGCTGTTAAACCCACCCTAGCACCCCTACACCACAAACCACCCCACTAAAGAACACCACGTAGTCCGCGCGAAAGCAATCACTACTCATTGCTGCAATTAAAAAAAAAATTGCAAGTTTAAAGCGACACTTCAACAAAACCTATTATGTACTTACTACTTACCGAGGCATATTGAGGAAAAACATAAAACAACACTTGTCTATTGTACACATCACGATAATAGAAATTATGAGGAAGGCGTTTGAATAAAACAAGTATGAACATATAACTTGAAATTAATCACTATTAAATATCAGAGCGATGCCGATTTTTTATGGTTATTTCTCCAGAGGCTCGATCAGGCGATTAATTACTAATTTGCATTGATGTATGTCGTTTCATCTGTGCTTCTTTCTTTCTTTCGCTCATTGTCTGTTATTTTTTACTTTATCCATATCGGATAATTTTATGTGACGTATTATATATATATTTTTTTTTTGGTGGCTTAAATAGCCGTTTATTAATAAATAAATAACCCCGCCTTGCGTACATACTTACAAGGATATGTAATGCACTTCAGAAAACAGCTTTACAATCGTATCCCCTTTCCTCAATATAATAACTACCATACAGTGTTTGAATCAATCTACCTATGTACATATATATGTATGTGTAAAATTAAAAAAAACTAGCCGTTTAAAACGAATGAAACTTTACATTTATAATATTAGTCGTATTTAGAGCCTATAAAATTGATTAAAAATCGAATTATGAGAAGAGATCGTTTACATTTCGCAGTTTTCAATTTGTCTTACTTACTTCAAAGTTGATTGTTTTGCTACAATACCTCGGTACTAATGAATTCAAATGAAATTTTAAATATTCCATCTGTCTCTCTGTCTGCTGATAACGCTCGCCTCGGTAAAGGCTGAAATAAACACGAACGTCGCGATTGGGTTTTGAACTCGTGTTGAATCACCAGGTTGGGTGAGTCAGCGCTGACGCGTTCACCCAACACCAGTGATGGGAGGCCTCCTATAATTTTAATATATTAAAGTCGATTCACGTTTGCCATTTCAGATTTTCAGCCGCTTACCAATAATTTTATTGACAATTCCATTGTTTTCAAAAAAATTACAAATTACGCACTAAATTCAACGGATAAGATCAAAATATTTAGAAAAAAATCTCGCCAATGTTGCGCGTTGGTAACAATTCATATGAAACTATGTATTTTCAACAAATTATTTGCATCCACATACATATGTACAGTACAAAAAGATCCGAAATTACGTACCAAATATTGCATTACCAAAATGTTGTATCTACAATGTTATCGTACTGGCTGCCCCCTTTTCTGGCTGCCGCAGCCAGGCCGCCTAGTGCGTTACGGGCCTTAACAAACAAAAATATTTCAGCTGTGTGTTGACAACAAACCGCTATCTATCATACCTGATTCGAGTCTACGACGTCATTGTATGGCCATACACCAATTCAATCAACGGTGCACTCTACGATTGTTTCACATACTGTACTGCTATTGTAGATGGATGGGGTTACAATCCACAGTCATATGACGGGCAAGACCGGCTTGTTTTTTGATAACCAAAAAAATTAAACTACTCACTGGAACGGCGCCGCATACGCTGAATGTTACATTGAAACAATTCGTACATTTACTGTTTCTATTTTTAATCTAGCAACGTAGACGATGGAATTATTGAGCGGGGTGTCTCCACCACCCCCACCCAGGGGGTGGGATTGGGGGGTGGTATCGGGTCACCCATCCGGTGAGTGGTCTGAGCTGGCGTCCGCACGCGAATGGCCACGGGTCATGGGCGGCCGTACCAGGCACCGCCCCAATACCATAGGTCGGGCGGTCACCTTCACACCACCACCCCCATCCCTTAGCACCCTCAATCGAGTCAAACGGACGAGCTGGAGGGTAGAGGAGGTAGAGGGTTGTTCGACGATGACCCAAAATTCATACGAAAAAAAATCCAATACACAGCTACCGTGCAGGTACTACGAATCGTAATTGACTTGTGTGGGACTTGGTAAATGGTACACGATTAAAAATACTGTGAATGGGGTCGTGGGGTGCTGCTGGGGCCAGCGAGTGACCGGCCGTGTATGGTACGGCCGGACTCCGAGGGGTTTTAACTGCGGTGACGTGGCGCCCAGCCAGGGCAGTAATAGAGAAGCGAGGGAATATATATACATGTATCTATAATTAAAGTGCAATAATTTATGGGACATTCGGTGGGTATTTCCGATCACGCTTCTGCGTTCGTCACGCGTCACTTCCACAGTTATTATTGTGATTTTTATTATAATCGTAAATTTAATGAAAATGTATCTCATTTCGAAAATTTCATCAATAGCATTAGGCCCGTAACTAACCCGATGTTAGAAAATGTATGTGGCTGTCTGTTTGATAATGCACTAGGCCGCCAGGAAACTCTGGCAGCCACAAGTAGGGGCTCCGATACGCAGGAGCCAGACAGGCAGCCACCGGCTGCCGCGGCCAACACGAGATGTATTTGGCAAAGCAAATGTATGTGGCTGCCTGTGTGATGCACGCACTAGCAGCCAGTTGATTCACGTTTGCCATTTCAGATTTTCAGCCGCTTACCAATTATTTTTTAAACAATTCACTACGAACTAAATTCAATATAAAAAAAAAATCTCGCCAATGTTACGCGCTGAAAATAATTTATATTATATACATATATATGTATATATATAAACTATTTTCAACAAATTATCTAACTATCTGCACAGTACAAAAGGATCCGAGATCCGAGATTACGAACCAAATATTGCATTGAAAACATGTTGTATCTACATACAATGTTATCGCTGACCATTTGTGAGTGTGTTCTCATCGTTCTGGCTGCCACTTTGGCTGCTTGAACTGGGTGCACGTTTTCTGGGTGCCACAGCCAGGATGCCTAGTACGTTACGGGCCTTACTTTATCTTTCAAAACTTTGTACTTTATGTTCGTAAGTAGATACATCAGAAACAGCAAAGGGCCCATTCACGTAGCGTTTTTTTCGAACGATTCCTGTTTCGACTAGCGATTAGGAAGTAAAGTCGTTTACTTCCGAATTTTTGATAGATGATAGAAATGGTCATTTGTAAGAAAAGTCATTTGTGTGTTTGTTGGGGGCAATGTTAGCCAACGCAACAGGTCTAAAATCACAAGGATCCACACCTAATGGCAGGTTAACATAGGAATAATACATAGATAGGAGGTGCTAATTTTTTGGTGGAACAGTCTCACAACTACATACATAAGTTACGTATATTGACAAATTTTAGCGGGAGACGGCCGATCTGGATTTAGTAATGTCCAGATCTTGCCAATGTCGATAAATAATTAAGGTCAAAAAACCGCCAAGAAAATCATTGGACACGCGGGGATTAAACTACGGATATTTGCTCGTGAAACTATAACGCTGTAACTAATGAGTTATTGCCTGGCTATTTGTCAATTTGAAAAGAGTTGTGAATTTTCGAATGACGTTTATTTCAAATCATCTTTTACAATATGTACATATGTATAATATCAAGGCATCTTGAGTTGTAAATCATATACATATAATCCTATGAATAAGTATAATACTATGCAAATACGAGTGTGCAAACTATTGAACTAGAATCCCTCGATGATTATTTAATTTCTTGGGAAAATAATTCGTTGTGATTTTGTATCTTCGACCATCCGCCACTGTTCGGGGTTTACTAGAGTCGTCTCCCTATCCTCCCTCCCCCTTTCTCATACCACCTTACATCCACCGTTTTTCACCCATTTTCCCGGCCGGACGATTTGCATTATGGCCCACGTATATTACCTTGGTAAATACGAAAGTTTGACATAAACCTATCTAGATCAGAAGTCACGCTAGCTGCCCCACCCACCGATCCAACCCCCTGTCCGCGACCACCTATTGTGCACGAATCGTTATCTTTTTTTGACATTCCATTATTTCTGAACGACTCGCACGGACTTGGAGCATTAACAGTTTCATTCCTAGACCATTGTTTTGTTGCAAAAAAAAGTATTATATTGCAGAAACTGCATGCATATTTGAATAGTAACAAGTTAACGTATATTTTCCCGAAAAAAAATCAAAAAAAAAAACTCCACTACAGAGTTGATAATTAAGAGTGAAATTATGTAACCCTTCGGTTGTGTGAATTTTTTACACCGCGTTCGTTTTTTGCCGAATTTTTTGTTTGTTTGTAGACGAATGACGCGCTGGAGCTTTTGAAAGCTTCGCCTGTGATATATATTTATGTTAATTGCGTCAGATTTACAGTCAATTACCATTCATGCGTTTTCTCGGAGTATTATCTAGGTATCTCGGTGAACCTGAAGTATTGTTGAAAACTTTTTGTTGTTTTTTTATGTAAAAAAGTAGTGTACCGGTTTTGCTTTTGTTCACCGGTAAGATATCATATTTTTTTAGCTCTTCTATTTTTTATTTGCAATGAATCCTTCACATAATTAATTAGTTTCTTTCGTTTCCGACGGGTTATATTACATGGAAATTATTACGCTATAAAGATCGTTGTGCGTTAAAAGGGAAACTGGATTTAAAAAATATGAAAATGTTTGTATGCAAATTTACACATTTATTTTTTACGTTCACAATACAAAATTTTATTTATTGTGTAAGTACCTACATCAATACACAAAATAAAAATAAAAATATATCTAATAGGTATATTCATTGATTTATTAAGTACATACTAAATATTTTTTTATTTACCAGATGACACTTTTGAGATCTATGAGAGCTTTATCTATTAAAGGTTACTATAACTTATCAACAAATTAAGCAATGCATTGATAAAAATTCGTTATATGTACGTTAAATTTTTTTTTACTGTTTATTTATACAAAAAGTAAATAATGAATGCACCTTTTTTTTCAAGTGCAAGAAAACCACTTTCTTACACATACAATATTGCAATAAAAAAATATGCAAATTATGATCTAGAATGCACTGTAGAAGAAGTTAAGAAGACGACCGTTATTTTTCGCAAAAAATACAGATGACAATAGGTCGCCTATGAATTTAATATCATCGTAGAAAAAGATGCAAATAAGTGCAGCGCATGCACTCTCATGTAAATCTCGATCGATTGAAATGCGAAACGAAATGCATTTGCGATTTAACGAACTTTTTGGTTCAACATCATTTATTATAGGCATAAGAGACAATTGGGACTCGGTAAACGAAAAAAATTTAAAATGATATGTATTTCTGTATGACACGAGAGATTTTTTTTTTTTAATTCATATAATTTCGTAATTTTTTGTATTCACATTTGTATAAATATACCTTTGTGTTAGATTTAAGCTTTATTTATCCACGCGATGGTCCAGTAAATTATGACTGTTTATACACATCATAAAAACCGTCGTAAAATACGAATTCGACAAACACAACCTTATCAACAAGAGTCCAAATAACCAAATTTCCTCAACAAACAATGAGATGCGGTCAAAAAGGGGACTGGTATAAAAACACACATAGTATTTTTTATCAACGTAGTTTTTTTTTTATAAACGTCATGTGTTTTTAGATTTTTTTAAGGGTCGTTTCGCATTTGTTTTATACCGATTTTTTAAATATTTTTTAGGACGCATTGTTTAGTCAACGAATTCGTGATAATTTTTCGGAAACATAATACTAAAACAGAAGCAGGTGCATAACGACAACAATGACTATCAGCTTAATTTCAAAATTAAAATGATGTAATTATAATTGTACATATTTGAAGTTTATGCATCTAGCGGAATAATTGACGTCTTATTTGAAATAAGTAAACGAAGTACAATGAAGTATCATACTTTTTATGTATAGATAATCATATATATATTTTTTTAATAATAAATTGAGTGAGCATAAAAAAATCATATTTATTAACGTTATATGATAAAAAGGCAAATCGAGATGAATTAACCCTATGCATAATGCATGTAAAAAATGTATGTTAATCGAATCGTGGGGTCATTTTTTTCTCGATGTGGGTGAAGAGCACGTGCTAAGCTTTTTTACTATACTGATATGATATTGAACGTCGTTTCTCAAACATATTTACATATTGTCCTATTGTGTCCTTCATGAGATAATTGTTCAATTAAACTGGCATAGTTTGCCTTGACATTCATGTTACAATAATTCATTATTTTTTGGAATGTAAAATAATTTTATTGACAAATCGATATTGTTATATTTATAATACGTAATCAAACAAAGTTCATGCATACTTTGCATTCGTTCAAAGTTGCTCGGGGGTAATTGATAATTAGCTTCATTGTACGAGTCGTGCGAACTATCTTTTTTAAATATATTTTTGCACAACATACGATAAAAAGTTTGAGAATCTCAGCAAGAACAGGTTGCGTTCGGAAGTAATAATTGTGATGGTTAAACATTTGTCCGGTGAGCGCGCGTGCCAGGCGGCGGCTATTTTTTTACCCTTCACCGCATAATCGCACACCCCCGCCTATAAAAAATACAACCCCTGCGACAAAAAAATGACCGTAAAGGGTTGTTAACGAACGCCTAAAAACACTGACTTTATACGTACAAAACGATCAATTATGAACGTCGATAGGCATCGGATAAGAGCCGACATATTGTCAGCACGTTCGACTTTAACTTCCTACGTCGTTTTTGTCACGTCAAGTAACTTGTCATATATTTTTTATACAGAGAAAATATGCATAAGTTAATTTTGAAAAAATAGGCTTTGTTCTTAAGGCTTGTTTTAAGCGACAGATAAAGTGACAAGTTGAACACAGGCCTCCGTGTCACAAAAACGATGTATTGAAAATCGAAAGTACTCGTATTCGTACGCGCGTTTCGTTTAACTGTCTATTGTTAACCGTTGATTGACGAAACTATCATACGTAATTTGCATTAAAATTAAATGATTTATGTTTTAGAGAGTCGTAAATGCAAATTCATTGATTGTTTTCGCCAACTTGAAAATTATGGGTCTTATTATGAAATGCTAATTGTGTATAGCATTGCATTCGAAGTTTTCAACGGAAACAGGTAATGCATATAATTTGTTGTCCATTTTGAACATTAACATTTTTACGTTCCCAGGAGTAGCTTTTAATTTCAAATCTTTGTCGACACTTATTATGTTACATATAGAAAATTACAGTCGTAACAGAGTTAAATTTAATTAATTGGCCCGCAAATAAGAAAACATCAATCACGCGTCTATGATTTATAGCGCGGATCGATGATTGATAACATTATGGTAATCTTGGCAAAACGCGTACGTCGGTTATTCGAATCGACCCGAAAAAAAAAAAAATTAAAAGGAGTGATGAAAAATAATGCACAGTAAAAAAAATATCTGTATAAAAATGTTGAGGTCACCACTTGGTCCGTGTAGGTGTTATTGTTTGACGAATTGTGCCTAATTTCGAAACGGAAAGGATGTGCACAAGACAATGCTGACAAGTATTATAGATTGCCGGCTCCAACGTTTTTGGGTAATCATTAGGTTTGATACGTTCTCGGAACGTTGTTGGGTAAGTCTAAGCGATAGTTCTAGCGATTCAAATCGAAGAATTTAACCTTCGAATCGTCATAGAGATTCTTATCCGATGATTGTAATCGTTACCGTGTGAATCAAATTAGTATCATTTAGCACGTTACAATATTGTTCCTATCGATTCATTGGAATGGTCCGAAATAGTTCCTTAAATTTTTTTTGTAAAATTATTTGGCATTTGATATGAATGATTGGCACGAATCTATGAGCTTATTGATCACGTCAGTATTTTCCTAGGCATGTGTGTTGATTTAGCCGCGATGCAACATTGCATTCGAGTGCATTGTGCACAAAGAAGGGTAGGTCGCGTTTTGCTATTTTTGCTGACCATTATGTCCTCGGGGGATGCACAATGCGCAATGATTATCATTGTTATTATTTCGATGCGATTATTGATTTTTTCCCCTTGTTGCCTCTCCTCCCCCTACCTCTCTGGCACGCTCCGTCACATTTTTGACACTAAAAAGGTGCTGTTCCCCTCCACGTATACACAGAATGAGGAGCCTTTAATCGGGACCACCTCGGACCGTCAGAGGAGAGGGCGAAAAAAAAATCTGGACAAAACGCATCGCTCTTTTGTGCAACGAGCGCATACGAAATGAATGCGCTTTCTCTCCCCCATACTATCGAAATCGATCAATTACAAGCGTTTACCGCGAAGTGCATTCGCCGTTGCGTAACATAAATCAAACGAATAAATTATTCATAGTCAGTATCGTGCGTGTGCATTTTTACTCCATCCATATTGGTGATCGAATCCATACCTACATAACTAAAATATCTATCTATGGATATTTTCGATAGTGTTAAAGTTTCCACTGATTTCTAACAAACTATTGTTATCAAAAATATTATTGTATTAAATGTATATTTTTGTACATTTTTGTTTCGTATATATCACGCCTCATGTGTTTGCTCATTAATATTGTGCAACGTTCGTCGATAACGTAACAAAAGTATCCCATCATTAATTATCGATGTTTTCACACAACAGCGATTTTACTCAATGGGAATATTTCGGACATCCGAATAGTGTCGATAGTAGATAGCTTACATACGCACCTAATTATATTATATACGAAATTAGCTTGGATTTTTCGCATTATCGATCCACAATACAATAAGTGAATAGAGTATGTAGTCGAGTAATGGTATATTGCATACATTTACGTATACTTTTGTGAATGCTTTGAATTAAAAAAAAAAATGAATAAGGAACGATGTATTTGTATAGCAATGCATCCAATGTATACTTGGGTATTTGCGTTGAATCGTTTCAATGAAAGTATTTCGCTTCGAGGACGTGTACACTTCTAAAATTTGATCCTTTTGAACGAATTCGCGACAAAATTGCCGAAGATTACACGTCGCACCACCTTTGAATGCTGCCACACATTAAGCGCCTTAATCCTGTCTGGTAAAACCGCAAATTGCCATAGTGTCGATACCTATTGAGCGCAGGATTACATAGACAGGACGAAAAAAAGGACATCGTTGGTGGGCCGAGACGTAATGCTGCATAATGGCGAACTGGGATGACGCGTCCTCGCTCCAGATTAATAACGCAAAACAGTGCTAAATATACATAATCGCACGAAAATACACGTGGAATATACATTTCTTCATATAGATATTATGGTATGTGAGATATTGATTGGTCAATGTCAAACATAAGTGTAATTCGATTCAGATATTGTATTCTTATTTTAAATCTAGCTGATATCTTCAATGTCGACATTAGAATCTTTGGTCTGAATCCAAAATTGTAAGATTATTTTATTTATCTTGTAGACAATGTATGTACATACATATGTACGTCCGATATGGTATTATTAATTCATCCATAAGCCACAAAATTCACGTATCCACACATAAAATGTGCTATTCAACGAATGAATCGAGGAAAAAAACGTATCGTGTATACTCAGGTGGCCACGCTGGCCTAGGAACAGAATGCACAAACACGTGCATTCAGTATGGGTTTTGCGTAAAATGGTCCAACGACTTTTGTGCAAGAGCCGGAGAACCAAAATCGACTGGCCAACCGTGAAAAAAAATCTTTTCGAGGATCAAAATCATCCTTCGCGTCAATGTGTTGTGTCCGATCGAAAAAAAATTAGTAAATTTTGCACGAAAGCGGCGATAAGTCCCACATTAATTTCCAGGTAGATAAAATGCAACGCAAACTAACCAACGCAACGCAACGTGTTGGATACGACTTTAATATTATCTTATCAAAGAAGGACGTACGAGCCGGCTATTGTTCGTCATTGTTTGCTCGCATCGTAAAATTCGACGATTCGAAAATTCAAAAACGAATGTTAGTACACGTACATACATAAATTATTTCGATACCGTTTCGGTTCGAATCGAATTAAATTTCAAGCGAGCTCAAAACACCTGTGGCGAGTAGTGGACTCGAGTATGTTTTAATCTACACAGGATATTTACTTGTTAGACCGGCGCATTTATGGTAGCTTTAATTTGTGTGACTCCAATGCATATGTTTGCATGTTTAATAGTGTGCGTATCTGTATATGCGGCTTGATCTTTGGTGACATTCCCACAGGCGCATTTTTTAACGACTTTTTTACTTCCGCGGAGTCCGCGTGAGAGGAGAAAAATCGTAAGGGTGGCTATTTTCAGTGGTAAAAAACTGTCGATTCGTTTCATAGCAAATCGACGAGATTATTGAATGCAGATGTTTGTTAAAATTATGCATTAATATCGTTTAATTAAAATTTAAATGATGGATACACGTTACAGCATTTGAAAGTCTAAGTTTTAGTTCACCGTCCACTGTTGGATGAAGGTCTTTCCAATCCTCTTTCCATTCCTGTCTGTCTTGAGCGATCTGCATCCACTTGACTCCACGTATTCTCTTTAATTCAACTTGGTCTTCCTTGGTCCATTTGGTCTTCCGTGCTTTCTTCTGCATCCTCTCGGGTACCATTCAAGTACTTCTCGAGTCCATCTGCCATCCATTCTTCTCGCTATGTGTCCTGCCCACTGCCACTTCAACTTTTTCACGTGTTCCGCTATATCTGCCACTTTGGTCGTGCTTCTTACCCATATATTCCTCTTACGGTCCCTTCTTGTTATACCAAGCATACACTCGTACACTGGATCTTACGTGGCATTCTTGAATGCGACATAACTGGAAGTACGCATTGGTCGTATGCCTTATTTTTTTGTTATATAAAGATCTAAATTTTGGATTTTGTTTTTAATAATAATTTGATGTGAGAATATTTTTTGATTTGGTTAGGTTCAGACAATGTAAATAAAGAAAAGATAGTTAATAAAATAAAAGGTTTGTGTCCCTCTATCGAGATCGAATAGCGCGTTTAGTAAATCACCGTATGTTTATATAGAATATTTTTTAAGAAGTTACCCCTCGGTCTTTTTTCAATAAAAAAACGCAGTACCGGTAATGATACAGTTATGCTAATAGAAATATTTTTTTAACATCCCCTGACACATTTGCACCTACCCTAAAAATCTATGAGAATGGAAATTTTCGTGAGAATTTCTATTTGTGATGGTTAAAGCTATCACTTATAGAAGAAAATTATACTCATATTTATTTATAGTACATGTGTATAACCATTACGTATATCTAAATTAAATAACGCGAGTGATTGATTTGACATTTGTAATAGTTTTTGAACATTGGTCAAATCTTTTTTTTTTTTTGCTTGACTAACATATATGTACATAATTGAATAGGAAAACAGGAGTAAGGTTTCACTTGCATTTTTAATTCTGATTATTATAATAGGAAAAAAAACATATTGTTCAGTGCATCCGTAGTTTGTATTGAAAACATCTCGAAAAAACATTAAGGGGAGTGAGAACTGTCTAAAAAAATTATAATAATATAAAGAAACTATAAAAAAACCGGCTGTGCAGATAATGTCTATGATTTACTTCCGTTGCGGAACGACAGACAAAATCCAGGTATAATTGCGCATGCAATTGTGCATCTCCTGCTGCATCCTCGGGGAGAGGGATGCATCGTCATTTTTTAACACAACACCCCGTGAGAGATGATCGCGATTTTTTTTCACATTCGCATTATCATCACAATGAGCGGTGAGTTTTTTATATAAGCTACATTGCGCCTTGGATCGATTTTTTTTTCAACTTTCTCACGCAAAAGTGACGTGCCCTTATCTCGCACTCGTCTGTGTGTCCGTAAAAAAATACAGAATCATCACCATCGTTGTCCGGCTCGTTGGTTAGCTAAAAAGTCCAGGTGCGATAATTACAAAAGAAAAAAATTATACATTTGAAAGATCATTTCTGACCGTGGGAATTTCCAGTACTTACATACATACATACATACTTATTTAGAATTTACGGTATTTATAAAAAATGAATTTTAGCTAATCAATACATTTTACGAGCGATTGAATGATACATTTCGAAAGCGAATATCATTATACTTTAATTGACAACTACATACAACTAATATGCACATTGAATTTTCTGTTGTATTGTTGATAAGTTTAACAAACTGAATATAATAAATATACGACGTATCTAATTACCGTTAAATCTATGAATGAACAACGTGCAATTATTGCATCAAAAATTATACATATATCACCCAACGAAACAAACGAACGTTTCGTATGAGAAAAATATAAATAACGAGCAAATGAGCTAACTGACACGCAGTTACACCGTGTCATTGTTTGAATTTAACCCTAAAAAAACACCGAGTCAGAAATTTCATACAGGAAAAAAATTATACGCGCATATATGTAGACATAAAAACCTATATTTTTTTCAGGTCGACAAAAAAAACAATAGTTATTGTAATTTAATCTGCATAAGGGCTCTATAGTTTACCGCACTCTTGGGGGAGGCTCCCGGTCAAAAATTAACCCCATTAATATATAACCCACATTTGTGTGGGTCACTGTTTTTTACGGATTCGTACCCCTGTTGGTATTGTTTTTTTTTTTTTTTTTTTCTAATGTCATTTAATACGAATCAAATTTATATGAATAAAAAATGGATGCTTTGTTGATGATTCGAATCGTATACCCTATTCCTATTATATTCGCACGATAATTTAATTTAATTTATATGCTATCACATTAATTAATATGTTTGCATAAAAATGGTTTTAGTTATTTTAATTATCACGTTTGATTGTTCGAAGTATGTATGAATGATTTTACATATCAAACTGAATTTTTATAATTTGATTATTTTTACTAGATCGTACAGAGTGTGATAGAGAAAAATAAATGATAAGCTTAAGCTAAATTTATGATTGATCTTTTGATTTATTATGTATGCATTATAAAAATGTAGGTATGTAAAATGCAGATGTCACCGTTAGCAGACTTGTACCTACATATATTATTTATGCCCACAAACAAAGACGCAGTTTTTGAATACGATGAATATGAAAAAAAAAAATTGTGTGTATGTGCATTCACAACTGTCCTGCGGGTTAAAAAGTCGCGACGGGGTCGATTTTTTTATAGATGCGCCCCTCAAAGGGTTAAAAAAACCCGTTCGCTCAGTATCCATAGTAGGGTCGTTCGGTCGCTTCCGCATATTTAAGCGGACATTTGATAATGTTTGACCTTTTATTTGTTATTATACAGACTTTGAAAAGGGACGGTGAAATATAATAAATATAAATGAAAAGAAAAAACGAAAATAAATAAAGGCACGGTATAATATAATAAATTGTCCGGGTGAATCGCGCGCCACTGTGCAAAGACAATGACGGGGTGTAAAAAAATCCCTTGACAGGGACATTTAAAAAAAATGTGACTCTATTTATTATAGTGTGTATGGTTTTTAAAAAATCATAGTGGTCCAGGTGCATTGGCTCGTAAATTATAAAATAAATTGTTTGATGTCAAATAGTGTTTAAATTGTTCAAAATTTACATTAGCAGTAGATAATTTCTTGCGAGTTAAATTAAACTGAGATTAATTTTTTTATTCAATATTCAAATCTTTCAACACCCACTGGCATTTACGCGTATAATAAATAAATTAAATTTGCAACGCTTCAACGCTTTGCTTTAATTAAAATTTTAAAGTTCTATTGTGCTTTAAAACTATCTAACTATATGGTTTTGTAATCAATTTACATTTAACATACCTACTTTTCATTCTTTACAACAGTTCATAAAAATTTATGAGACTATTATATCTTATACAAGTATTTTTTTTTTTTATGAAATTTCGATAGTATCTACACATTACGAAATCAATAATACACTCTCGGTGTAACGTTCATTCAATTTTGATCCCACTAAACTGGGAATTGATGAATCATTTAAATCAGCGGTCGCCAACCTTTCGGACCACTAAACTCAAAATCTCCCGCGAACCACTACCATGATTTTTTTCCATACAAATAACATTCTATTTGGATATCAAAAAGAATATTAGATTTGATCATTTTATTATTAAAAAACAACGAACAAATATTACCGCGTAGCACATCTACGCCAGCGGTCGCCAACCTTTCGGACCTCACGGACCACTAAATTCAAAATATCGAATCCCGCGGACCACTACCGTGATTTTTTTCCATAAAAATTACATTCTAAATATGAAATGTTAATTACACTTGTATTTTACACTCCAAGTTGTTTGCAAAAAGTTGGATATCACCTTATAATGATAGAAAAATTATAATAAATAAACGATATATTCATTATTCATTATGAAAACTGCCAGTTATGACGTATATATGTGAAACTTGGATACTAAATATAAGAATGCTACGTAAGATCCAGTGCACACAGAGAAGCATTGATAGGTGTATGCTTGGTATAACAAGAAGAGATCGTAAGAGGAATACATGGGTAAGAAGTATGACCAAAGTGGCAGATATGTACATATAGCAGAACGTGTGAAAAAGTTGAAGTGGCAATAGGCTGGACACAGCGAGAAGAATGGATGGCAGATGGACGCGAGAAATACTGGAATGGTATCAGAGAGGATGTAAAAGAAAGCAAGGTAGACCGAGTGGAAGATGGGCTGATGAATTGAGAAGAATGGGTCGAGACAAGTGGATGCAGATTTCTCAAGACAGACAGGGATGGAAGAGGATTGGAGAGGCCTTTATCCAGCAGTGGATGGTGAACGGCTGAATATGATGATGCTTATGAAAAATGCGGACCACCAAAATTCTCTCGCGGACCACCGGTTGGCGACCGCTGATTTAAATAATATCGTATAGTTCAGAATATGTGTGGGTTTAATTTTGCTAAATAATTATAATAAAATTTAAAAAAATATGTGTATTATTTTGTCTTGTCCTTTATCCTGCTGTAGTCTCACATGCATGCGTCAACACTGACGTTTTTTTTTATCCTTGAAATATCAATTCAGTACAGTTAGTTATGCGAATGTTTTTTTGATCGTTCTCATCGAAGCTTCGAACTATCCCATGACCCTGCAGTAACCAAAGAATACAATAAAATAACAAGGAACACCTGAGGGTAACGCAATCCGCGGATACTTTTTTAAGGGCCGTTCTCAGGCCAGCCCCTGCAGCGGTGGACCATTCAGGACAAAAACAGGACGCGGCCCAAAGAATGGACCGGAGCTTTTTTATCCCGAGGAACTGGCTCCTTAGAGGGGATGAGGGTCTGAAACACTACCCCCAGGGGATGGAAAAAAAAGCGCTCGGCTACCGCTAGGCCGGGGACACGCTGGCCCTTGTGAGTGCATCTGCACAAAGTCTGGAACCTCCGGTGTAAAAAAACCGGTAGACAAAAGGGCACAAAAAGATTTAAGTGGGCCGTGCGTGTAATGTATGCTATGGCAGGATCGCGTAGGTTGTATTTTTTTCTTATTATTTATTTTCATTATTTATTGTTGGACGATAACGGTATATTTAGAGGTTGCGTGATATGTGAATGCCTGAAAATGTAAAAAAAATACTGATCGATATCTTCACTTGAGATGCGAAAAAAAATCTCTACATATTCGATATGCTTGGAGGCATAGATTTTAAAAAATTTAAAATCGAAATTATGCTTCTTTCCGTGAAACATATAATACAGGGGCTAATTTTGAATGGATCAGTTCACTAGCGGGGCTAAGACCATTAATGAATTACGAAAGCTTTTTAAATACAATATTTTAATGTTAAAATTTGGCAATTTATTATTTATTATGCCATCGAATGTGTATTTAAAACTGAATTTATTTCATGATAATTAAAATATTCAAAACTTTTTAAACGCCTAAACATAATTCTTGTTGGAATATCTTATTTTGTCCCCATTGGAACTTTGTAGTTCGAATAATAAATTTTATTGCCAGTTTTAAACTTTTCGTGTTATTCTACTGGCTGTATAACTGTATATTCCAACTTACTTTTCCAAAAAAAATCGTTGCCCTTGAAACTGCGGGATGAAAACAGATATGGTCGCCAGCAGGGAGGGTTTAATATTTGGTCCATTTCGTCAACATGTGGCCACATTTGAACTGGTATTGACCTAACTGTAAAATGTTAACAGGTTGTGAAATGAAATCCCGCAATCCGGGACCATGTGGTGTTCCTCAATATTCAATAAAGATTCGGGAAGGATGTTCGATTCGCTTCGTGTCGTTAGAAAAACAAGACAGAGATCGACAATCATGATTTCAAATTTGTTCAACACAAGTCAAGTTGATTTACCTGGAGATACGGTTTCTCACATTAAAAAAAATACCAAAACAAATTTCACTACGAATTGAAATAAATTAAATATTACATGGTCATAATATTTTTAATTGAGACAGTTGATGATCACTGAAATTAGCATGTGTGCTTGAAAATCGACACCATCTGAAGAATTTCGAAGATGGGATGAAATACTGCGGTTACAAATCACGTTCCTAAAAATACATACATATGTATGTACATATATCATGCGATTATTTATTGTCAATGAATGCCACATGTTTGAAAAAAGTCTAAATGTGTAAAAGTCAAAAATGTCTAAATATGTAAAAATCAAATCTACGTTGAATCTGATTAGATTTTATCAGAATGTGATTATCGGATGTAGACCTTTCTAATACGTATTCATTTTTGAACAAGTATAATCAATGTTTTGTCTAACGTAATTTTTTTCACGCGTAAAAACAGTCTAGGATCCATCAAAATTGTGACTGCTTTTGGAACTGACCAACCCTGAAAAGGGATCGGGGGATGATTCAAATTGTCAGCGACAGATAAACGACTCCTAAACGAAAAAACGTCATATCGTCAAAAGTAAAAATAGACTAAAAAGGAAAATAAAAACGTGGAGAGGAGTGTTGTTTTGGCCCGCATGTCCTCCGCTGGGGCGTTACAATCGCCCACTTTGTGCAATAGCCGGCTATGTTGTTATCTTATCTGCTGTTAAAACGGCAAACAGAACGACCTGGACAAGAGGCCGCCTTGTCACAGAGGATATTGAACAGGAAAAATATAAATAAATAAATAGCAACCGATTTCAAAGTCCAACCCTGTTTTTTTTTTTCACCTGAAGATTCGTTTTGATGGGTAAGAAATCTGTGTTGATGTTGTTATACTATACACACTTGGCACAATTTATGATTGATGGTAACGGATCAATTAAAAAATAATTTCTTAACGCTTTCAGCGCAATACAGCCGAAACAATGGGCAGTTAAACTGCCGCGTGGGCGAACTGAAAAAAAAAACAAAACACGACATAATAAACGCTTTTGATCGATGTAACTGACTCGAATTACGTGTGTTTTATGCGCGTCGAAACCGTTAAAATACTATTGCTCGAACGAATGATCGATCGGATAATTGAATATATTTAACGACAATCCAAATTGTACAAAATGCAACTTATTCATCGAAAATTTGTATCGTTTTTGACCTAAAATTTCATATTTTGATATAATAAATTGAAAATTTAAGCTTGAGGCTTATGGGCTTTGTGTAACAATAACCTATTTCAAAAGCAAATAATCTTACTTCATAACTAAATAGATAGTACGCATTATTGAAAGCTCTTAATAAATAGTCCATAAATTTAATATCCCTATAATTGTACCTACAACATATATATATAGGTATATGAAAATATAGACAGGTGACGGTCACCTCAGATTTTTACCTCACGGTCACCTCAGGATAAAGTATTGTGATCGTGCGAAAATTCGACCTCGAGATTTTGACTGATTTGGATCAAGTATCATCCCCTGATCACGTTTTCATGATTTCTGGAAAATGTCTGTATGTCTGTGTACTTTGTGTGTGTGTGTGTGTTTGTATGTGTGTTTTCTCCGAAACTATCGAGTCTATCAAGCTGAAATATCATATCTATTATTTTCACGCAAGGTGTGAGAGCCATAAGGAATTTGGTCAACATCAGTTAACCGGAAGTGGGTTTTTTTTCGTGTAGAAAATTCAAAAATTCTTTTACCACAGAATATTTCCGAAACGGCACCGGCGATTTTGTCGAAATTTCATATCTATAGTTTTCACGTTAGCCTTAAGAGATACTGTGATTTTGGTCACCATCTGACTACCGGAAATGGCAGTTTACTCTTGAACGATTTTTTGTTTTTTATTTTTTTCGACCTTTTAAATATGTAGTATCGTCACAATATTGTAATGTTGTAATTCTGAGAAAAAATTCTATTTAAAAATAAATAAATCATTAAAATTAGTCAACCGGAAGTAGGTTTTTTTTTTGTCGAAAAGTTTACCGCAGAATATTTCCAAAACTGCCTCATCGATCAAGTTGAAATTTCATATCTATAGTTTTCACGTTAGCGATTTTGGTCAAAATCCGTCTGACAGAAGTGGCAGTTTACTCTTGAACGATTTTTTTTTTTTTTTTTTTTTCGGCCTTTTAAATATGTAGTATCGTCACCATATTGTAATATTGTAATTCTCATAGAAATTGATATTTAAAAAAAAAAAAATTATTAAAATTAGTCAACCGAAAGTAGGTTTTTTTTTTTGTCGAAAAGTTTACCACAGAATATTTCAGAAACTGCCCTATTGATCAAGTCGAAAATTTATATTTATAATTATCATATAAAATTTAAGAGTTGATAAGGTTTTAATTAAAATCCGCCGACCGGAAGTGGTAGTTTTTCTTATTTGAATATATGCCGAAGATCGTATTTTATATACGCGCGCGCACTCAACACAGTAATTTCATGATATGTATGTATGTATTTTGGTAGGTGTGGTGGTGGTGTATGCGTTTTATTTACTTACGTACTTAAAAAAATAATTTCGTTACTCTTTGTATTCCTCAAATATATGGATAAAGTCATGGGTTGGCTACACCCGAATTTTTTTTATCAGAATCCTATATTTTATTCGAAGTTTCCGGTTATACTCAGAAAATTATAGTTAATATTTCGTTATCGAAAATTCCAAGAAGAAATGAAAAGATACTAAGCAGACGAAAGACCGACATTTTAATTTTTCTCAAAAATAAATCAGTTTCGCACATTCTTAAAAGTTAAATTTTACTACAAAAAAAAATAGATAGATCGTTCATGGTAGTACATTATACTGCTGTGTATTTAGCTATATAAATTTGTTAACAATAACAATTAATAATATTGTATGTCGTAATATTTACATTAATATTTTTATGGCTAACTTTTATTACTCTGTTTGATATATAGATGTCATTCTTAACCGCCAGATCGGATAAGTGCGCAAATTGTATTGACAACGGTTAATTAAGAACTCATTAATATCTGACCGAGTGAAGCGCGAGGCGGGCGCATGATTTATTAATTTTTTGGTTTATAATTATTTATTTTAATGTTTTTTTTAGCGCGCGCAAGGTAGTGAAAGCCCACGAATGGGACGTGGGTTTTTCGTATTTTGTTTTTATTTATTTTTTCATCTCATCTAACTGCGAATTTCGTTACGATGGGCAAAGCGATGCAAACAAGCACTCCCATTGCACAAGTCGGCTGTCAAACGTTACGGAATTATAAATCTCTTTTCGGTTTTGCCAAACTGGTCGTTCATTGTTGTATTTCTATGATGAGAGTTCGAAGGTTGCCAGCGAGATATTAAAATTTATGACGGTTCAACCTACGTGCGAAGGCTTCGGCTTGGTCAACCAGAGCTTTCCGCACAGACTTTACGGCACTGCTCACAATCGAAGCTCAACTAACACACATCCGTCAGCCGATTTTATTTTTTATTTTTTCTCATGTGCGTCTTCCTACCGACACATTACATATTTATAATTGATGTTGTTCATTTTTGGGATGGGCCTTCGCACGTCGACGGTCCGCTGAGCTAGGTGACTCGTGTGACTCACGATATAATATCTAAAGTGTCGAAATTGCTATATAGCCGCGATAGTCATCGTTCACCGTGGGCAGTTCGACAGTGTTTAGCAACGATATTTCTGCTGACCCTTTTATGGACATATCCACGCCTAACGCCCTAACTGAAGACCATTAGTGTGTACGAAACAATTATCGTTGCACTGCCGCAACCAATCGTCCTTCGAGACGGATCGCTAAAAATGTATTTTATTAGTGCCATATCGTTGTGAAATGATCATTAGTTTTATTTTTATGCACAAAATTTCAAAATAATGATGTAGCCGGATTAATTCTAATACAATGTTTAAACAGAAACTAAACTAAAACAGAAACATATGATGTACATACATACATATGTATATGTATATGTATACATACATACATACATACCTTTACATTACAAATTGTAGGTATGCTATTTTTTCCCTTTACTGGATTAGAATAGAAAAAAAAACATGGTTGTCGACCCTTAGCATCTGATAATAGACACTATTGCCCAATATATGTATTTTCTACATTTGCACTCGGTGCATTATGCACTCATAAGTCGCACTGTGATGCAATTACGCTATAGCATGGAAGATCGCCTATCACAATACGGCAAACCTTGACTCGAATGAAACGCTATGCAGGCTAGACGTTCGCATTAATTTATATATTTTTCTCGGTTGAAATAAAGATTAAAAAAAAATATACGAAACGAAACGCGCAAAACAAAATATTTATGCGATTCCTTACATCCCACAGTCACAATAAAAATTTACACTTTGATTTATCGCATCAATATATTGAATTTATTAATAAATTCTCTTTGAATATACTGTTATATCTATGAGACTTTTATTTTTTTTACGTACGAGGAATTTCTGTGGTGGCGTAACCCGTCAAAGACCATTTATTTAGCTTTAGCACATTTCCAACGCGCTCAACCCGTAATTGCTAACGATACGAATCACTCTATGTATGTATATTGTAAATACGACCGTAAATGCTTTTTTCCTGTTTGGAAATATGCTCATTGGACTCGACTTGCCTGCAGCTATCAATATGGCATTTCAATGAGGGTATATATGTATGTAGGTATAAACCTTTCAGCGTAAAAATTCACGTTTAAAGAGACCGCTTACGAAACTTACTTAATAAGATCTTTTTATGAATTTTTCAATATGTTTTCAGTGGTCTAAGCCCGTACATATTTATTCTATTAGGTACAGGATCGTCCAGAGGATGAGTCATTTAGTTTTGAACGTTTTGGCGCATGCGGTTTACGTATGTGGGCTATATTACATACATACATATATACTCGTAGCTGTGAGCGGACTCTATGTATGTGGGCACGCACCGGCGTTATTGATAAAACACCGGACCGGATAACAACCGGCCAAGTACAGGAATACTCATAAATCACTTATAAGAAGATAAAAAAATATCGTAATATATAAATAAAATCCTATTGAATTCACTGACGCATCACTTACTGAAAGGATTCGGTTAATGGTCCTATATATTAGTTGTAAAATATATATGTATATACGACGTAAAACGCACAGTACTACGTTTGAAAGAGCAGTATGGTGATGTGCTTTTGATAAATTTATTTTAAAATTCAATTGTTGCTACTTTTGTGTCACGCTGTGTCGTGTTATCTATACTGACGCCACTATCAGCGGTGTGAAACAAATATGAGGGACAGCGGAGGACAACCGGAACAGACGGCCACACGGGTGTAGTAGTCTAAATTGCACAATTTTTGCATAAAGTTTTAATTCAAATTCAAACTAATAAGTGCATCCCTCAATTTTTATATACATACATACCTATATATAATTTTTTAATACAAAAGTTTAACGTGTTTATTGCTATGTACAAATGTACATACATACATCCATACATATGTATATCGAGAAGGTAGATTTTCTATTAGCGATTTGTTCAATACTTAAATTTATTTATTAACATTATTTTTATAATATTTTGATTATAGTCTAAAAGCTCGAATTAAATATCTTTAGTCTTAATAACTGTAAAATTAAAATTAGTATAGATTCACGTTTCCTATAGCATTGTTGAAAGTACCGCACCTATGTACATATGTATAGTTTCAAATTTTAAGGTATTTTACTTAAATAGGTCAATCATTGCATTGTTTTTGTTTTACAATCAATAGGTATTAATGATGTGAATCCACCCCTGGTCGCCGGTCATACGCGGGCCCGGTATTGAACAAACAACGAACCCTAATAAGGCCACCTCACCTTATCACATTTTTTCCGTGAACAAATAGGTATAGGTATGTATGTACATATATGTATATATGAACGAAACCTTTTGCGTTCTGAAATAGAATGATCTATTTCAATATTCATAGAATGTATGTATTGTATGTACCAATTTTTTTTTAACCACTTTCACCTGTACGTATGTATGTAAGATTTATCGGTTGGGATGGGCTCTTAGCGAATTGTTACAAGCAAATGATCTACATTTCGCATTTGTATACACGTCTGTCCGGTAGCTTAGTGGGTGGCCTGTTGGCTTAATACCATAATAAATAAAGACAGTAACAAATAAAGGCCATTCGGACTTGTCGGCTCAAATCCCATTCATATATCACCCAGCCACCGCATTTTAGCACCGCGGTCGGCTTAGTGCCAAAAACGTGTACAAAAACAACCCTAAACAACGCGAAAAACTACCAATATCACTCCGAAACGCTAGCACGGAAATCCGAGTTGTGGTGAGTATTTTTTTCAAAATTTTAAATTAAGATTTTGAATATATAAACGGGCGTCGAAACGCGAAGATGACATTTCAGTATCGAAGTGATCTCATCCGCGCTTCTCCCTCGTGAATGGGTGCAGCGAGTATTGCCAAAACATGGTCGCGTTTCGAAATTCAGAAAATGCTACACCGTTTTAAATATCAATTTACTATTTCGCCAAATATTTTTCAATCCACATACATATAGAGTATATATATATATATCTATGTATGTATATTAAAAAGTAAAGTTGATTTACAGTACGCAAAAGAGATGCTGCAACTATTATACATACACATTTAAAGCGTTGTTGACAGACGATATTTATGCCGCATGTCTCGGTCAAATATCACATTCCTTTTGAATTGTGCGTTGATTTATTTGAAATTCGTGCTTTTTATTAACAACTATTTGTTTTTGTCTCGTTGCATAAATATTATGCATATTACGTACAATTTATTACATAGTAATATTCATAGATCAATTGTGAAATTTTGTTTTATTGCAAATGTTCACACGTTCATAAGAATGATAAAAACCATAGAATCATGCGGTTTTCACTTTAAACGTATAGGTATAACCTACTGTAATAAAAATAGTATTATAATCATTCCGAAAATTCGTGTTGATAATATATATTACATGTTTTGAAATTATCGTAAAATTTTATTGAATAACTATTGCAAATTATCCATACAATAATATTATGCTATGAGTGTGCTATGTGGCTATTGTGCAAATTCGGCCGTAGTAACTGAACTTTTGGAACAAGTAAACTACCCCACGGGGGATAATCTTCTGTGGGGTTGTGCCATCACGATTTCACCCCGTGGCAAAAAATCATAGTTGGCCACAAGCTATAGTAATCGAACAAATGGACGATCCCCCGATAAATAGCCGGAAATAAAGGTATGTCGCATAAAGAACGGGATGCTACGAAAACGATACATTATATAATTTTGTGCAATATTCCAAATTGAATGGTTGGCGACAACTGGTCCGATACGTGAGAACTAGCTAAGATAATTTCCGCGATTAGTGCGTACCCGTCTTCCACTTACCCTATGACCAAAGCGTGATGATACATTTATGCATAAATATGTGTGTGTGTTTTCAAATGCGAGAGACAGGCCATTTTCCAATTACGTGTATGTCGGCCAACTTTTACTTCTTAACCGGGAAACCGTTTTTGAGTAGATTATCCAACAATCGTTAATATTGCCACGTACTTTTGCAAAATTTATTTGGCACGACTGTGTCGTGGATGCAACGATGCATCGCTGTGCAAATTAATTTGTACATCGCACGGATTGTACATATGTGTGTTTTAATCCTTCGATACGCCGTAAAACAATAAACCTACGCTATCGACTTGAATTATCTACCTATACATAAAAAAGGAATCTCTGTTTGTCTTTCTGTTATTTTGTTCTTTATACATTCCGTCGCCGTTTAACATATCTGCATTAAGCCTTGCAAAGGTACTTCCTAATATCTATGTATAATGACTACGACTTTTGAAAGTATTTCCAGACGTTAAAAATTAAATTCATAGACTATTCATAATAATCATCATCATTTTCAGCCGTTCACCATCCACTACCATTCCTCTTCCATTCCTGTCTGTCTTGAACAATCTGCATCCACTTGTCTCCACCCATTCTTCTCAATTCATCAGCCCATCGTCCACTCGGTTACCTTTCTTTCCCCATCCTCTCTGATACCATTCCAGTATTTTTCGCGTCTATCTACCATCCATTCTTCTTGCTACGTGTCCAGCCCATTGCCACTTCAATTTTCCCATATATTCCTCTTACAATCTCTTCTTGTTATACCGAGCATATATCTTTCCACGCTTCTCTGTGTGCACGGGATCTTACGTAACATTCTCGAATTTAGCATCCACGTTTCACATCCAAACGTCATAATAAAAAGGAAGGCATACCTACCACCATAAACTATTAACAATCCAAAATTCATACAGGCAACCTCAAGTCATACTTCACTAGATATAGCATTCATTATTTTTTAATTTAATTTTATATAATATTAGCTAATTTAACTTACATCAATTACATATTTATAACAACTACATAAATCTGTTACACATTATACACTATACTTATACATATCTAGTATCCCTCACAGAGGTGTCTCCTCACACTTTGCAAGAATGCATCTATGGTCTTAGAAGACCTGACGCACTCAGGGAGGGCATTATACATTAACACAGCCCTGTGAGAAACGCCACCAGCTGTCTTCGTTTTACTTACTCTACCTACAACTAAATGGTTATTATTTCTAGTACAATAACTGTGGATATCACTATTTCTAATGATATAATTCTTAAAATAATTTGGCAATAACTTATAAACAAAAGACAATGTGCTTAACTTTAAAAAAATTGTAATACTCCCCATCCCAATTCATCTAACATACGTCTAATACTTTTTAGCCTAACAACATTCAAAATACCTCTCATAGCTCTATTTTGTAACCTTTGCATTTTATCTAAATCTTGGCCACTGAACATATTAAGTACAGTGGCACAATAAACCATTATATATGTAGCTTTCATTCATCCAAATAAATGGGTATGTAGATACATAGTTTTCAAATATTATTATTGTAAATCGGATTTTCAGTAAGCGTCGCTGCATTTCGCTAAAGGTCACTTCTTCTCTAGGCAGTGGGTAGGTACAAAGATCGGCTCTGATATAGATATTCGTCGAAAGGTTTGCGGACCGGCAGTTGGCCACGTCTGACCCGGGATGCCATCGCGCAGTATGCGAGGATGTTCACGTGTCGGCCACGTCGTGACCAACCGGCGACTGTGTCGGCCCGGCCTCAACCGCGACTTATTGCTCAACCGGCACTAGCTATTTCACTATTCGCAATATTGGCCAAATGTGGCCAATGCTATAATATAGCGTGAAGATAATAAAAATAAATAAATCAAGCGTGAGTCGAGAGTACGCCCCTGGTGCGCGCGCGCACGCCGTAGAAGCGAGCCCAGTCTTCAGTAGCTCGATGCTAATTGCTTGAATTGTAAACATTACTTACTGTGTTTTGAAGATTAGGCGTGTATATTAGGTAGTTTATGACTCTAGTTGCATATTCTAAAGGTCATTTTGGATTGAAGCCAAGACACACGAAGAGGTGAAACGCTAATTTCTAACATGGAAATCATTCAGAAAATATTGTTGAACTCGTGTACAGTTTGAATACGTATTCCGTACAAAATGTGTCAAGAGTTTTGATCGATTTGTAAGTATAATTGATTTATATATGTACATACATATATATATTTTTTGCATATATTGCACAAAACGCGTTCACACGAGTTTAAAATTTAGATTGCGACACTTTATCGACTTTTGAACGATTTTATCTTTTTAATACGTCGAACGTTCTAATGTCGAGACACACACATACTCGATACTGCACTTCGACCGATAACATCTAAACACGCATACTTTGCAAAAAGTTCAATTTATTGCCAATTTTACTGCGATGTTATTGACAAATCGCCGGTGAAACACGTCACATGTGACTAATACGACATGGTTGAAATTAAACTCGATGGTCGATGTTCATCGACCGGAGGTTGAGTTCTCACAGACATAGCGGACTTTAATTAATATGCTTATTAATCTACAGCATGATTGCGACAAGTGCATCGGTCTGTGGATTCACTTTCCGATAGGCTATCGATGGACTAACGAATGGTTAAAACTAAATACGAATCTATGTAGCTGTAAAACGTGGATGTTGACCGTGTCCGCGCCGTGGGCGCATAGAGTCGTCCGCTGCACTTTGCACCGGTGAAAGTGCATCGCGGTCGTGGATTAAAAGTGTGACTGGCGCTAGATGGATGCAAAACTGGCTGCGGTGACTATGTCTATTATCTCGCCGCGGATCCCATACAAATCGTGTCCATATAATAATAGACGATGCAACATTTCGTCACCGGCTATGTTGCAACCGCAACTGCGAAATCGCACCCACTACCTTCAGGAACCCTTCACCGAAGTGACCACAGCGTTATAAAATTATCACTAGGAAAAGTAAAACTCAACCCGCACCGGGTATCATGACGTACAATATTTTAATTCGTTTGAAAGCATTGCGCAAAATTCTTTCTTGTGAAACACCTCGCGTATGATTTACTATCTCATCGCCACTTTGTGATTTATCCGACCTGACACACACGCCCCGAAGGATAAAACAGCGTTCAGTATCGTATGTGGTTCAACATCAACTGCGCAATCCATAATTTAACGCGAGAAATTCCGATGGGGCTATTAAGTTCCCAGATTGCTTGAAAGTGTTACTGAAATATTTCGCTTAATTTATCCCCGCATAAGCTTTACGTTATATTTACTTGTAACTGGTTTTGATTCAGCTTGATAAACAAATATATTAAGAATCGAGTATAAAATTCACATATTGTAATAAATGTGATTTTGAAAATAACGGCAAAGATGCGGCAATGGGAATTATAGCGAGTGGACTGGTCGTGTCCATGTGGTCAAGTTAACACACCATGCACCACGAATAGAACATGTTCTCGAACTGGTGAGTACCTCGGCTAGGACTAGAACTAATGACCGGGAAGATATCGGGATTAAGAACCGTGGAAATCGCCTTTGCTCTTACGGTTTTATTCGTTTCTGATAGCTCCCAGTACATACATACATACATACGTACACTAAGCGAACAAAATGCTCACATTAAAACTTACGTTAAACTGCGATACAATTTATGCAATAGCCGTCAATTTCAACTCGTTAGCCAAGGTATTATGAATCGAATTTAAATAATTTACCTCCGCTCAATTACGACGCTGCGCTCATACTATTATTAACTTGTTGGTTTACGAGTTTACGATGCAAACGCTTTTTGATAAGTGATATCGTAATTCCCCTTTCACACATTTCCACTAATTGTGAGAAAAAAGGATTAGATAAATGCGATGCATACCCAATAAGAGTTCAAATGGTATTAAATAGGCTCGATCGCACAATAAACATGGGCATAGCTAATTTTATGTCTCAATTAAGCTCAGCTTTCAACATCGCCAAAGCGAAATTTAACGATTCGTTCGCGCAATTTCGCAGTAACTGTAAAATTTGCCATATTACCTCCCCACCCCTCCCCCTCTTCATCGTCTCGTGAAGAGCATGAACTAAAATGTGATGAATGTCTTTCCTAGGATGTCGTATGTATGCATGGTGAAAATGCATACACGCATTAGCGCACGCGGTGCATTCGGCCGTTGCATTATGCATTTCGCGGTATACCGGTTCAAATCGTGGCGAACCGACGCAATCGTTTTCCCACTCGGACACTCTAAAGAGGAGGAGGTTCACGAACTCGACACGGCCAAATTGGATTCGTTTTAATTGAGACCGTTTGAAGAGTAGTACCGTTTTATGCGCATTGGATGAGTTAGTCTTAGTTTCTACGTACATATATATATGCATGTAAGTAGCTAACGCACCCCTCATAATCGATTTATTACTATCGAAGCTATGACAAAATATAAAAACAGGGTAGGTTTCAAATGTGCCACCAAACGACTAAAATAAGCTGAAACAATGTTTCGACACAACTGTTGAATACATAATTTTAAAATTAAATTGTGATGATATATGTACATTTAAATAAAAAAGAGTAACTTTGGTACAATCCCCATATTCCCCAAATTATAGCTTTCTAGATTGATTGATTTGAAAGTTATACATCTATGCTAATATTATCAATGATTTATTTCATCTGCATAGTTTTTGTTCATTGTGGCATGTACATACATATGTATGTATGTATGTAAAAAATTGAAATTAAATAAACATCGACGATTTAAGGATGTATCTATCGTCTCAAAGTAAGCTCACAATGAAACGATTAAACATAAATCAAACTTGAGAATGAGAAATGGGGAAACTGTAAGGAAACGATACGTCGCAATAGCGTTAACAAATAATGTAATATCGGTGGGTGTATTTCATTGTACTCGAAGCGGGGTGATGTCCATAATTAGCTAACAAGCTAACGTACTTACCGATATTAGCAAACGTTAAGTTTTTATTATTATTAATTTTATTATGTACAAGTGAAAAAAAAAGCGTTGAACGCAATTCTCGTATGGCGCAACGGTTATTAATCTTTGCGAAGATGGCGCGAAGTTACCCAACCTGTGGTGCGTGATTGTCTCTATCAATCATATCGATTGTATTTTTTTTTTTTTTTGGGAATGCTCAATACGTGTCAACTTTCGCGTGAAAAAAATTTAAACATTGACTGTTTGTGTAAATCAGTATCAAATTTTAACTTTATATGAGAATGTTTCGTTTATAATTTCTAATTTTTCCGACGCAAAACCACAACCTCCTTTTATCGTTGCGATTTGTTGCAACCAGTTCTTAAACTGCTATGCCCCCAGAATTTTGCGGTAAAACCTTATTAAGCTGCGAAAATGGACTCGTGATCAGAAAGTGACGCTTATTAAACATTAGTTGTGACGAAATTGTTTATATAGTTTCTAATACTACTTATGCACTGAAACGTACACTTCAATTGAATACAAATTAACTGGCATATTTTACGTACTCTGCAGCCAAATGAATAGTATATGTATATCGCGTCCTCGGAGCACACAAGTGACATGTCCAAAATAGTAAATTGTTAAGGGCAGCAGTTTTAAATAAATTTTGAACTGGTCATCATATATCAGGACAACATTATGTAAAAATGATAATTGTACATATTTTACTCTAGATTCATGGATGCCATTTCATTGTTATTGAATTTACACTAGTAAATTTTTCTAATTACATATGTACATGCAAAAAGTTCGGACTTTTGTGCCCCAAGTGTGTGCTCGAAGAAAATTAGTGGAACTTTTGTACTTTGTGATGCAAAATTGTGACGTCATTCGGATGTGCCACTTAACTGCCCTGATAGATTATTTAAAGTTGCATTCATAACCCATTTTCGCAAAATCATGGCCATGTCACCTTTGTGCTCTGAGGACGCGATATGATGTACATATGTACGTATGTATGTATGTAGGTGCGTCTTAAATGCTTAAAAGGCTCCACCCATAGGTTCATAGCATACATTTGAAGAGATAAAATCTTGTGAAATCAGTAGATTAACTATTATCAATGAACTTTAGACAACAGCTAAAGCTTGCATTTACAACCGCGTAGAACTTGATGGAGGTAAATTTGTGAATCAACATATATTCATAGTGATATGAATAATGATATTCATTACATTTTTACCCCAAATGACCCTTTGATCAACGTTAACAATATGAACCACCTCTTATTTTATACAACAATCATATTCACTTTATGGTGACAAAGCTGAAGTTTGAAGAGCTCGGGGAAAAAAATTTGACATCAGCGATCCGTGCAGCATCTTTTCGCATAGGTTAGCACCGATCTTCAAACTCCCTCGGCATATTCATACGTTTGGATGCATACATCTGAAGTTCTGGAAACTGGAGGGTAGGTACCGTTGGGCTGTCGTGTCACTGCGGTGAAATATTTAATTTGGCCCTGTGTACATACACGTAGTACGTGCACGTGAATAATGCACGCTCACCGATTACACGTTCGGTGTGCTCGACGAGGAGCACCAATCACACACCGGGTCCACGTGCAACAAGATACCCAGCATACAAATACGCGGCCAGCGTGGAACAGTTTCGTGATCTGTCAAATCGGCCGCAACACACAAACACACGTCGCCACCGCTACTGATGTGATTCTGCTGTAACTGCTGCTGTTGCTGATGCTGCTGTTGTGGTTCTCTCGTGGTCTCGTGGCCGGCCCTTGGACCGCGAGTCGATCTGCACGAGGATATGATGCATCGCATCGTCGTCGTCGGCCATCTGAATTTGCATATTTGAACCGATTCTGTTTGTATCCGTTTTGCCGCCATGACATGATCCGAGACATGTCCTGAAAATTTATTTCCGCTTTGAGTCGGTTGGAATTCGAATTGTGCAAATCGAAAGCGTCTTCAGATTGTTCTGTTATAGTTTTTTTTTTCAATTAATTTCATTGGTGTGTGTATATATATATATTTATAATATTTTTGAAACTGAAATTGAATTGAAACTGCACTTGAATTTTTTTTTGATTATATTATTATTGTGGAGATAGTTGATAATTATTTATTCCTAGGACAATTGGTGAACATGACTGGTTGTAAAGAAGAAGAAATGAAACTAAGATGGAGTGCTTTTGGAAGAATGAACATTGTTTTTAAATCCAACATTCCGCTATGCTTAAAAAATGCATACTGCCAGTTATAACGTATGGATGTGAACGTGGATGCTTAATTCAAGAATGTTACGCCAAATCCAGTGCACACAGAGAAGCGTGGAAAGATGTATGCTCGGTATAACGAGAAGATACCGGAAGAGGAATACATGGTTAAGAAGCATGACCAAAGTGGCAGATATAGTGGAACGTGTGAAAAAGTTGAAGTGGCAATGGACTGGACACATAGCGAAGATAATGGATGGCAGATGGACGCGAAAAATACTGGAATGGTATTAGAATTCTAGATGGTATTAGAACCTAACCTAACCTAACCTTAGCCCAATTAAAAAGAGTATATTTTAATTACAAAAATATAATCAATATCTCGTTTTTCACTTTTTCCTAAAATCAAAATGCACAAAGCTTATACGATACATATTATTATATATTATTTGAGCAATGACATTTTAATATTTATTTATTTATTTTACAAATTATACCATAGTAACACTACAGGTTGCCCCAATTCGTCACTATGGCGAGACATGACAAAAACATTATATTTAACACATTGATAGTCAAATTAAATAATTCACAAATTACATTAAATCAAACAATTCACAAATGAAAGATTATATAAAAAAAAAAACATAATAAATTTTTCAACTTCATCATAGTTGGCATTAAGGATGTCAATTAAAATGAACGTACACATACATGAGCACAGAAGTAGTTGACCTCTGCAAATTTCAGTTTAATACCTCTGTATGTGACTTTATATACCTTAGTATGGATGGACTGAAGATGAACGTGGAGTGCGATAGCAGCAAAATCTCGCTTAGCCCCCCTGTTTCTAAGGAGTGTCGAAGAAGGTGTTGCACGAAAAGTAGCTTTCGTTTCGAGTTGAAAGTTCAGGGGTGAACTTTGGGTGGGTCAGGTGTACAGTTTAGCCGTGGCGTGATGATGGAAGTGCATGGAGGTTGGTTCACACGTTCCGGTGCCCTTCCTGAACAACCATAGATAAAGCCGCCGTGTTCCAGCGTTTCCAAAGGATGGACGATCACGACCGAAAGTACCGGCCCATCCTCGACCGGCCACTATCTACCATCTGGGCCATTAGCCACTAATATCTCCGAGGGGGTGGACCGGTTTGACGCGACGGACAAGTGCTTGCACTTACTACTTCCCTCTACTATGGACCGTTCCTCCTGGCCTAGTACTTTTTCTTCAGCGAAACGATTCGACTTAGCCGTTTGGCAATGGATTCGATATGAGATGGTGATTCATACGCGGAGTTTCGAGGGGCCCACACAAATCAATTTTAATAGAGGAGAAACTGCAGGTACCTAAATGAAGAATGGGCCGATAGATAAAGTAGGGACGCTGAGTCATAATGCAATGCGCAATTTATTTCCCATGAAATGCTGCATTAACACGCTGAAGAACATTTGCAAAGAATATCAACACGTACAGTATGTATGTGTACAATCAATCAAACCTTTACTATCACATTTGTATTGAATTTCATCGGATCGGCCGAAAAATTTGAATATGGCATTTTACCTACATACATATGAGAATTTGTTTTTAATTAGAAAGTTTTGCTTTAAAATTAATCGAGTTAACATTTAAAAATGTCAAATTATTTACACGGAAGCATGTCAGATCTTCATTTTTATTCAAATCGTTCTTGAATATCTATACGATTTCTATGAAAATCATATTTTTCGATAATAACTCACGATTAACTGTTTATATGTATGTATATATACATAACCCACGCAACCGTCGAATGAGATGTACAACATTAACTTGACTCATTAATTGTTAGTTTCGATTTCGACTGTATTAATTTACGATCTACGATTTTCATTACGGCTCAATTAGTTAGAATTAGCCCATTTACATTATATTGCGTAGATATTTACACGGTTGATTGAGTCGTTCGGCTCGTTTATGACGATGTCGCACAGATTTGCGTTGAATTTTACTATTACGCCCGTAAAGCGTGAAAGTATCCGCGGCATAATCTCTAATGTCTGGGGTCAATTTGGAATTTTGCAAATTACGCTTGCAGGGTCGTAAACGTTTATGCCTTATTCGGCGTGTGGCTTCTAAAAGGATGCGCAACTATCCAGATCTAGAATTATAGAGCCATCATCGGTGGTTCTCATTGAATTTCACACTTTATTGGCACATCGGCGAGAGCTGGCCAGATCGTGAGACCATATGTGAAATTCTATAGAACCATCAATTATTCATCAGACCGCCAACACGCCGCTACAAACAGAACACAGGGCTACTAATACCTCACTTTTCGACCATTACAGTTGTGCTAATATTCATTGAAAGGTTATGATTTTGTTTAAAAGTATTTCAATGGAAACTTAAGAAGCCTTTTCTTATAAAAAAAACTTCTGAAATATTGTTTGAGTAGGTACGGTACAGTGCTTTCAGTCTTAAATTTTTCAGAACAGAATTTTACAAACAATTAATGTCAATCCTATAGCTTTTCGCTCATTCCATTAATATTAATATAAATTACCTCAAGTTAATTCTTAGTATAGGTAGTCTTCTTCGTGCAAGTGAATGCAGTTGTGGGTGCAAGTTACGCAAATTCACTAAACCAAGTAATAAATCCGACATCTATGCGGCTTGCTGAAAATTTATGAACGCGAAAAGGTTTCGTCGATATAATACAGCAACGTGCACACACACACACACATACACACACATACAAATTTAATTGTGAAGGGAAAATCAGATGAACGTGCACTATTGTTTCGTGTAGCGGTCGCTTCATTTCCAACGCCAACACTTCGACAAAAATTATTGCAACTTTGTGAAGTTGTTATGCAAGTAACGAAAATATTGTAAGTTTCGAGCAAAGTCGAGTTTAAAGGCAATTCTTTCATGATACCATCGGCAGTAAGAAGGGAATTGAATTTTCACGACTGCTCCATTTACAAAGCATAAAATTTAAAACGTTTACTTTTATCATGCACAGAGAGACTTCTATAAGTTTCATTGCCTGACCCTTTACGTAAAAATATAATATTGGGGATTCTCTGTATGTATGATTTCAATACTTTTGAAAGCAACCTTTTAAGAGTTATAAGTACATTATCATGTCAATATAAATTATATGTTTTTGTATTTCACACTTTTGTATATGTACTTTCAGGATTCTGATGTCGCCAATTATTAGGTGCACAATACAAGACTCACATTTGACATTGTGTCAATTGAACCCACGAAGACATTCTACATACATATGTATGTATGTATATGCCATACATGCCATGAATTCTAATATGAACATTATAGGTATTGTAAATTTTACAAAATTGTATGTGTAACTACATTTTCTCTCGTAAAGTCGTCCCACATAAACGTGAAATATAGTTTATGTCTAGAAATGTGTGTAAACAAGTGCATAGTACGTACTTGAGAAATAAGCACGGACGTTTAGGAATGTGGACGACAGGACACGCAATAAGATGTGTATCAAAAAATTGCGCAGTGGAAAGGCTCCTTAATCGCACACTCAGATTTGACCAACATTTAGCATTAGATATAACTTGTCATCATCACTTTTAGCCGTTCACCATCCACAGCTGGATTAAGGCCTCTGCAATCCTCTTCAATTCCTGTCTGTCTTGAGCAACCTGCATCCACTTGACTCCACACATTCTTCTCAATTCATCATCCCATCGTACACTCTGTCTATATTGCTTTCTTTCACATCCTCTCGGATATCATTCCAGTATTTCACGCGTCCATCTGACATTCATTCTTATCGCTATGTGTCCACTTCAACTTTTTCACACGTTCCGCTATATGTATCTGCCACTTTGGTCATGCTTCTTACCCATGTAGGTATTACTCTTACGGTTCCTTCTTGTTATACCAAGCCTACATCTTTCCATGCTTCTCTGTATGCATTGAATCTTACGTGACATTCTCGAATTCAGAATTATAACTTGTAAAAGTAAAAAATCCTCAATCGTAAACGGATTATGTTGAATTTGATAATATCCTTCACAAGTGTCCGTAATAAGTGAGCTTTTAAGCTCTGAGCTCGCGATCGTAAATTGTACAGTAGGGTGGAGCGACGATGTATGGACTTTTTTTTTGGGGATATTCGTTTTGAAATAGTTATAAAAAGTTGCCTCTACATCATACCTCTTCTGTCTAAAAAATCTGCTTAATTAAAAAAGTTTTTCTGGTCCATACCAGCACTTTTATCTTATTACTTTTACTTGTATGAAAATTTCCAATTGATTGTTTCCAATCTCTATAAATAGCAATTTTAATTGGAAAATTAGTATTTATTTTTACTATACATACTTACTTTACTCGTACATACTTATATTTACTCGTATGTCTCGTTCCACCGCTCTCATGCCGCCACTTCACCATCGCACGAATGTTCGTAGAACGTTCCGCGAATGTTCGTGAAATGTTGGCCTTAGCGCTGTGGTCAGCTGTCGCCTGCTCGCCCGTCCAGAGCACTGCTATCGTATCACTAGTGGCGCCACTCTGGTGTCAACTAGCAAGCGGCAGCGAACAAAGTGTCATCGTGGCATCGGTGTTTTGGATCCCATATCGCGAGTTCTCGGCGGAGAATTTTGAGAATGTTCAGAGTCACTGAATTGGTCCACATGATTACGCACTAATGGCACAGATAACACTGGAGGGGTCCGGGGTGTGGGGAAGGGTCCGCCATCTTGCTTTTTCCGCAGTTCACTCGCCTTCCATCAACTTTTGCGGAAGTCGCGCGAATGTTATAAAGTACATACGTTGGCGTTAACGCGAAAATGTTCGAGTGACATACCCACACCTTGGCGCTCGGCACCGCTCGTCAGCGCTCGTCCAATATGAAGTCAAATCACAAATTCACATCTATTTAAATAATTCAAGGAATACGAAAATAAATTAGATTTTTAAAAAAAGTACTTATAAATATTCAATAAAGTTGGGGTAATTTTATGACCATGTTATCTAGAATTTTATATTCTGTGTTTAGATTTCAAAATTATACTCCGGCCGTTTTAGGAAGACTTCTGGGCAAAACGTACATGCTGTCCCTTTCATCCCCTCTCCACCCGCAAATGACCAATTGCAATTCATTTCAGTTTCATGTTGCATTTTAGTCGAGCGATACAACATTGTGCGTGCGTCGGTAGAATTCAACGTTAATATTTTGTTAGTTAGAGTTTTTTGGAGTTAGAGTCTGATAAGTGATAATGTCTTCAATTAAGAATAGACAAGTGAAAGACAAGGCAAAATTATTTACTGCGTGCACGTGCAAGCTAGATGACATTTTAAACAATAACTTCTCGGAAACATTCTCATGTGCCTTAACATAATATTCAAAAAGGACCGTTTTATTTATTTAGCTTCTCGAAAATTTACCGGCTGACTTTTTCAAATTTACCGGCCAGGTCTCAACCAAAAGATGCTCACAAATAGACAGAGATAACATTGTAGATACAACATACTATTAATAATATTCTATCCATTAATAATAAATAAATAAATAAAAACAAAGAAATTATTTTACGTCTTTACAATGTTGCATCGCATGCACGAAAGGGACAGCATGTACGTTTTGCCCAGAAGTCTTCCTAAAACGGCCAGACTTGATTAGGCAAATTTTCATTTTTCGTCTTCGGGTAGAAGCCTGAAGACATATTCAGAGATTTTTTTCAGTATTTTTACGAGAATACGGATGACACAACGAAACTTTTGGTAGGTATTACAATGTCAATTTTTAATTTTTGCAATGTCGCTCCACTTTATTTGTACAGTGTGTGAATTAAATAAAGCAGTACGGGGCCACCCGGCTACGCAGAGGAATGGGACATTAGACCCAGTAGAAGGCCCATTCGTGTCCCGTTGGCGACTCAATTCCCGTATAACACATACACATACGTATACGAGTACAGACACACGTGTCCCGGTGGCCGTGTCGCCTCCCACGGGCCACAGCTCGTGACCATGCGGCCACGAGATGGTCATCTGCCGGCGCCATGGGAAGAAGCTGTGGACGTTCTCGCCGACGACGTTGACTTTCGCCACGACCACTGCAAGCAATCCCAGTGTGTGTGTGTGTTATTTGTTTGACGATGATTCTTTTAACCCCTTACGGTACCCAGGAGAATCGGGCGTGACCTCACTGTTACACCGTCTCACCTGCGATGGTATTCGGATAATTCTTACGTCTTCCGTAGATCACCGTTCTCTCGATGCTCGGCTCATATTCTTTGATTTGATCAGGGCGTAAAAAATCGAGCGACTCCGACTCCTTTTTCGCCATTTAATTTAATGTTTATGTTACAGCGAAAGCATATTTCAAGTGAAAATATATTTTCACTGTCGTTTCGGTGAAATCATATTCAAGCACATTTTCACTAGTAGTATGTATGTATTTCTACTAGTGAAAATATATTTTAACTGATACTCACTGGTGAAATTATATTCGTTTTCGAACTGTCATTGAAATTAAATTTGACAGTTGTGAAATGACCAATCTAATCATATAATGTGCTGAAATATTCAATCCTAGTTATTTTGTCGCTTCTTCTTCTTGTCGTGCCGTGCTCGTGTTCAGGCGTAGACTTTACTGGTTAGTACCAATTATAGTTTACAATGAGTCTTTGTCGATTTTATAACAATCGACTTACATATATTAGTCGGTTTAAGAAGAACAGAGCGCGTGTTGCTACTCTTATCCTCAGAGTCTTCAGATATAACAACGCCACCGTTTCGTTCAAAACACACTTGTAGGATGACATCGACTTAGGCCAACATCAACAAGTCACAAACACATACGCTTACTATAACATGTATACTTTCACCGATACTGAGCAGTGAAACTGTATATTCATTGTTTGATACATTTTCACTGCCTGAATTGGTAAAAATATATTTTCACTAGTGAAAATATATTTTCACTTGAAATATGCTTTCACTGTAACATTTACAACAAACGTTCGCACAGGAAAAGATTAGAGTAATTTAAATGCGAGTATTTTTCTATGTGCGCATTTTTCGTGTGCGCATCTTTTTATGTGCGTTTTTTTCCCTGTGCGCTTTTTTCCGTGTCGGATTTTTCGTGTGCTGTTTAATCCGAACACCATACATACATATATGCATATGCGTATGAGGCGTTGCGGATACGAAGGGCGAACTCGACAAACATCGATTTAGAGAAAAACACGTTTTAAGTTTTCTCGCCCAGTACAATGGCGATGGTTTCCTATGGTTCAAGCTTTTTTTTTATACGGTTATGATGGACGAACTCAAAAAAAACCTACCAGTGTACCAAGAAGGCAGGAGAACGGAATGGTAAAAAAATGACCCGATGTCGAGTTCGCCCTCATAGATATATTACATGGTAATTTCCGTTTTTCAACTTTTCCATTTATGCATCTGTAGAAACCTTTCACCGTCGTGAAATGCACAAATACCACGCTGAAAATACTATACTTTGAAAAAATCATTAGTTTAAAACTTAAAAATTGACTCTTTTTCTGATATATGTATGTACCTACGTATGTACATATGTATGTATCTACACAATGGATTCAATAATTCATTTTTGGCACAATCTGACACGAGCACATTTTACCCTAAAACTACAGAATCGTTGACTCATCCTTGTATCTTATTGTATTTGCGCAATATTCGAAATAAAATTTATTGAAATTTTTACTAGGTACACCCCGATCAAATTCAATCGAATTATATGAATGGGATTGAAACAGTGGCGCCTCGCAGTAGGTATTTATAGGTATAGTATAATCGTTCGTTTTCGACGCCTGTTATTTTCAGATGATTCATCTCGGAAGCTAATAAACCGGTAGACGGCTTGGTAGGCAAGTTGCCTACCTGTTGCGAGCGTAATTGCCCGAACATCTACCTGCCGTTCATTCATAAAAAAGTGGAAGACTACTACTACCGTTCGAGAGAGTACCTACCGACATAGTACGTTCAAGGCAAGTAACCACCTGTAACCAGTCTCGTTCGCTCGATAACAACATCCCGGCCACTTTTGGGACGTGGACTTACTTCCGACTGAACCGAGCAAATAAATAGCTAGAGACACACTCCATTCTCCCACGCAAATCAGGTGCACCTCTATCCGACCCATCATCAACATTATACGTGACCACTCTAATTGGGCGAGTGTTCTTCCCCGGTTTTGTATTGTTGGTAGCTCGGAGAAGCACGCGGAGACTAGTCACAATGCTTATATCACTTTGTCTTATCAAGATCAATTTGCGTACCTCTGGACCTGAAGAAAAATACAAATTACAAAAAAAAAGTTACAAGTCCAACAATGGCACGCAATTAAGTCTATTCTTTTGCGGCGGAGTAGTGCCCCAGTTTGTGGCACGTGCACCGACAGCATTAGCATACTTTATAGATCCTCCCTCGTTAAGCTTACTAAATTAAATTGAATATGGCCAACATTAATAAGCACATGAAGATTTGATCGGATTGTGGTACAGATTAACACGTTCACTGCCTGGTCCCTATAGAGATGTTTCAGGGTCCAGGTCCAGCTAGTCGGGGTGAGCAAGTGTCGATGCTCACATGGTATCTATACACGGTGTCTGTAGTAATGATGGTCTCTGTTGCAGGGGGCCCATTGTGGGGCCCGTGAGACCGGTCCCACGGCCTGCTTCCGGCGCCCGAGTTGCTGACCGCTGGGACGCCACTTCTCATCCTCGTCACCATCTGATACACGGCCAGTTAATAATTAACTGGCCTGGCCGACGATTATCTATCGGACTTGCGGACGATGACCGTCAATTATTCAAATCCCGTGCCACATTTGGGGGAGCGATAAGCAGTGCGCGACCATTTGACGCTCGGTGTCGTTAAGGTACATGGCGACATGCCATAGTTGATCTACCATTATGTAAGTTATGTATGTATAGGTATACGTGTAGAGACTTGTCCACTACTCACTTTGAAGCATTGAAAATGTTTGTACCTACATATACATATATGTATCTAAGTTTAGATAATCATATTGTAGAGATTGTTGATAGTTATTTATATCTAGGACAATTGGTCAATATGACCGGATGTAAGGAAGAAGAAATAAAACGAAGAATGAAACTGCTTTTGGAAGAATGAATGAATGAAGCTATGCTTAAAAAAGAAGTGCGTTCGAACAATGCGTACTGCCAGTTATGACGTATGGATGTGAAACGTGGATGCTAAATTCGAGAATGTTACGCAAGATCCAGTGCACACAGAGAAGCATGGAAAGATGTATGCTTGGTATATCAAGAAGAGATCGTAAGAGGAATACATGGGTAAGAAGCATGACCGAGGTGGCAGATATAGCAGAACGTGTGAAAAAGTTGAAGCGGCAATGGGCTGGACGCGAGAAATACTAGAATAGTATCCGAGTTCGGAGAGGATGTGAAAGAAAGCAAGGTAGACCGAGTGGACGATTGGCTGGTGAATTGAGAAGAATGTGTGGAGTCAAGTGGATGCAGATTGCTCAAGACAGACAGGAATGGAAGAGGATTAGAGAGGCCTTCATCCAGCAGTGGATGGTGAACGGCTGAAAATGATGATGATGATGATATGTACATATATCTACATACTTTGATTTTGAAAGAGTAAAGTGAGAAGTATAGTCCGAGTCAGAAGACAAGCCGAAGATGAAATGTCACAGGGTCACTTTAATCGATGTAATCTACTAAGATTGAGATTCAAAAGATAGTTTTCTTTTCTGCATAAAAATTACTGCTGCATAATTGTTTATTATTATAATGACAAACGTGGAAATGTGGAAATTGTAAGTATTTATTTATTTTTAAGAAAACTTACAGCGAATATAATATAACGTAACGGGGTAAAACTAATATGTTATTGGGTTACAAGTTTCCTATACTAGAATACCTACCTACTACAATTTTCCATAGAAATATAAGAAAAATAAATAAATACAAATGACAAAAGCTCAAAAGAAAATGGCATAAAAACTAAGATCGAGTAAAAGTGTGTGTGTGTGTGTAGATTTGTGTATGTACATATGCGTATATACATATATATATGTAAGTACCTACATATACATATGTATGTTAATTAGAATTATGTAACACATGTGTAATTTTTGATTTGAAGAATAAACCTACATATGTACGTACGTACATATATATGTACGTAATCTATAACCTAAACTAACCTACATACATATGTAGATATGCATATGAAGTATGAACTATTAAAATTAACATCATTGAACTATGAACATTTACTTTTGTATACGTATTATCGGAAAAATTCTTACTCTTTTCTAGTTCTTTTCTAGTTAAGGTAGTACATACAGTTCATTTTGGTAGCTTAAGTGTCTCACTATACATACTTCGATAAATAATGATTAGTACCTAATAATGCAGCTTAGTAATCAAATATGCTAAACAATTTTAAAAAGTAAAAATCTTAAATCGCGTAGTTAATTATAGTAAAATCACTTCGTCGTTTTTAAAATTTGTAAGTTTTCCTAAAATTTTGTAATCTTACGACAGCGTTCGATTATTATTATTGCGGAGAAAGTTCCACGCGTTAAAAGTATAGTCATTTTCAAAACACACGGTTTATAGGTAATAATTTACCGCTGCTAGGCATATTTACATACACATCGAACTATCATTATACAAAATTATGTTTGTTCAAAACGTAGTTAAGTTTTCGCTCTTATCTGAACGCGACGCGACGCGTTAACTGCAAATTTTTTCAGTGGATTATTATTTCATACCGTTTTTTTTTACATGCACATAATATATTATGCAATGCGTGATACATTTTGAAAATGTTCTCACTATTTACATAGTTGTGCGCGAATAATACACGCGTGCATGTTTATTTATTATTAACATTAAATCAGTTGCGGTTTTGCCGACCGCGAGTGGACAATGGGGGCTCATGATGAGTTTCTCAAATGGTCAGTTGTTCGCATCGCCCGATGAACAATGGATGGGTGGCTGACCTCACAGCATTCATTGTCTTGACTGACAGGTATTACAGGTCTTGAGGTTTTATGCGAGTCAATTAAGTCGATCGGAACTCATTAGCAATCATACGGATCACGCGAATGCCGACAATGGTAGCATCTGACTTCTACCTACGATAACATCTCATGGTATGAAGAAAACGTGTTCAGAATTTTATGTCAAATCTAATGGAGACCGCTTACTTCACCCCGCAATACTAAATACCTGCATTTCACGATTCATGAATAATAAACACATTTTAATAAAAAGTATGTACATAGGTACAGTTGTTCAATGTTCACATATTATGTATTAACGATTTACTTTTTCAGTACGGAAATTTTCTCTTCAACTTTTGTATCAACGAAAAAAAAATTATTCCTATTTGTTTATTGTCGCCATTGTCGCTTAAACATTCGAGACGAAATTTAATCGGCGCTAATTCGAGACAAACGCATTGTTTCGCACTTATCAACGCTTTAATTTCGGCGAAACGGTGAAAAAAACAAAATTCACGTTCTGGTATCTTCACGCTTATGTAACGTGCATGGGAATCGTCCGCCAACAAACCAACAACAATAATAATAATAATGCAAAAAGAGGCAAAGAACAGAGCGCATCTCACGACCTTTGGAGTTTTTCGACTTTTTAAGTAATTACTCAATCATTAACATGGCGCTTGCTTGTTTGTGAGATTTCTTACGCACATTGGCCACAACAGAATCGTAAGTTACACGCTACCGTAATAAATAATCGTTGGCCGTTATGTGCGCCGGAATAATAAATAACAAACATCGCCATTTTATTGTTATTTTAATTTGCGCAAAATTAATTCAAGTAAAACCGACAATTTTCACTCATACGTACCTCTCTAATCTAATAATGTGTATCCCAGTATGGATGAATCACAGTTAAGATTTCCCGAATAGAATCCTTCAAATTCGGATTTTCTGAATCGACAAGGCTTGATCGTATAGGATTGAATGTAAAAGTTGTCCTTGATGTACCAAAAATTTGTATAGAATTCAGAGCTTTTGGTCATGTCCAAATCCGGTCGAAACGGTGGTCATCATCATCATCATCGGTAGTCGTCGCTTTTTGTGTTGTGTGCCGTCATCTCGGTCAAACCGCAGTCGACCATTGTCTTACGAACGTCAACACAATTTATGGTTTGTCGCGACCCAAAGTGGCACGCGAACGTTTGACCATCTTCGGGTCAGTTTGACCATTGCGGCACTTTCTCCATCTAACCTTTCGACGGAGACATGCTGATAATTTGAAAGTTTGTCGTCAACCAACCACCTGCTCCGCCTAGAGCCGTGTGAGCTACCGACCGTTTCGGACATAAATATTTTATGACCGACAACATATCACCGAATGGACGGTCAATGTCTAATTGACTTTGTCAAATTTTAATCCGTTATTCGGCATCAATAAATAATTAAAAATACGAAATTTATCACCGGACTGGAGATTAAAGAATTAATTCCGACGAGTTCATTTCTACTTCCGTAAGACTAATTTGTTCAAAAAATTAAAATTTTATACGAAAATCTCAAAATCACCTCACTTATCCATTCCTATTTACATATCCTTTTCGTCACGATGAATATCTGTTTCAAATAACAGATTCGTACCATATTATACTATTACTATATCTTTCATGGGCGGCCTAAAGAGTATTGACCACCTTACACGGTCAAAATTATTGACAATACCATATCATATTGACAATAATATTGACCGTGTAAGGTGGTAGTATTGATGGATTAAACTGAAGCGGATTCGAATTTCCAAACATGTGGATCAATATTATTGACCGCGTAAGGTGTCCATACGTGTAAGTCAATAAAGGTAATTTTTCAGGAGAGTTAAAAAACTAAAGAAAATTAGTACTGCATATGTACATATTATAGTTTGACCATCTTTTTTTTGAACTCTTTATTTCGACAAGTTGCCAATGAAATTGACATGTGTGCTTTGGTTTAATTTTAAAAACTTTTATTTATCCATATGTATACTGCCACAGACTGCCGGGTGGAATTAGAAATTCCAAAACTATTGATAAATTGCTTAGTCTTAAAAAAAATCTCTGTATAATTGCTTAGTTAAGATAATTATGTAATTAGCTTTAGGTATTAGGTATATTATGTAAATAATTAAAATAAATTAATATAATGTTGATAATACTTCTTATACTAAAAAACGTATCCCAATGGTTCCTGGTCAAGTGGCCAATATCCATTTTACAATAAATGTGTGTTAGTTAAGGAAAATAATCTTACCTTATCGTTAGTGTTTGTTGTGTGCTTTGGTTTGAACATGGACATCAAATTAGCACTAATCCCGTTTTGACCAAAATTTGACTTATACTCTTTCGGCCGCCCATGAAAGATATATACAAAGGTCCGTCTGGCTGGGTAGCCTCGGAACGCTTGCATACGGCACGTACACATTCACTCACTTATTCACTCACACATCACAGCACGGATAGCGCCAAGCGCTCGCAGTTTTCAACTGCATTTTTGGTACATTTTGAACAACTAAATACACTATACATACATACATAGGTATATACATAAATGATAACCACTCGATGAAACTGTCAACGGGCAGTTACTAGTATATATATATATATATATATATATATATATATAAGCAAAAGCATCTGCCTGTCTGGGTCGTTAGGTCACGCTCGCATTTCCAACATAGAAAACAAAGTTTTTTAGCTGTGTGTTGGGAACAAGCTGGCTATCTGTCGAAGCTGGTTCGAGTCGACAACCCGATTTTATGGCCATACACCCATTCAATCAACGGTAGATACACTATACAGTTGTTTCGCGTACTGTCAAATGGGCTATGGGCGGTACTGTTATTGTACAAACCAGTGCGTACGGGTGGGGTTAAATCCACCGTCATATGATTATAAACATGTTATAAAAAAACTGATACATTATTGTAGAATGTATTCTAAGTTCAACATACATACCTATTCAATAGGTTAATGTCAAGGCAATATATTTTACGATAATTTATATAAATTCATTCATTCGATTCGTCTTTGATTTTCAGCGTCCGTTATTTGTATCCTTGTTTGTTTTAGAAATTCATGTTTATTGTGTGCAGTCTTGTCTGGTCATCAGAGGTCGTCAACATTTGGACATTTCACATAGGCCATATTTGGCCGATTGATATAAAAAAAAACCAGTAAAGACGACACCTGTTGAAGTCGGTTGTGGCGCAGTGTGAAATTGTCGTATGTCAACGTTAATTTTACACAGCAAAGTTGTAAAAGCGTTTGAAAGGAAAATCAACGGTTTTTAAATAAACATTTATTCGAACCGAATTAATTATCGATCGAACAAAAGATTAATACTGAATTAATCAACAAAAAAAATTCCTTTCAATGATTTATTCGAATTGGCAATTCATCACCGTGATGTTTTGCAGCATGGGGACAACATGGGTCTATAAACGTCGATGTCAACGTCAACGTTTCGAATTTACAACCGATGAAACGATGTTTACAATACGACAAAATTAGCATTTTGAAACCCCATCATAAGTGCATAAGATAGTACCTACGTAATAGTAAATGCGCGGTGCATTTGATGGATTGCATTGTGAATTCGCGTGGCGCACACGTTATTCATGTAAATACATACTACGAAATTCACGCTATTTAAATCCAACATTTAAAATCAAGTATCGAATTTGAGTATAATAATGCTAGTTTTGGAAATCGTGTATACTCACATACATACATACATATATAGGTAGTTAAAATATCAATTTTTTTTTCTGTGCAATATTAACTATGCGCATGTTGCGCGGTGTTTCTCAAACGTTTCCGCATCGAAGCGACAGCGCACTGACAGGTGCATAGATTACATCTGGTCAATCGTACAATAAATTTAAATGAAAATCGTATAAAATTTGCATAATGAGCGAAGCCCACTTTTTAGGTCTAAAACATCATCGTAAAGGTCATCCGCGTCCGCTCGCTACGCTGGACGTTCCGTTTAATAGTTCTGTATATAATAATATAATATACGACTCATATTATATGTGAATCTCTTATGTAACGACAAATTTGTCCCACATAATAGTAATTTTGTAGATATGTGTCTATAGATTATGATTTTTATTGAATTGCATTGGAAATAGCATAGGTATTGCGCTTGACCTTATGCGACCTTAGTCCTGTGCGATCTGGCTAAAATGCATTGTCTAATTGAGCCATACGTTCCGGTAATGTAATTAATCCTTAACATTTATCATGTGGCCCTTGGTGTGGCCCTCTCGAGGGCCAGCTAAAGGTTGACTCTCACGCGCCGCAACAACTTGTGACTTTAATGTCATAGTGCAAGCAGCGGTTATCTCAGAATTGCGACCATTCTTCTATGTTTCGCAGGAATGGCACACCTTTTTGAAACTGTAGAATTTTTTTAATGTCGTCATTACTGCTGTGCGTTTTCATTGATTCGTTACGTGCAAATTTATTGTAATTAATGTTCCAACCAATTAATGTTCTTAATTGATTGAATGTATTACAATATATTGATTGTATTGACCGGTTGAGTATCGCTTGCATTTATGTTCTGAATATCGAAAATATAATTTACTCTCTTGACCTTTTATTTACCTGTGCAGAATTTTTAGAACAAATTCATATCTTACAAAAAAATGTGATATATCGATATACGTATGTATGTGACTTACACACATCTTTTATTAGCATAACACAGCTTTTATTTATTTCCAGTCATAAATTTATAATTGGAAGAAATCAAATGTCGAATATAAAAATATAAAACATTCCATCCGGTGCGGTGTATTGGTAATGTATGCATTTCCACTTTGATTAATAGTTTTTTTACATTTCTTACAAATTTTTTTATCAAAATTGATGACACTTGATATTTTTATTTTTAAAAAATTTTATAAACAGATGACAAATAAATTGTATGTTGTGTGACGACTTCTGCGGGTCCAATACTCGTGCTTGTAAGTCGTGGCTACTGTTATCAGTACTCGGATACCATACTTTGAAAAATACCTGTATACTTGTATCCATACATAAATAAGTAATGTAAATGCAATTACAAAAAATACACTTATTCATTCTCCGAATCGTACAGCCACTGACGCACTTTGTGTGTTTTTCATTGAACTTTTTAAAATATCGATTGTTTTTTCTTCCCTTCTAAACCTTCACATTTATTCCCTTTCTCTTTCAAACCGAAACTGCACTGATATAGGCCAAAGATTGACCCAAATACAATAGCTAAATTTCTGCATTTAAATATTATTCAAATTTACATATTGAATAAAACGGTGTTATGTCAATAATGTATTTTAATACATTTGGATGAGGAAAACCTGACCTTTTACCTGTAATAATTGCTTCGGAATTGGCGACACACGCTTGCTTTCGGTCCGCGGATTCCCGTGCAGTATAATTGTAATGGACACACATTGTTGATTATATTAAACAGCATATTAATAGGAGATGTCGGAGGCATCTTCACGTTCACTGTCTGTTTTAAAGTCCAACGAAGCACACCGCATTCCTGTGGCGTGCCATTAAAATGGCATTATCATGCTCGATGTTGTGACGGCCATAACTTTCCTCAACATCTTCGGCATGGGACACTCCCGACGATACATACCCCATGCTCGACCAATTAATAAATTCGAAACGATTGGCAAACAATGAATCGTCGACGATGCTCACTTAACACCCACGAACAAAACCAGTACTTTTGTGTCCAGTATAAATAGCAACTTTTGACCTAAAAGTCCGGGCTGTGCGCTGCGCCAGATAACCTTTTGACCCCATCCCCCACCTCTTCGTCGAGGATGCCGAGGCATTCGTTCGTGAACGTCGCTCTGGGTCTACTCTAGGACTACCAGGTACCACATCGACTTTCCGGATTTGATCCGAAGACCCTGCAGAGGCATCTTCACATGCGCCGCCGGATCACGACCAGCGCGTCACGGCCGTACGCCTAAGCTAAGTGGGCGCGAACGGGTTAAGTGGCTGCCACGACCGGGACCCCCTGTCCGACATCGCTAAATGGGACCCAATTAAGAGCCAACACTTAGAAAAATTTGCCATGCAGAATACAAGACAAGTCGACGCAAACAAGAGGAAAACCCTCCCCCCGTACAACTTTTCTTACAAGGGCTCCAATTCCTTTCTTATGCGTATGCGTTATGTATTCCATTTTATTCAGAAAATTCAATCGCACAATTTCTCTAAAAGTCTGAACATTTTACCTGTTTGTGCACAATGGTCTATAGCAGTGTTGGCGAACCTTTTGAGCTCGGTGTGTCAAAATTCTGAAAAAACCTAGCTTAAGGCCCGTAACGCACTATAGCAGCCTAGTTGCGGATGCCATGGCTGCGGCAGCCAGAAAACGTGCACCCAGTTCAAGCAGCCAAAGTGGCAGGCAGAATGATGAGAAGACACTCACAAATGGTTAGCGATAACATTGTAGATACAACTTGTTTTTAATGCAATATTTGGTTCGTAATCTCGGATCCTTTTGCACTGTAGATCAGTGCTCGAAATGGAAATTTTCACGAATGGGAGCGCTCGATAATTTTCAAAAAATATCAAACGACCTTTTTTATTGATTATATGTATAGAAAATGTACGTACATTGATATATGTACATACATATATTATAACACCAAAACACTTACGTAACATACATATGTACACCAATATAAATGAATTTATGGTTGTATATATTAGGTTATTAGTATTATTATTATAGAAACTGTATTATGTACATACATATGTACATGCACAATTTACACGGTTAATTTTTTTTAAATTTGAATAATTGTTAATATCACTATTTAGTTAGTCACGTACAGTAATTATAATTCAGACAACTTAAAAAATATTGCTAGAAAAGTTTTTGTTAGTGATGAAGTGCAGTAATAAAATATAAATAAAAAAAATAATCAAGCGATTCCCGATGATAGATTGAAATTGCAAATACCTTCGGTAAATTCAAGTTCTCTCATCAGAGGGACAGGCAAGACTGAAGTATTTCGAAATTTTGGTTCCTATAATGGTAGCGGTACAGCTGCTTTAGAAATTTTGTTAAAATAAGAAAGCCGACAATTCAAAGAAATATATCGTAAATTATCGCAATGACCGATGCCCCGAGAGGGACCCGTTGCAGTTCGACCACAGTGTGACGGACAGTGCCGACCATAAAGCAATAAAACTTTTTGCGCATAAAAACCCTCGAATTCTAAATGTTATCTTCAAGTAACACAAGTGCATCCAGCTTTTTCAAAACATAATAATATTTCAAATGGCTTTTGGCTACAGATAAGATGCCTTTGTCGGAATTGAAATGTAAAGAATTTAACTTTCAGTCAAAGATTGTGATTTAGGAGTCATAAATGTAAAAAAAATTCACCTTCTAACATTTTTTCGGCAATAATTATTGAAAGAGCACGGAAATTTTGGTTTTTTACGAAAGGGAGAGCTAAATTTACAGATTTCACGAAAGGGTACGCTACGTTTTCAAATTTCACGAAAGGGAACGCCCGCTCCCTGCCGCTCCCGCTGAATTCGAGCACTGCTGTAGATGTATGTAGATGCAAATAATTTGTTGAAAATAGTTTCATATAGTATGTACATTGTTTCCAGCGCACAACATTGGCGAGATTTTTTTTTTTTATATTTTGATCTTATCCGTTGAATTTAGTGCGTAGTGAATTGTTTATAAAATAATTGGTAAGCGGCTGAAAATCTGAAATGGCAAATGTGAATCGACTGGCTGCCAGGCTGCTAGTGCGTGCATCACACAGGCAGCCACATACATTTTCTTTGCCAAATACATCTCGTGTTGGCCGCGGCAGCCAGTGGCTACCTGTATGGCTGCTGCGTATAGGAGCCCGTAATTGTGACTGCCGCAGCCAGATTTTCTTGGCTGCCTAGTGCGTTATCAAACAAGCAGCCACATACATTTTCTAAGATCGTTGTGGCTGCGCAGCCAGGCTGCCTAGTGCGTTACGGACCTTACTATAATGCCGTGTCACATCTAGAAATATCCATAATTTTGTGATATGTGCAGCCCTAGTAAAAAAAAGAGATATTTTTTTAATTAGTGACTTTTTTGTGGCTGAATTGCATTTGCCAAATTTTAATTTTAAATATCAATGCTTGGTCACTTAATGTTTATATTACAACCTTACATATTTCGGTCCCCGGTGTGCTTATTGGCACTGATGATTTTTATGATGAACTTTATCAACTCTTCTCTCATTGTGAGACCATCAGAATATCTAGCAATAATGAGCATTTGATGTGACAACAGTAATTTCACCAACCGAGCATTTGATGTGACAACAGTAATTTCATCAAGAGAAATTGAAAAATATTTACAATTATTTAAGTATCCTTTTAATTGATGTTCTATGTTGGCGTTTAGTCTCATTATTCTGTCATGACATTTGATGACATTTCTACTGAGTGGTAACTCTGAAATTCGCTTAATTAAATTCGCATTAAATTAAATTCGCTTGATTAAATTAAATTCGCATCTTTATTTTGCATATCGTGAAATACGTAGAACTGGTACAGATCTTAGAAGAGTTTCTTTAATAAATTCTCCGTCAATGAGGGAGAATTACTAATACACTTACGAGCTTATTATACGACTACACTTACTACCTACGTGCATATGTACATATATGTATGTATACGAGCGAAGTGCATGTCATAGGTTCGCCATCGCTGGTCTATAGCCACGGGTTCCGAGTGACCCGCGACCCCGATATATTTGAAAAAGTCAAAAAATATTATTCAACAATCAAGACACCGATCAAAAATGAAAATTGCACTATTATAGTCAATATATTTTTTTAGTTTACTGTTTCAGTTGGCGACCCCACAGAAAACCCTTCGCAACCCATAGGTTGGGAGGCCGTGGTCTATACTTTTCCTGGTTTTTCGTAAGTGTCACATATCGCAAGCTTTCATAAGACGATAGTAATGTGACAGCTACGAATTCTATGACACACGTGCTATAAATCCAGCGTCCAGCGTTGCTAGTGTGCATTTTGAAATGCAAATAATAAATAACTTTTGAAAAGTGATATTTTTGCAGATATCGGCCCACTGCAGTAGACTTGGCGTTCTAAAATGCAAAACATTTAAAAAGTTAGTATATGAACCACGCTGAAAATAAATACTTACCTAAAAGAAAAAGAAAAATTGAGTAAAATTTCCTCTGAATAGGTACATATGTACATATGTATGTATATACATATGTATGTACCTACATACATATGTATTGTATAATTGTAGGTATATGTAGAAGCGATCGATCCACACTAGCCGGTATTGTTCGGCGAAACAATAATGTCAAAGAAAATTAAAACAATAAACGGGTTTACGGGCATTGTTTTCAAAACACAAAAGTCATAGGGGTTTTAACCGGGCGATCGCCACCATGACAAGCAAGCAAACTGGGGTGAGATCCGTACTCTTTATGAACCACCACCACCGTTGCCAACCACCATAGCCACCATGATAAATGTGACGGTGAATCACGAGCGATTGAACGTACGAAACGGTCTCGTAGGACGTTGCAATTTTCGCGTCATAGCCCCGTGACCTTGTTGCATGCGATCTATGCACTAAGCAGCGCTTCTCAAAACTATCCCATGACCCCCGCAAAATAAACTGCGACTCATACCGAAACGGCATGACGACCTTTATAATATAATGTGTCGTATAAAATTTAATGCACGCCGTGAAAATTCTTCAGGTCAGTTTAGCTTCATAATATGTATACATAATGTGTGGTAAACGTTCAAGTTATAGTTTTTGATTTTCCTTATTCACATTGATCTTTTTTATCGCAATTGTATCTGCCAAACTTTAATATTCACAGGAACATTCCGTAGGTATATGAGAGTCTACTGTTATCAATGTAGCACATTTGTATTAAAGTAAATTAGATTTGAGCACCTGTAGTTATTAAAAGTTTTAATTATAAGTATAACATTGTTGTTCTCAGATATACATACATACATATAATCATATTATAAATATGTATATGAACAAACTTTCTAAATACAAGCCATTAATGAAACTGAATTAAAATCATTAGAAGCCTTTAAGACTTTTCCACCTTTAAACTTTTAGCTAATAAGAAGGTTTGTTTTCAAACAATATCAGTAAGGTTTCAGTATATTGACGAAAGTTTCTTAAAACAAAATACTAAAAGGGTTGAATTTTCTTTTTTTGCAATTTCTCGCTTTTAGTCGGTTTCACAACTGCTATTAGTGCAAATTCATTATCATCATCATAATTTACAGCCGTTCACCATCCACTGCTGGATGAAGGCCTATCCAATCCTCTTCCATTCCTGTCTATCTTGAGCAATCCGCATGCATTTGACTCCAAACATTATTCTTAATTCATCAGCCCATCGTCCATTTGGTCTTCCGTGCTTTCTTCTGCATCCTCTCGGGTACCATTCAAGTACTTCTCGAGTCCATCTGCCATCCATTCTTCTCGCTATGTGTCCAGCCCATTGCCACTTCAACTTTTTCACACGTTCTGCTATATCTGCCACTTTGGTCATACTTCTTACCCACGTATTACTCTTACGATCTCTTTTTGTTATACCAAGCGTATGTGCATCTCTGTGTGCACTGGATCTTACGTGGAATTCTTGAATTTAGCATCCACGTTTCACATCCATACGTCATAACTGGCAGTACGCATTGGTCGTATGCCTTCTTTTTTAAGCATAGCGGAATGTTGGATTTAAAAACTATGTATGATCATTCTTCCAAAAGCACTCCATCCTAGTTTTATTCTTCGATTTATTTCTTCTTCTTTACATCCGGTCATATTCACCAAATGTCCTAGGTATAAATAACTATCAACTATCTATACAATATGATTATCTACTGTGACTACGCTTTGCGTACAAAATTTAATAAACTGCAAAATTCATTTAACAAGTGCAAATTAAGACAGTAAATTTCCGATCGCTGTATCACTGTCAAGGGGGAATAAGGCGAGTCCAAGAATATTTCTCCATGAGTATGTACATATATATGGCAACTTGTCAATCTCTTAAACCGGATTCCGCTTTTACTATTTTTAAAAATCATAGATACCACGGACTCATATACATAGGTATGCTTCGTGGTATTCTATCAATAAATATTATACTGTAAAATGACTTACGAGTAGCCCCATATATTGTCCGCGATATATGTACGAACATGTCGAGCGGGGCCATTGGCCTGATGTTCCTATCAGCGACCAGCATGTCTGCGAAAGGACATGAACGCCCATCCTTCCGTTACGAATTAACGAAAACAAAAACCCCGATAAGCCGTTTTTCCTCGGTATACGCGCACGCTGTTAGTATGTAGACCGATAACGCCTCGTTTTGACCGATAACGTCCTTTTGTAAATAAACCATGCATGCGCACACCGCCTTTGATACACACACACACACACACACACACACACACCTTCGACTTCTAAAAACCCACGCTGAAAAATTCAACAATCGAACTCAAAATACAATCGAAATTGTTCCATAAGGACCGTTAGCCTTGTAATCAATCCTTTGCTCATCCGCGGCTTTTTTTGCCATCGACGAATTTCGTAACCGGGTTATCATTGTGAAGCAACGAGCGACAATCGCTCTTGGGCGCACGAGCCGTATAAATTAACATGTTTGAACGTATCAACGAAGCGAGCTTTCCTTTGGACTCTGAGCGTCATCATCAAAAAACAATTTGTATTGTCTTACGACGATTGTGGCGCTTGCGACGTTGCGGTCCGCGCGCCCCATACTGCAACGTACGACTTTCGTTGTTAGAACGTCGCAAGCACCCGGGGTCATCCTTATAAGGGCTGGGCGGTTTGACCTCATCGCGGCCGTCCACACCTTTAATTTTATTCTTGACATTATCATTGTTCGCTCGCATGACCAGTCGTTTAATGTACGGCGCTTTCGGTGGGTAACAATCGATGCGTAACATACGACGAGTGCGCTCAAAATCATCGAATCGCCCGCTAAACGGTATTTGTGCGATTACCTACGCCCGTTTAAAAGGTTCAGGGTTTCAACAACGCCGTAAAGCGCCCTCCGGTAGTGAACGTGTTAAATCCGTCTTTGATGCCCATTCAAGTAATTTCGATATCGTCGTATTTGTATACATATATACATAAAAGGAAAGGATTAATTAATTAATTAATTTGGCTGTGATGACGAATTGGGGTAGCCTGTTAGGTCATCACAGTATATATTTTTAAAAAATAAATAAATAAATATATGTACATAACTTGGTGAAATTCCGCAAGTGTACTTTTGTCCAATTCTGAGTCCCTTCGCTCCCATTTATTACAGTCGGTTTCATCGTGAATCGCACAATTAGACCGTTGTCAATACAACTGCACGCTCCGCATTGAATCCGACTGTGAAAATGTACAATTAAAGTCTCGGTCTTTGCGACTGACGCTCGCTGTACTATACGTTATTTATAGTTTGTACCTATGTACGTCTCGCTTAATATATTAAAGCTATTCCATTTCTATTGCATCAATCATGGGCGTAAATAATGTCCAGTAATGGCGCGTTTAATTTAACAGAGTATATTATGTATAAACTGCAACAAGTTGTAAATTACATGAACGATAATTGGGTAGCGTGTGACGTACCTGTGCTAGTATCGGGAGATCCCTTTTTCTATTCATGACATGCTTCAAAACAAAAAAAAACACAACTTTCCATAAAAAAATTCATTAGGCAACAACAGAAATATTATGATTGGAAAAAACAATATTACTTTGATTATTCATAAGGATAAAAAAACACGATTTTTATTACTATTCGTGTCGTTTTTCATACTGTAATGATTTATTTGCTTGAACAACACATATTGATTTATTATATGCGAAATCGTATTACACTCAATTATATCCGATGGCTGTAATTTATTTCGTCACTCGATTTCCTGTAAAATCGACAAATTTGAAACATTCAATAATTAAAAAAATCTTACATGATTTATTAAAAAATGACACGGCGCGAAAGCGCCAGTGGCGCGGGAGTGACGGGTAAACGATAATTTATTTTACCACATTATATACGAAACTGTATATTATTATTGTTGTATTTAAACAGTGCTGATGTGTATAGGTACATACATACGTTCCACGCGTCCGATAAACGGCGACAGTCACGTAAAAATATTAATTACTGAACACAATCGCGCGGGTCAGCGGGCATCTTTCAAACTGTCTTCTCGTAAAATGGACAGGCCAGGCCGACTCCTTTCATCCGGTTTTTTTTTTCGTTTTACGTTTTTTTTTCGGGGTCTGGTTTTTGTGGTCGGACAAACTGTGACCCCGGGACGCGAATGGCCATTCGTGCGGTCTGCCCATCAAGTTGGACCTCTCAGAAAGACGCTTTTGTCTAAATGACTGACTGGCGTCTATTTTGAACGTCCCTCTCGGTATGCGGGTAATGAATACGCAATGCAGGTCGCACACGTATACGCAAATGTCGACTCTACTTTATTTAGTCCAACGAGGTGGTAACCTTCGACACCAGTGAGCTCAATTCAACAATACAGTTCAAATGTTTGCCAAATTCAGTTTTTTTTGTATCAACAGATGAGCACTCTCGAGAGCACTTCAACCACTTATCCCTAAATCAATACCTAATACGTATTGGGTATCGATTTAGGGTCAACAGTGATTGACGTCAACATCATCATTTTCAGCCGTTCACAATCCACTGCTGGATGAAGGCCTCTCCATTCCTGTCTGTCTGGAGCAATCTGCTTCCACTTGACTCCACACATTCTTCTCAATTCATCAGCCAATCTTCCACTCGGTATACCTTGCTTTCTTTCATATCGTTCTTTCAATTCCAGTATTTCTCGCGTCCAGTCCATTGCCACTTCAACTTTTTCACACGTTCTGCTATATCTGCCAGTTTGGTCATACTTCTTATCCACGTATTCCTCTTACGATCTCTTCTTGTTATACCAAGCATATGTACATCTTTCCACGATTCTCTGTGTGCACTGGATCTTACGTGGAATTGTTGAATTTAGCATCAATTTTTCACATCCATACGTCATAACTGGCAGTACGCATTGGTCGTACGCCTTCTTTTTTAAGCATAGCGGAATGTTGGATTTAAAAACTATGTATGTTCATTCTTCCAAAAGCACTCCATCCCAGTTTCATTCTTCGTTTTATTTCTTCTTCTTTACATTCGGTCATATTCACCAATTGTCCTAGGTATAAATAACTACCAACTATCTCTACAATATGATTATCTACTGTGACTACGCTTTGCGTGCAAAATTCACATAATTTTAGTTTTATTAAAATTAATTTTTAAGCAACTATAACTATGTTGTCAGCGAATCTTAGATGGCTCAAGTGTCTTCCGTTAATCTTGACCCCCAATACATAATATGTTGACGTATTGACCTAAAGCCTTTTTTATATGTTTTTGTATGATCACCAAGTTCTGTATGATGATTTTGTAGGTGACCAATTTGCAAGTTGACAAAAGTCGTGCTTTTATTAATTTGTCACATTCCATCACAAGATTGAATCGATAACTTTAGCCGTCCTCTACGACATGTACCCACACATATGTATACATATTCACAATCCGAACTATACGCTATCTGACCCGAGAACAATGCGACTAAATGAATGAAGACACGAGTGGGTCGGATACAATAGCTCAGCCGCGATGCGACCCATTCTTAAAAATCGTGGCTCAGAGCCCCTCTCAGTACTCGTTTACAACTCCGACAAGTTCTGGCGTCAAAATGTCAAAACGTCCCTATGGAAAATCAACGATGTCATCAGATACGAGACTACCCGCCGAGTACAAAGTGGCCACTGTATGTACATACGTGTCGCGACTTTTCACCCTTTTTTGTTCGCAAAATTATATGTGTATGCAAAGCAAGACACGTTTCATCGCGATAAAATCAATGGTCAGAAGAGCAAACGATTGTCGTCAATGTTGCTTCATTTTTTTTTTTTTTTTTGTTTGACGCGTGTACAGTAATAATGGCCGTTTGTCTCTCGCTCGTAATCCCATGGTTCGGTGGACAAAGTATCAAAATTACTATGATACTGAATTCGTGTTGATGCACACAATCGATTCAATAAATTCAATTCTGAACGTACGAAATTACAAGTGTCCCGAATTCAAATGTATATAATTCGCTTAATACCCAACACTTTTTATATTGCAAAATTGCGTTTCGTTTTTTTTTCGATCGTAATAAATTCGATGCATTGACAATGAACTTTAGTATTATTGTATTGACCATTTTTACCGGATTGCGCAACGTAATAGATATGCAATGGAAGGTACACGAAGACGTCGAAAGGACACTTGCGAATTGAAATTCTTCAGGACGATTAAGGCTAAAGTCACCGTCGACCATTTATCACTGTGTTTACAATCTAATGATGTTATAAAAGTATAAAATTTGCAATGGTGACTTGTATAGTTGTATTTTTCGGACGACAAGTGTATATGGTTGGTTCGCGGCACACGTGAGCATTAACGGTTGCCATCGTCCACGATAACCATCGCAGTTCAACAATACGACGGCCGTACGGAAGAAGAAGAACCATAAAAAGACGAATAATAAGAAGAAATAAGCTAAATAATAATAATAATAATGATGACGACGACAATAAAGCGCGTCGCATTGTGACGACGACGAAGACGACGGATGAAAGTTCAGAAGTGGCCCAAATAGGCGAGGGTGACTGGCCTCGGGTCTCGAGTACCCCGCAATCACCATTGTCATGTAAATCACTGGCGAGGTACCCCAACACCACAATGGACAGTATGGAAAATCACAAATGTCGCTATCTGATTGGGCCCGCGCCAAAACTCATGTCATGACCGATACCAATGGGGACCCGACTCACCTGAACCTGCTGTACGATACTTGCCGTTTTAAATTACGGAAGGCATTCGACATGTGAAGATTTGACCTCATTTTTAAAGGATTAACCATCGTTTTAGATAGTGTGCATAGCAAACTATAGATAAAGAGTCTAGGTTGAAATAAAAAAAAATTAAGCAAGAAATACGATAAATAATAGCATGGCATCATTTGTTTGCAAAAGATAGCTTAACAGTTAAAATTTTATATGTAAAGATTCTTCAGAGCAATTTATTTGGTCCTTAACCTTTTTATTTGAAGTACGCCCTCAACGGCACCAAGTCGTTGCACAAATGTTACACGAATTTCGGGACGGGCCTGTGTTTTAATGCGATGCGCGAGGACAAACGAGCAAAGGTAAATGTTGAACACGAAAGAAATTTAAATGATTACGAGGCCGACTCAGGTGTGCCGACGCCAAAAACAATAGCAAAGAGCGAGAGCACAAAGAGCTGCTCCTATTTCCCGGTAAAGCACCTCTCACACTTGCGCCACTAGGATGTTGGACGGTATCTCTCCTAGTAAAGAGACATTCGGTCACTAATCCTGGCGCTGTTCCTTCACATTTTCTCCGAACGTCTTATCTAATACCTACGTCTCTTTTTGAATTCGGTATAGTCCGAGCGGTTTATCCAAACAATGTCTTCGAAGAATTACCACCGTCAAAACAGTCATCATCAGAACGATGGAAAGCGAACGACGATTGAGAACAAAGAGTGGCCACTCCTTGCGGTGTTCACCGGTGACGCTCCGAGACTTTACGGTCCAGCTACTGCTACCTTCGATTAGAACCACGTACATATGTGGGTAATGCTACATATAATGATACCTAGACGTTTTAGTGGCTTTCAAAGTTGCGTACACGTTCGTGCACATCCTCGAGAGTATTCAACCTATATAGAAAGTTTAAATGAGCAACTGCAATCTCGGACTGCGTTGGCCAACAATCGTGTCAAAGTTCAAAGCAAAGTACGAGCACGCAGATCACGGAAAAAGATGAGTTCGATTTCCGATTCGTTTGTGCGGAGCTTTGTATCATTCATTAGTTCTGAAGTTTATGAATGCTGTACTCAAATCAAAAGTACAATCGCTTATGTGAGAATACATACTAATTGCTGCTAAAAGTAGTTTTCTCTTTGGTATTTTAGGATCGCCTTCTTACATCCAACTTGAAACGTTGTAACATTGTCAGTTGTATGATATTGTATCTACAATCTGGTATTGATCTTACACACTTCTTCTTAAACACAACTTAGAATTAGTAGTGTGCATGGCTAATTCTAGTATTCTTTTGAGCTGAAGTTTTAGCGATTTTTAGATTTGAACTTCTGGGTTATAGCTCACATCAGTTTCGTTTGGCGACCTCGTTTTCGGCATACCCAAATTTGAGGCGGGGCTGGTTCGCGCTTATGTTTGTTTACGGCTACGCATTGTCGGTGGTATTATTTCGAGACAACGATGACATCCATCGTGGCCATTGTGCCACGAGTAAAAACGTCGAGGTCAAGAGGATCACCTCTTCATATTGTTGCCGTTTCCTTCTTCATCGTCGTCATTATCTACGACGGCTACGTTTTATGGTCGTCGTCGTCATACGTCGGATGTAATTGTGAAAGTGGACAAACATCGCATGCCATTCATATTTTACTCCAAATAATTGTATATACATACATATGTATGTCCAACGTGCGTATGATATGTCAAATATAGAGCCCCGATTTCTACAAATTTAAAAGGTTTTTGGGCGGATTTTATAAGATGGTAAAAATAGAAATTTGATGAAAGAGACCGGGTCGCCTTTTTAATATCCTTTTAATCATTGTTTGGGTACACAACAACGACAACAGACCAATAAGGCACAATGGTGTACGGCTGAATGCCTCATTGATAGGGGACGATGCCGTGGTGCGGAAGACTCGCATAATTACGGGGAGCCACGGCTAAAAAACTGATGTCCTTTGATATCCTGATTATCCCGATAGCGAAGAAGCACTGGGCGATTGTCCCCGAGGACTTCTTTTTGATGTGCACCCGCGATTGTGGACATTGTCGTCCTGTTTCGGACAGCCGAGGTCAGATATGATATATGTACATAGGTACGAGCTTTGTAAAATAAATATAACTACAGGACATTTAAAAAATGCACATGAGCCCTAAAATTATTTACATACCTATCCTCATTCCTCATTCCTCATACCTATCCTCATTCCTCATTCCTCATACCTATCCTCATTCAGGAATTGAAAACTATGATGGATAGGTTTGCAATTTCATCTGAATTTTGTCTCCATTTAGCAAAGAATCGAAATACTCTTTGAAACTATGAAACAAAGCTTGCTGTTATGTACATAATATTTAAAAAAACATAGTGCCACTTTTCGATATCCCTGTACATATAAAATGATACGAAAAAAAAAACAATTATTACCTACTTTTGTAGAGGGTGGGATCGCAGATCTTAGAAATCCGATATGTCGGATCTATTGAATACCATGTCTTGAGTTAATCATGGCACGACATGAATGATGCGAACCGTTGATAGTTGCATTATGATCCAACGCTTTATTTCTTCTATTTATTTTTTTTTTGCATTCATTCTTTTTTTTTCTACCGGCTAACCTATTGTTGTCGCACCTTCTTTTTACGCGTCGGTCATTTTTTCCACGGTTCGCGGATTCTGTATTTTTTATGCCAATTTCATGAAAAAAGTTTCGGTGTCGTAATCCGCATTGTCCAACCCTTGATCGACACCGCTCCGCGTCGAAAGTTGTGCAAAACGCCCCCCTTTCTTCTTCGGCGGGGACTCGTGAGACATCTTATCTAAATCGAGATGTACTAGAAGTTGGTCGAGAAGTCGAGTTATCGCGTTAAAACTAATGCAAAACTTGTAAAACTTGCCCGAGATCAGAGGACGATGAGAGTCACCTGGAGACCCGGTAGGGTACACCTCCAACTATATCACTTTCAACTTGAACTTTTCACTCGGCGCTATCGCCCTCCCCCCCCCCCGAAAGTTTTAACTCGGACCTGCCTCTTTGTCCATTGTCCTTCTAGCGTTTAAGTGAATCTCACAACTTTTTGATAAGGTCCCTTTGAAGCCACTTTCACCTTTGACCAAAAACAAAATCTAGCCCTTATCTCACTACCTCGCTGAATTTCATTACAGCGAACTCATCTTACCTGAAATATCATTATATGTATATACCTATGTATACATACATATATGTATGTACATACTTTATAAAATATGTTCTATATACGCGTATGTGTAATATTGCATGCATTGCAGACCAGTCCAGGTGTGTCCATACGACGACCGTGTTGCTTGAACCGTGTCGTGAGTTGCACATTTTATTCACACACTTCTGTTTAGCGGTCCTTAGCGTTAAATACGCTATTTCTACGATGATGGATGATATCTAGCAAATAACTGATTTTTCTGCACAAAAAAAAGAAACACCATAAATAGAAATATTACGTAGCATGTAACCAAAGCGTACGTAACAGAAAATGAAAAGAAAAAAAAGTGTGACCATTACAAGATTTTTTATACAAATTTACAGCGTTTATTCTACACAGTAAGAAAAATTATAATTTGGATTATTATTGAGTTTTTAATCATCATATTTTTACTTTATGCATATCGGATAGAGCATTGGTTTTATTGTACATATATACATACATATGTATATATGTATGTATATTAAAATTTTATAAATCATATTGCACATCATATACTACGACTCTGCTACTATAATATACATAGGTACATATGTAGATCCTATCGGTCAAATAGATAGACACAGTATTTATTACTGTATTAAATCATTGAATGTACGGTACCTACATACATATGTATGTACATATGTATATGCAAATTGTTGGTACGAGTATGTAATATTTGTAGCGTCTTTTATATGATCGTCATATTTTTTTTAAATTTTACGTAGCATGTGTCGATTTTAACAAAATTATAACAATTGAAATCTCTACCTCGAGGAATCGTAACCCAAATAGCGCTTTCGGTTACACAACACGCTTATGACAATAATTTCCACCAAGTCATCAGCGGGTCACGGTTGTCCAGTTTTGTCAAACGTGATCGATCATCCAGGGCATTTGTTTACTTCGCGGTGCACGGACAGGTAAGGCCCGATCGGGGGGTCTGCGGGACCCCATTGTGACGAATCTGCGCGACGAATCGGTCCGGTGATTTCAGGCACAAAAACATCGCCGAATATTTTGATATCGGCTAGCGCGAAGAATGAATGGTCCGGCGACGGATGATACGTCAAAATCCACCGAAGAAATACCCAAAAAAAAAAAAAGAATCAGAACTTTTCAAACAGTCCCCTATCAAATGCGTGTTTCAATTTTTAACGTTTTGGGATATATGTATCAGAACCCTACGTTTTATTATTTTTCAGAGCATATCGCTGCAAAAAGGTTAAGACGTTGCTTCGATGACGTGTCTAAACAACCCTTTGACTCCCTTGAGTTATTTTATGAGTGGCGGTCAGGGGTTTTGATGTATGGGCCGGCCACTTTATCGGATGGGCGCTCCGTAGGAACGTTTCAATGGGGCGTTGCGGACAATGGGGTCGGTTGCTTATAAATCTTTCACGAGGGCAACAAAAGCGCAGAAAAAACCGGCCCAAATTCCTAAGTGACCTTTTTAGGGAGGAGATGTGGGGTGGGGGGGTGGGGGGGTGGTGTGGTTCATGTGCAACCCCTCAGATAAGGGCGCCGAGGGCCAAGGGAAACCTTCGCTTTATTGGACTATAATGGAGGGTCACACTTTTTTATGGATAGGGGTGAACTGGTCAATTGAATCGGGGCTTGAGGGTATAGCAAATTTTTTTTGAACACTTTTTTAAAATCAAAACTATTTATTGTACTACATACATATAGTAAAATAGTAGATTAGACTAAAAAAACATTTCACGTAGTGTTCGATATGCATAAGCGAAATTGTAGAATTAATATTTGTGAACGAGTACAAATCGTTGTTTCATAATAACTAATACATAATCGAATATATTACCAGTTACCAAATACTTAAGTTTAATATTTATAAAAAGCTCATACTTAATGCATTTTATTACGATTTATTATAATATATGAATGGATTAAGATGGATCAAGGTTAAGTGTGATGAAGTCGCAATTTATTAAATTATATTTATCTGAGCGAGCGACAGCCCTGTCATCGTCGGAAAACTTATGCGCTCTTCCTCCGTCGCTTCCGATAAGATTTATTTATAGGTGGGCGGGGGGGTTTGTTATGGGGGTAAGTAGACGCTGCGGTCACTGCATCAACACTTCACTTGCTAACATCCCCTCAAAAACCTTCGAATTCCACCATAGCTTACATATGTTTGCCGAGGGGCAGTTGTCCATGTGCGGAAATTGACTTTTATTGGAAAACACAAGTGGTTCATTCGCACCATAAAAAAAAATAGCACACCCTCGATAATCCAAATATATTGATACCCCATTGTGACAAATTCATCTACGCATTACCATACTGAGAATAAACATAAAAAATGACATTATTTTTTTATTTACTTACTTACTTATGAAGTAAGTAGGTAGGTATTGAAAATTTATTTTAAGCAGTTAAAGCAACTAAATATGTCCCTGTCGCATTTAAAAGCTTTCTTCGATACAGTCTTAAATGTAAATGCGTTCGATTTTTGCGAATATGTGTACGAAAAGGGTGTTGTAAAATAGGGGAAAGTTGACTTGTTAAATGGACGCGTTTGAAGAGTTCGCGGTCAGATAATGCGAGAAAAGGAAGGGATATATCCGTGAATAGATTCAACTTTCCCCTTGACCGGAAAGCCGAGGTATGTTTTAAAGATTAGGGTGAAAATACCGACTCATAACCGAACCCCTGAATATATCGCTTTCTCCTCTAAAATGCACCCTTTCTTATGCGATTCTTTTTTCCACCGGTACGATCTGCAGTCGTGGGCCCGTAACGCACTAGGCAGCCAGAAAAACGGGCAGCTAGTTCGAGCAGCCAAAACGATGAGAACAAACTCACAAATGGTCAGCGATAACATTGTAGATAAAACAGGTTTTCAATGCAATATTTGATTCGTAATCTCGGATCCTTTTGTACTGTATTGTTTCCAGCGCGCAACATTGGCGAGATTTTTTTTTAATATTTTGATCTCATCCGTTGAATTTAGTGCGTAGTGAATTGTTTATATAATAATTGGTAAGCGGCTGAAAGTCTGAAATGGCAAACGTGAATCGACTGACTGTTAGTGCGTGCATCACACAGGCAGCCACATATGTATGTACATCTCGGCTAAAGTCCCACGCGCTTATGTCGGGGTTGTACTGCGCGCTAATGTCAGCGCGCTTATGTCGGCGCGCTAAAGTCCCGCGCGCTAATGTCGGGGTGCCACATCTCGTGTTGACAAATACATCTCTTGTTGACTGCGGCAGCCAATGGCTGCGTATCGGAGCCCGTACTTGTGGCTGCCGCAGCCAGAGTTTCCTGGCTGCTTAGTGCGATATCAAACAGACAGCCACATACATTTTCCAACATCGTTGTGGCTGGGCAGCCATGGCTGCCTAGTCCGTTACGGGCCTTATACGTTGAATCTTTCTAATGACGACCAGTTTCGTCGTTAATCCGGAAGCAATCCAAACAGATCCGAGTCGAGGCGCAACGGAGTGTCACCGATTGTGTGATTTTCGCATCAGTCTACGGAAGTGGAGCGTCCACCGGACCGGAAATCGTCATCGTCGCCAACTAAGCATCACGCCGCGCACCTACGCCTAGTCACGGGCTTTTAGCCGCTGGGCTTTACTCTATCGTGAGATGTTGATCATGTCGATGATGGCAGTGATGTTTTGTTGTCTTTGATGTGTTAGAATTGGCGACGATCTGTGACGCGGGCGTGCGCCGGCCACGGTTGGTGTCCGCGAGCGAGCAATTATGCGCACGCGGCGACACTATGCGCACCTAACCACCCATGGGTAAGTCGCATCAAGTGGCCATCGCACACAGCAAACACATAGTCCCAATAACGGATGATTTTTATTTTGTTCATGACTATTTCGTTGTCATTTTGGTTGATGTTCGTTTGGTGAAGCTCCAAGTCTGCCGGCTGTTGTTGTTGTTGATGATTTGACCGCTCCGCTCCGCATTCCCGGTTAAGCTGTGAGCAGTGTTCTGTAAGGTGAATGAAATTCATTGAGCGATATCAATATTTCAGCACTGTATGTTTAGTATATGGTGTATGGCAGGGGTCGGCAAGAGGTGTCCCGCGGGCCAAATGTGGCCCACCAAGTGTTTTAAAATGTCCCGCTACTCGATTTCTCCCAATATTGAAGATGTTCCTGAGTAATTGGGAGTAATTGATTTACAAACCAATGACGTATTAAAAGACACTTTTAAAGTGATGAATACTGGACTTTCAAGTTCTTCATTTCCTGCTCTGAAGAAATTTTCAGCTGGAACGATAACTATATTTGCCAGCACATATGTATATTTGTGAACAAACATTTTCTAGAATGAATTACATATATTAAAAATAAACATCGGACTAGAATTATTACAGATGGTCATTTACGTTCGTTGCTTCGAGTTAGCACCACTAGTTTCGGCGTTGATTTTACTAAATTGGCAAAAAAGTTACAAAAACACTAAACCTCTCATTAATTTGTATTTGTTTGTTTTACTTCTAATTTTTTTTTATTTTGGTTTATATTTTTTTATACCATTTTTATTATAAAAAAAAGTTTAATTGATTTAAAAACCTAAAAAATCGCATTTAGGTAAATAAAATTATTTTCATATGTGGCCCCTTGACAAATCCCAATATCTCAATGTGGCCCCCGTGTAAATTATGTTTCCGACCCCTGGTGTATGGTATCACTATGAAATTTATCAGCATGAACCAAGACAACACTGAAGAATTTGGCGAATTCATAGTTTTCCTTTTGATAATAAAAATATTCCTATGCTTAAAAAAGTCGTTTCACTTCGATAATGTTTGTTTAATATGAAAGACATGGGGAGATTTATTATATGTAGATACTACCTTTCATTTTAATCATTGAGATGTGAAAACATTCGTTTTGATACTCTCCTTTTATATGATGTTGATAATGTGAAAAGATATATTAAGTATGCACCAACATTATTTCTACAGAATTTTTATTTTTATTACTTAATTTTGCACGTAAAATTTAGTCACTGTAGATAATCACATTGTAGAGAGAGTTGAGAATCATTTGTACTTACGACAATTGGTGAATATGACTGGATGTAAGAAAGAAGAAATAAAACGAAGAATGAAACTAGAATGGAGCGCGTTTGGAAGAATGAACGTAGTTTTTAAATCCAACATCCCGCTATTCTTAAAGAAGAAGACACACGACCAATGCCTACTACCAGTTATGACGTATGGATGTGATGGATGTGAAACGTGGATGCTGAATTCAAGAATGCTACGTAATATCCAGTGCACACATGAAAGCATGGAAAGATGTACATATGCTTGGTATAACAAGAAGGGATAAGATAAGGAAAGGTAAGAGGAATACATGAGTAAGAAGTATGACCGAAGGGGTAGATATAGCAGAAGTGTGAAAAACTTAAAGTGGCAATGAGAGCTATTTTAAATGTTAATAGGTATAGTAGAATTAGAAGTACATATGTTAGGTGAGTTGGACTGGTTGAGTGTAAGAGAGAATGCGAAATTTTATATGCTATCGTTTATTTATAATATGACAATAAGTTGATAGTTTTAAAATTAGAGGAATTGATGTACATTGTTATAACACTAGGATTAAAAATAAGTTAGTTCTTAAAAAAAAACAAAAAAAGTAGGACAAGGAAAAATTGTATAGAAGTGTCCAAGAATACAATAGGCTGCCAGATAATTTGATTAACATCAAATCATTGGAAAAGTTCCCGGCGGCCTTAAAACGACACCTCTATACAACTAGATTAAATATATAGTTTTAAGTATGATTAATGTATTAAATTAGCAATAAGCTAAAGATTAATTAATAAAATAAATAAATGGGCTGAACACATAGCGAGAAGAATGGATAGAAATACTTAAATGATATCCGAAAGGGTGTGAAAGAAAGCAAGGAAGACCAAGTGGACGATGGGCTGCTGAACTAAGAAGGATGTGTGGAGTCAAGTGGATGCAGATTACCCAAGACAGACAGGAATGGAAGAGGATTGGAGTGGTCTTCATCCAGCAGTGGATGGTGAACGGCTCAAAATGATGATATATGTAATACGCTAAAATATATATTTCAAATACTATAACGTTTATCTATCAGTAAAATATGAATGCATAATTTTAACAAACAGGGATCGGTAAAAGCATCAAAATTGAACCACGGACCTTCGCTTTTGAGAGCGCTCTAACTATTGAGCTATCGCTTGGTGTTCTTTTATGTACACGTTAATCGGTTAATTTAACCTTCCGTGTTTAATCGTATGTTCACGATATCGATGTTTTACAATATTCCGAATGATTTACGGTCTGTGGTTGTTGTTAGTTGAATAGTTTCAATAAAAATTTTACTTCGGATTGCTTTTTGAAATAAATGCCGTAAATTTATGTCACTCTGGAAACAATTTGTGTAAATCTTTCCGCATTATAATTAAAGTTTTGATCCGACTGTTATGGGATTCGAGCGTTATGTAAAAGTTAGGTGCGTATTAAGGGTTCAGTTTGCGATTCCGCTTTGTCGTCGGTTGCACAACAGCTGACAATGATAATGACAACAATTTTTGTGTGACGATGACGATTTCGAAACGTCCAAAGCCCGCTTCACGTCGACGATGACTTGCGGCCGATGCTCGTGCGATGGTATCACCGTCCAGGACAAATCCTCTCGGTCCATTCAACACAATTTACCTGGGCGTGGTGGACCGGAGATGTTAAAATATCATTCATTATTCATAGTTGGCGGACAACAATGGACCACGTAATCTGATGCCGGCATTTTTTTTTTTTTTTTTTTTTTAATCTTACATTTCGTCCGTGTGCTCTTTTATACTTTGCATCCGCACCCCCGCACACGGACATTTCAGCTATTGCGCAATCTGCAAGGATACGGTGTTGCAATGGTTGCGTTCATTATCTATGCAGCTTTCCTCGTACTGGCGTTTTTCCAAGATTCGTTCATATACCTAATAGATTTTATAGTGTTGATAAATTTCCGCAATTTCCAAGTAGCACTTTTTTGAGTTTTTTGCGACGATGCCGAACTACTACTTCTTATCGTCGTTTGATATCTTAAAAAAATTCCAACTCAAAATAGAGTAAGTAAGTCACCAGAATGACATATTGTGTACGCGTACTAGTGTTTCGTCCGTTTTTCCGGCTCACGAGTAATACAATATTTGTAGCTAGATTAACGTGTCCGGCTCGTGAATAGTTGAAGGGGAAGGGAAACTCTGAACCTTATCTGCGACTGATCAAACACTGTTTTTAGTGCTCGGACGTCACATATCTCCAGATAAGGTCGACAAACATCCAACATAGGCGTTTATTGCTTGGACTAAATCGTACTGCTATGTAGTTCCCGGAATCGGAACCGACTCATGTTTATATTTGATACATTGACTAATTGTTATTTTTCTAGAAAGTCAAATAGCTCTGAAATTATTCTAGTACGAATATCAAAAATCTAGTTAGAACAGTCTCCATTTAGCATTTGTAATCAATAGGCATTGAATCAGTCGCCGGTGAATATACCGTTGGTCATCATTGTCATCGTCAGGTGACACGTTGCACACACACATATGGTTGTTAAAGGCTTAAGATAACCGCTGTTTAATTTGACTAACAGATAAGTTGAAAAATGCGGCCGCTGCATAATGAGACACCATTGTGTACCGAGAAAATTGTATTTCGGACGTAATGATCCTACCACATTATTATGCGATGACATTTAAATAAATAAATATCACTTGTGTATTAAATTTTTGACGAGTTTTATTTCCGTTTTTGCGTTGGTAAAATATTTCATTCTGCATTTCTCAGATAATAAACATGCAGAATTTAGCCCTGTGCAATATTCGCCACCTATCGGAGAAGTCGTGCACTTTTGTAGTTTACTACTCGCCGCCAGGTTTCGTTAAATAATTATCAAAATATTTATCAAGAACCCCAACCACTCACTTCACATATGTATGTATGTACATATTTCTATTATTAATTATCTGTTTGTATTATTTTATGTTATAAAATATTCAGTGAAAATTAAAATTCTCATACGTTGAAAAGTAGACAAACTGGACAAACTTTTCTTATCCCAATGAAAATTCTATAGGTGTTGTATTATATACGTACATAGATATGTATGTATGTAGATAATTAAAAATTAAAAATAAAAATTCGGTTATAATCTTAAAACGATACACTCATTTACTTTTCATCATCATAACAAAAGACACAATATTTTATCCGATTTAAGTAAAAATATCTGGTCATTAGTATAAAAAGATTTCATATTCTTATTGGATTGTTACAATATTCCAATTGGCTAACAACGTATTTCTATCAAAATTTAATGACTGTCTTGCTGAAACGCCATTGTTTGACATGTACCTAATACGAATCATCATCATCATCGTTTTCAGTCGTTCACCATCCACTGCATCTTCTCAATTCATAAGCCCATCGTCTCACTTAGTTTACCTTGCTTTCTTTCACATCCCCTTTAATATTTTTCAAGTATTTCTCGCGTCCATCTGCCATCCATTCTTCTAGCTATGTGTTCAGCCCATTGCCACTTTAAGTTTATCACACGCTCCGCTATATCTGTCACTTTGGTCATACGTTGTACATTGTATTAAAATTATTTTTTAATGTAATAAAAATTACAATTCTGTAGGAAGATTGTTGGTGCGCATACTTAATATTTCTTTTCACATTATCAACATCATATAAAAGGAGAGTATCAAAACGTATATTTTCACATCTCAAGGGTTGAAATGAAAGGTAGTATAAATCTCCCCATGTCTTTCATATTAAACAAGCATTACCGGAGTGAAACGTCTACTAATTAATATATGAAAAGACACACCTGAAAAGGCCTCTGTTCGCATTGTGCAGGAAAACCCGGGGGGAAAACGAATTTTCTTTCGACTTTTCATAGCTTATGTGTGTGTGTGTTTACGCTTGTATACGTGTGCACATTTCAAATGGCCATTGAGGGGGTCGGTGCAATGGCACGCCTCTGCAATTTCGAATGCATTCGCTTGTGATTGTGCATGTCGGCATAATGGGGCCGCGCATTCGACTACTGGATTAACTGAATTTTCCACCCCCTTAAGAACTTAGGGAAACGAACAGTTTTAATTAGCCGACAGCTACCCGAGTCCTGCCCTCTAATATCAGGGACGTATTTGCCTTTTTTCCGCTCAAAGAAAATCCAAGTAAAATCTTCATTTGTCAAAACACCATTCAGCATTGTAGGCAATCAAAAATCTGCTGAAATTCTGGAAAGCTAAATAAATAATGGGTGCTATTTGTATGTACAATATCTATGCTGAATTGATCTAAAATTTGTGCATTTTGCTTGCTTTTATTATCAAAATGATTTTAATTGACTGTATGATATGATATCAGTATGATTTTGATTGGTGATATTAATTGAAATGAAAACTTCCCGATGCGGTTCTGCTTTCAGCGTTACATATGTCCCCGCCTTGTTAAGTGTTTAGTTGAACTTATTGTGAACTTCATAGGATGAAAGATCATATAGAAATTTTATTGTGTGTGTCCAAACACAACCTGGCGAACAAAAAAGTTAGCCAATTACTGCACGTAGGCCTTTTAAAGAGTTTTTCCGCGACTTTTCCGACGTTGCGTTGCCCACTTTTCACCATCCGATCCCCTTTTTACCGCTAATTGAGAATGTCAACTGAGACGTAGCTGAAACGTGTTTGAAACAAATCTAACATCTTGAACCTCCCCTATTTTTTATACGCAAGCTCTCAGCAATTTAATTCGAAGAACCATTTGAAAAGATCGTCAGCACTTGTGCGAATTAAATTAGAATTTGCATTACACCCCCAATCCAAGCTATGAAATGCATTTTTATAAAAAATTTGTACTTCCGACAAACTTTATCACAATATTAGACGTTGAAGGGTTAATGTTAATGCGTACAATAATATTATTAAAAGTAAAAAAATATGATAATTCAACCCTCAACAGTCGTAAAAGAGACTAGCTATGAGTGCTGATAATCTTTATATTTGTACAGTGGGGTTCATTTCGACGGGGGAATCTTTCTTGCAAGAACAATTCATAAATTATTCACAGTTTACGAGGGCCCCGACCTAGCACAACGAGCCGTAAATGTTTGTACTACGAGCGGCTAATAAACGCTGCATCGACTCGGCTACAATTTACTCCGAGAAAAATTCCACCCAACCACCATCTCACCCCATCTCGTCTCGGGAAAAGCGTGAAAAGCCACCCCATCGGGTGCCACCCTGCGGAAAATGGGGCCAGACGGACCGGAGAAAAGCGAAAGAACGGCATTGGCAATGAAAAATCAACTCAACGTGTTAAAAGTAATTATCCCCGTTCTCACTTGTCGGCGGTTGCGGGAGTAATTTCGTCTCCCTCGTACCAGAATGCCGAAGCTTTGCGTCTCGTTCTCTAGTCGAGTTTTTTCTTTGGTGCTACTTTCCCGCCATCGTCTCCTCTTTATTTTCCGGAAAAGCTTTGTAAACGATATTCATAAAAGTATCAGCACTTCAAGGGTTAGCTCTTACAAATAAATTTTAATATTTAATTAGCGTAATATGAGTTGTCGAATATCTTGCGTTTATCTTAGTAACGTACTTGTAAATGTACAGTGTACAAATGTATATGTCACATTCTACCTTACATGTGTATGCTAATTAATTTTAATTTATTAGGCTACGAGAATAATTTTTGATAACAGGTGTTAAGGGTTTGATTTTTAGATTTCAGTTTTAAACTGTATATAGCTCATCATCATCATCATTTTCTGGAAGTGCTGGATGAAGGCCTCTCCAATCCTCTTCCATTCCTGTCTGTCTTGAGCAATCTGCATCCAGTTTACTCTACACATTCTTCTCAATTCATCAGCCCATCGTTTGCTCGGTCCACCTTTCGCCGAATATAGCTAATTAAAATTAAAAATCTGCTTAAAGATCAGATTAATTGAAATACAAAATTTCTAAATGAATCAAATAATTTATTTATTTTTATTATTTCAAGTGAAATAATAAAAATAATAATAATAAAAATTCACCCTCTGTAAGAGTGAAAATCAGTGGAGCGGTTTCTCAAATGGTGGCGTTTAATTCATTACGTAATTAAAAGAAAACGTCCGAATAAGTGATATTGAGTTACGGCCCCCTCGACGCCGCCGTAAATACTTAATAAAGCCTTCAGGGGGTAAGGTAGAAAGCAGGAGGTGGAAGACAGTGGGAGTAAAGAGAGAAAAATTGTATAACCATATTAAGCTGAAAGCTTTTCAGATTTCCTCGAACGTTTTTCCCTCGTATTCATTCGCCTTTAACGGTGATTCGGAATTTGATATTTTTCTATGTAAGTAAGTACTTTCTTCACATCATTAGGGTATAATAATAATTTAATAATTAAAATTTTAAGCACTTCAAAGATAAATTGCAGATTATATTTGTATTGACGTATTTCAGTACATTATTTATATGAAATAATTATTCGCAGTGGCTTATGTACGTATTTATAATATAAAGTGGAAATGTGTTCTGTCTCTGAAGTTTGCACGTTGAACACATTCATATTTTTCGATTGCATTGATTTCGTTGTTAATTTCCGTCATCTGCATAACTCTCCCCTCGTTTTGCAGCACCCCTCCCCCCTCAAACCCTCAAATAGTCTCTTAATTAATTATGTCTCAAATTGGTTATATCCTGTGCAGAAGAGACAGGGCGGTTCGTATGGGTGGGATGTCGCCCAAATCCGCTGTCACTAAAATCAATTACGGCCGCTGTCTTGCACGGGAAGCCTATTGGCCCTGCCACGTTGACAGCGAACAGGCTCTAGAGTAGGCCAGGGCCTTCCAACAGTGAGACTACAATGTAAAATGTGAAAATCGGCGACTTTTACCGTGAAAATTCACGAAAAGAGTGGGCGAGACTACGTAACGCTTGAGATTCTCAGATTTTTTTCCAAATTTAAAAATTAATAATACTATTATTTACAATTAAAATTCAATGCTAATAGTATTCGAGTTTGTTTTACAATTAAGTATATAAAGGAAAATTATATAACATGTAAAATATGTATGTAAAATTTTCACAATCTTCGTCTATTCACATTCGTTTAAAAGTTAGTGAAATGATGTCGTAATGGTAGAAACTTTGTAGGCATAGAGGTATAAATATTCGCAGGAAAAAGTGTACTAATGTGCTAATACGGAATTCGTTATGCAAATTTTCTACTGGTGGTACTCGTACCAACGGTTTTAATATCACTTATTGGAAATGTTTGAATAGCAACGGAGGTGGATTTAGCCGAATCGGCTCCTAACCGGTTCGCACATATCAAGCATCTACCTACATATACCTACATACATACACACTCGTGCTGTTTATTAAAATTTTCAAAGACCTTTGAACATCCGATAGCGCTGTCAGCGTTCGCTTTTCGAATTTCGATACTGCTTTTTTGCGATACTGCCGTTCGGTATTAAAGGCTCGCGCACTCGTAAACCGAATTTAGGTAAATTTATACGGGCGCGCGAGCTTCTAGCGCCAAATACCCGTCGTGTGTAGCTTGTAATTACATGTAGATAGGTCTTAGAGCCACTAATGCCGGCTGAAACGTCTCAAATTTGGTGCTACCCCACCTCTCCTCCTTCAGAAGACTTCAGAGGAAGTGCCTGAACCACCGAGACCTCACACCCATCTACAATTCCCACCCCCTCTCTTCGAATCCATCCTCTCAGTCCTCGCGGTATTAGCGTGAGCTTCTGCTTTCAGGCGAAATGCCCAGTTATCACAGTCGAAGCTCCCACCTCACATTTTCCAATTGGATTCTAGGTGGATCTGGAAAATATTTTTAGCACCTTAGTACCTACTACGAACTCTTATTTATTTTAAAATATGAAATTTTATACACATTTAAATAATCCTATGAATACAGTTGATATTATGTTATTTTATGAGTTTTGGTTGGTTGTACCTACTTATATTGGTAATATTGTAAATTTGCAATGTAATTCAACAAGGTCGGTTAAAGTACACTTGGAAGTATTAGCTTACTAAAATGTTTTTGATTAGAATTTAATCTCATTGTAAAAATCCTCATTTCAATACCATTCCTATAGTATTAAATCGATAAAACTATTGACATAATTTTTAAATTCAATTAATTTCATAGTACCTACATATGTATGTATGTATGTACATATGTTGAAATTTCAATGAATAATTTTGAAAACAGTTTATATACTAACCGCACTTTCTAATGGTAAAATTTGGTAATTATAGAACATCAACCGCTCCAATTCCTCCCTCCTCACCCTCCCACTTACCTCTTTACTCACACCCGCTTCCCGTTGAGTTGTGGCCGTGTGTGTGCGAACGTTTGAGAACTCTCGTTACCGCCGGCACAAATTGAAAACTTATGTTTTCGACAGGGCCGTCTAATGCTACCAGCCCCCACACGTACACGTACACGTACACGTACATATATAACAGAAATATATTATTACGTATATGGACTTGTGTCGATACGGAGTCGTCCAGTGTAGCGGGGAACTGGCGGTTCCGGGTTTGCATCCAGGTGCTCCGTAGCGCTAATGCGGAGCACATAGCGTGAGATGAATAATTTCAGTGTGCTGAAAACAGGCATTTCAGTCATTCCACATTTTAGTAAACACGCTCTCAAAGCGCACACCAGAACGTTACTAGGCGAAATTCACGGCATATTTCACGGACAAAAGTCATACCTACGTAGATTCATACATACAATGTATGCGAGCAACACACACGTGTCTAGGTAGGTATGTACCTACATATATACCTATATACTGTTTGGAAAAGTGGTCGCCCACTAAACTAAAAAGTCACAAGGTCATCAGCATGATTTTTTTTTTATTTTTATTTATTTAATATCAAGTAACATACAGCTCATAAAATACAATATAAAATAAAATTAATTCCACATAATATGTACAATATAGCCAAAATAGTTACAAACAAAGGAAAAATCATAGCAAGAAAGGAACTTTAGGAATTAGACGGGTGTTACACGCTCAGTCTGGCATCAGTTCAGTCCATGATCCAGACTGACAAAAATTATTAAAACGTTTAAATATGTCACTCTGATTCATCAGTTTGGCGTCAATTTGACCCAGTGCTCGAAATGGAAGTTTTCACGAATGGGAGCGCTCGATAATTTTCAAAAATTATCAAACGACCTTTTTTTTTTAACTATATGTATGTAGATACCTATACATATGTATATATTTATCGAAATGCAAAATCTTACCGAGATTAATATCGTTTAATGTCTGTAAGTCAACTTCAACAGGTAGATCTGAAAATGGTCTCTGATTTTTTACTATTCTATACACTGTTCTGAAAACTCTTTCAGTTGAAATGTAAAGAATTTAACTTCCAGTCAAAGATTGTGATTTAGGAGTCATAAATGTAAAAAAAATTCACCTTCTAACATTTTTTCGGCAATAATTATTGAAAGAGCACGGAAATTTTGGTTTTTTACGAAAGGGAGCGCTAAATTTACAAATTTTACGAAAGGGTACGCTACGTTTTCAAATTTCACGAAAGGGAACGCCCGCTCCCTGCCGCTCCCGCTGAATTCGAGCACTGATTTGACCACAATCATGGACTGAACTGATGCCAGACTGAGCGTGTAACACCCGTCTTAGGGCTGGAAAGGAATTTGAGTAAAGAAAATCTGAAGGAGGGCAAGGAGTAGCGAAAAGGATCAATATGTGTATCAATTTCGTTGAATGACGAGCACGATCTATGAATGAAGGAGTTTTGCGAATAATTAGTAGAACAAAGATTCAAATGAAACAATGGAGGATTTCTAACAGATCTAGGGGAACAGTGGAGAAGGATCCTACTTAGCAAGTAAGGGCTATCTGATAAATTATTTAATAGCTTAAATACAAATCAGATATCCGAGACTGCCCTCCTAGACCGCAGACGGACATAATCATGGGAATTGAAAGAAGAAGAGAAAGATGAAACCTGGAAATGGAGTACGCATGGAACTTCTTATTATTTTTTTCCAGCTTAGTAATGGAATCTTGGTAAAACGGGTTCCACATACTACTAGCAAATTCCAGGTGACTTCTCACAAATACATTGTATAGCAGAAACAGTATCAAAGGACTTAAAGGGTCTGGATACTCTCATTATGAATCCTAAGCTCCTATAAGCTCTATTGACAACCGCATCAATGCGAGAATTGGATTATTTACTATCTAATATAACACCTAGGTATCTTACACAATCAACTATCAATACTCGTGTCGCCCAATAAAAAAGTCAAACAAAACAGGGGAAACACGCATGGAAATAGAATTTTTATTTATACATACATTATAAATATTTAGAATTGATCCCATTGATAAAAAGATTTCATCCTTCAGTTACTTTTGCACATTCAAACTCTTCGGTTGCCGACCGCTGATTTAGAATAAAAAAAAATATACATACATACATAGATAAATTACGCCGCACTCTTGATATATTATAATACACATCGAACGTTATCGTACGGCGAAAATCCCACACACGCCCACGGAAAAAGCTCGGCAGATACGCAGCCTTCAAGAAAGGGAGTAAAGGGGAGGGGGTGGGACGGGGAAAAAAATTGACGTTTCCCAACAAAAGCATAAATCCCGGTAGGGCAACGTGCACGAGCATTTTCCCCGTATCGGCTTTTGCGGCGGCGAAGATGCTGCGTGTGTGCGGCCTCCCTATCTACGAACGTGTATGAGTGTACTTATGCGCGGGAGGTCTAACGGCAGGGCCGGGGCAGGGGGTGGGCCCTCAGCTTAAACTTTACAGTCTGAATACAATGCCATATATACCTAGGTATGTTTCCAGTATACTTATACTACTATAGACTAGCTTAAAATTTCATAATAACGGGTTGGTTATGCGGTGTGTGTGTGTATGTGTGTTTGTATGTACGTATGTATGTATGTATGTGTACGCAATATGGCGAATTAGGCGGCTCGTCCGTAGGTGGGAGTGCGAGGGGTTTGAGAACCATTGTTTTATAGTATCTATGTCGGCTATGATTAATATGCGAGCGAGGCTTACGCGTCGTCTATTGATGCGCTACGGTAATTTATTACGCGTAATTGTGTCAAGTAAAAAATCCTTAAACTTTATCGTGGGCTCAAGTTGGATAGGCATCGGCAACATTTAAAGCTCGAATTCCATTTTGAAACTATTAAAATATGAGAACTTATCACTTATGAGCTTAATGAACACACATCTTCTACAATCTACGTGTACCTCGTATCTGTATTACAATTTTAACTATAATATGAATCGAAAGTTTCAAATTTGAACTCATACAGACATAAAAAAAAATTCGGGTGTGGTCAACCCATGACTTTATATATTTGAGGAATACAAAGAGTAACGAAATTAATTTTTTACGTAAGTAAATAAAATGCATGCACATCACCAAACCAACCAACATACATACATATGTACATATCATGAAATCACTGTGTTGAGTGCGCGCGCGTATGTAAAATACGATCTTCGGCATATATTCAAATAGGAAAAACTGCCACTTCCGGTCGTCAGATGTTGGCCAAAATCTCTTACGGCTAACGTGAAAACTATAGATATGAACTTGATCAATGGGGCAGTTTCGGAAATATGATTTTTAACAGGATTTTTGAATTTTCTGCACGAAAAAAACCCTACTTCCGGTTGACTGATGTTGACCAAATTCCTTATGGCTCTTATACCTAACGTGAAAATAATAGATATGAAATTTCAGCTTGATAGACTTGATAGTTTCAGAGATAACACAGACAAACACACACACTTACAGTACGCAAACATAAAGAAATTTTCCAGAAATCATGAAAACGTGATCAGGGGATGATGATTGATACAAATCAGTCAAAATCTCGAGGTCGAATTTTCGCACGATCACAATAATTTATCCGATTAGGATAAAGTAAAAATCTTCATATTTACGTTTTACTTTGTCATTTTTATTATAACCTTAATTGAAGTTATAAAGACCAGTATTTGTTCAATAGCACTACTAATTGGTATTGAATTAAATTTGTCATTCAAAATTTAATTTAAACCAAAAGGAGAGATGCTGCTTTACAGCGACATACATATATTGTGTATCTACGTATGTGAGATGCGGTTGTACAGCGAAGCTTGCTTGTGTACGATGCACGGTGCGATGCACCGATGCACGGCATGCACCGACAGTCAATAAGGGTGGTTGCTCTGATAGACCAGAATTTCGCTGGTAAACATTGTAAGAGCGTGCTCTCAAAACATCAATACCATTTCACCTGAGTTTTACATATATGTATGTATGTATGTATGTAGGTACATACAGCACTATCGAAACACTTTCTGATAAATATTAGATACCTACTTACACGTTCCGCGAAAGCCTTCTCAGTATGAATTATTATTCAAAATGTTTCTGCCGAAGTGTACCTACATTTTTTTTCAGCCATCGATAAAAGTTTAGTCATGGGGTGAGCCATAAAGCTTTTCGCGTCTGAAGCTCTCGTCGTTTGAGCTTTCGCGCATCCCCTGCAGCATCAGCAGATGACGCTTACTTCCTGCTTCCCGACATACCCATCCCTCTAACCACCCTCAGCTCAACCTCCTCTCCCCCTATATCCTCCTCCCCCCCAGTTGGCCTCCGCCCCTCGTGTCCCTTGATGTCTTCCCATATCCGGATCAAGACAAGGCCCCGGGACGCGTGAATAAATAAAATGCCTGAGAGGATTTTACTGGGTGCCAACTGGGTGCTCGATCGCTCTCTCCTCGCTAATGTGCTTCTTTCGATTTCTTTTTACTCTTTTTATATTTTCCATCTTCGCTCTCGTGAAGCAAAGATGCTTCTTTGGCGCATGTAAAAATAGTGTAGGTATAAGCACTAAAACTCAACTCCATATGTGCCACAGAGTCAAATGAATTAATATTGAAAATTTTAGACTTGTGAATTGACAACCCCTTATATGTATGTACATATGTAGGTAGGTACAGCACATGGTTCCGTTAAACCGACTATTTTGAAAGTAGTACACATCTTAAATCTACGAGATATGAGAAAATCGGCAATGAGCTTAAAGCTTCTCTTCTTAAATGAAATACATAATCGGTTATTGGATCTTCTTCCGGTGTGTAATTTTGTAACGACCGTTTAATTTTCCCGTCACGTTTCGAACGGAGGCCGATAAGAAATTAGGCAGGGCGAATGCGGTCGAAATAATACGGCCTGTTCGACCAATTTTCATTGTGCATTTCTTGAGTGTATGACCCATTAAGGTGGGGTGGGGGGGGGGGGGTTGGATTTTCGCATTTCGCATGGATGTCGGGGGCGCCACTTATCCTGATTTAGTTGCTAAGAGAGCACTTTATATTCCGGCGGGGGAACTTAGTCGTCGGTTAAGCTGCACGGTGGTTAGTTTTTCGATTTCTGGCCCTAAAGCTCTCTACGCGAAAAGTAATTGAATGAATCGGCTTTAAATGGCACCGAAACGGTTATCGTCCTGTTTCAACCGAAAACAAATTATATACCTTGTTTTATTCTCATTGGAGGACTCTCGCTAGCTCTGAACGCACAACGCATACATTTCTTATTAGAATCCAATATGATTACTGACGACCACAGAAACAAAAAAACAGTTTCGTAAACACGATGCAAGCGCCATCGAGAAGAAATGGTGGACGCAAAAGCGAAAGATAGCAGCAGTAACTACATAGCTTGGAATACCAAATGTAAAACCATTTTTACATCTGTTGCTTTAGATTTTCTAGAAAATTTCATTAATTTTTTTCTTTATAAATTGTATTAAAATTAGAAACCAAACAGCTACGCTGAAATTGCAATATTTTACCAAAATACTATAAATGTTATCAAAACTGATTAAAACGCACTTAAGCTGAAACTATTATTCTATTTTATTTATTTATTTATATTATATAGTAGCTTAAGCTAATTACATAATCCTTAACTAAGCACCTATACGGAGATGTTTTTTTTTAAGACTGCCAGGAATTTATCAATAGTTTTGGAACTTCTACATAATTCCATCCGGCAGTCTATTATATTCCAAAACACCTCTGTACAAGATGCTTCTCCTATTTCTATTTATTCTAACATTTTTTATTCCTTAAATTATATTCACATAAATTCATTCCTCTTACAATAAATTGACTAAAATATTATTATCCAACTAAAATATAAATACCAACATGCAAATCCTCAAAGTATCATTCACATTCAACCTTTGCCAACCTTTTTTAATTTTATCGTGGATTGTTTAGAAATATCATAATATTTATTGTTCATACCTGTGTATATACATAGGTACAATAAATATGTACTGCCAAGATAAAATTTTCCCGTAGAAGCAAAGCTCCACTTGGCTTTAATTATCGCGAGAGCGCGGTGGAATTCGCACGCGTCCCACACATTGAGGGTCGCAAACTTAGAGAGCATTACTCGAGAGCAGGTCCATAGTAACAGGTAGGGAGACGGGGACGCTGGACGCTCCGGTATTGATCCGGGGGCCCTGGAATGGGAGGCTTCGACGCTATATACATACATACATCCTCCTACGGACCACACGTATACATATATACGGTGAGGGGGTGGAGGGGGGCTATGAGGGAAGGGAGAGACAGAGGGAGAAGAGGGTCGGTCTGTACGTGCGTATGTGTACACACATACACCCACACACATATATGTAGGTAGAAGACCGTCGTAGAGAGAGAGACATCTCTACGGCCCTCTGTTTGTACCCAGCGAACGGGTGGGCGCATTACCAGCACTATATAAATTCACCGCTTTATGTGTTTCTACGGTTTCGCCAGGAATGGACGAGGAGCGCGCTGCACGCTTTGGGAAGCGTGTGCGAAACGACAAAATGTCAAATGTTGCCTCCTCGTGCATTGTTGGTGATATTTATTGTTAATTAATGCTCGGTAGGGTTGGATTGTAACGGATTAAGCCAAGTTGATGTAATCTTTATTGTGATTGTATTATATTGAGTAATTAAAGGATAAGCAAATTGTTGTAGTTTTAAAAGAGTGAAGTGAATTTGTTTTGTTCGAAATTACTTACTGTTTCATTAGAACCAATGCATGGAAATGAATTTAATTGCTGTTTTTGTTCTCCATAACATTTATCATTTGTTTTCCAAATAAGAATAGTGATAACATGACTGAAAATAATAAAGCAAATTATTTATTTGTAACAAAAAACGGAATCAATGGTGATATCTGATATGATACATATTACGGTTAGAATATTTAATGACTTTTTGTTTATTTATTATAATATTTATACAGCGAGCTTAAGAGCTACGTTAAGAAATTCCAGCTCGAATTCATCATCATCATTTTCAGACGTTCACCATCCACTGCTGGATGAAGGCCTCTCCAATCCTTGAGTAATCTGTATCCACTTGACTCCACAAATTCTTCTCAATTCAAAAGCCCTTCGTCCACTCGGTCTACCTTGCTTTCTTTCACATCGTGTACCATTCCAGTATTTCTAGCGTCCATCTGCCATCCATTCATCTCGCTATGTGTCCAGCCCATTGCCACTTCAACTTTTTCACACGTTCCTCTATATCTGCCACCTTGATCATGCTTCTCACCCATGTATTCCTCTTACGATCGTTATACCGAGCATACTAGTTTCATTCTTTGTTTTATTTCATTCACTGGCATTGGTTGTATGCCTTCTTCTTTAAGCATAGCGGAATGTTGGATTTAAAAACAATGTTCATTCTTCCAAAAGCACTCCATCCTAGTTTTGTTCTTCGTTTTATTTCATCTTCTTTACAACCAGTCATTTTCACCGATTGTCCTAGGTATAAATAACTATCAACTATCTCTACAATATGATTATCTACAGTGACTACGCTTTGCGTGCAGAATTCATTAAAGATAATTTTAATTAATTTTTGAGCCTACTTTCATACTTTCTCGAATTAAGGCTGAGCACACCAAAGCGAAATCGCGTATGAAAACCTAGCGAATTTCGCTAGGAAAATCTAGAAAATTTCGCTCGTCTTTCAATTTGTATCGTACACACCGGCCCGATCAATGCATGCCACACACGCATATCTCAAATTTTTATTGCGAATTTGTTTCAATTTTATTAATAATCAATTGTTTTTGCACTACTTTACGTAATATATCTATTATAACAGCTAACAAATATATAATGGACGTATATATATAATCGCCCCCGCCACCCGTTTCAAGCCAAATTAAATTAAAGCTATGCCCGAATATTTAGCGATTAGAGCCGACTTTGCTGTCATGCGCTTAAGTTCTCCTTCACGACCGAAATTCGCTAGGTTTTCATACGCGATTTCGCTTTGGTGCCCTCAGGCCTTTATGTCATTTAAAAAACTGCATACATAGGCAGGTACATTCTAACATGCATACAACTCGTATCAGAATCTAATGAGAATTTTCTTAGCAACGTACATACATACATGTACATACGTGTAGTGCAATTATGTACATACTAAATGGAAATTTCTCTCATATTATATTACATACATATATATTATACATGTAAAGTAGCTATACAGAAGGCATATATAACGTGTAGCCATGCAACACATGAAACTTACTCAATTCAAATCAAGTCCCCGGCCTCTTCAGAGCCACTACACAGAAATAACCCTCCCCTCCCCCACCTGCACCACCACCCCCTCAGTACCCCGCGGCACAACCGGTCCTCCATCTCCCTTAAGTTCCACATCAATCTCCGAAACCTTGCCCCCCCCGACCTCCCCCCGCGCACAGCCCCTCACCTCACCCCTGCGCCCCCCCCCCCCCCCGCGTGCGCACTCCTCGTCGGAGACTCCCCCGAGAGACTTAGAAAATTGGATAAGGGTGGGAGGGTTGGGAGGGACGAACTTGCCCGGCGGAATGTGGCAAGACCACCCACCGATGTTCTAAGCTCGCCCTCCCCTTTCCTCGCTCACCCCATCTTCAATCCCCCCCTCTCCTCTCGCTTCCCCTCCACATCCGCGGCGGTCCCTCCCCCCGTTCTTCGGGTTCGAACCTGCCACATTTGGGGGAAAAGTCCCCCCGCGCACTCCCACTCCCCTCTCACCCCCATCTACCCCCCCCCTCCCCCCCCGCTCGCAGGGCATATCCAGGACCGGCATATTAAAGGGTATATTCGACCTCCACACTTTCGACGCACAATATATCAACCGATACATAATATATTACCGGGGAATTTTTTAGCAACCTCGTTCCCAAAAATACGTCACGGCTTTTCCAACGCGTCGTCTCTAGACGAAGGAAATATTTGCGTATTATTTTTTTTTATGTTGGTAGGATTAGGTATACGTAGTAGTAGCATTCACCGACGCAATCCAGTGATCCGACAACTTTCAAACTGTGTGAAAAGTCATCGTGAGTTTTAAACTCTACGTATCTATGTAGAATTGCTGTGAACATTCTGGATTGGAATTTTTTTCAGCTTGCAATACATTATCAACATATCCAAAGTCATCGAAGCATTAAATTTGCGCGGTCCTACAAAGCAAAATATGCATAGTATGTTTAGTAAGGGCCCAAAGAAGGATTACAAAAATGCCAACACTATCCTATAATAAAATGACAGGTTGGAGAAAATGAGTCTCACATCTTTGGAGGCGAGAAAATTGAGAGGCGATCTAATAGAAGTGTATAAAATAATAAATAATAAATATAAATGCCCACTAAACAACCTCCTCACTTTCAATATAAAATGCACATTTCAGAGGTCATACATTGAGACTACTACATACATACATACACAAAAGACAAATCGAACAAAATTATCAGAGAGGCTGCCAAATCAGCTAGTAACTTCGGAAAATACAAATCTCTTTAAAAATCATCTCGATAAGTTGTTGAACATACATAAATTGATTTGTGTAATCCTTCAAATGTTAATAATTAAAATTTGTATGTACAATTGAAGCATGGAAAGATGTATGCTTGGTATAACAAGAAGAGATCGCAAGAGGAATACATGGATATGAAGTATGACCAAAGTGGTAGATATAGCAGTACGTGTGAAAAAGTTGAAGTGGAAATGGCCTGGACACGTAGCGAGAAGAATGCATGGCAGATGGACGCGAGAAATACTGGAATGGTATCCGAGAGGATGTGAAACAAAGCAAGGTACACCGAGTGGAAGGTGGGCTGATGAATTGAGAAGAATGTATGGAGTCAAGCGGATGCAGATTGCTCAAGACAGACAGGAATGGAAGAGGATTGGAGAGACCTTCATCCAGCAGTGGATGGTGAACGGCTGAAAATGATAATGTACAAATTATAACAGACCCCTGGACTCCATCGGTTACGCCGCCTGCCCATGCATTTTCAATAAATAAATAAAGTTTTAGTTAAAATAATAAATTACTAAACGTTATAAAGGAGCCTTATACGATTCTAATAAGCATTTACAGTGGAACGTATTTCGTTGTACAGAAGTCGTTCAGATGAGTACTAGAAGCTAATCACAAGTTCGTCGAAGACAAGAAAACCTGTCTGATTACGTTGTAATTATACGACCTAATTGATCGCGGGGAGCTGGCCCTGTTCACCATCCTGACCCACCAAACACCCTTGCCAGACCCACCCCCGTTAGTGGGGCGGCCACGGCAGGGATGGTGCTCGGCTTATCAATCACTCCGGGTGGTAGATGGGGGCCAAGGGGGTTTCAGGGGGCATTCGGTGGCCAAGGGGCGGTCCTCCCGCGGGGCTAGAAGAGGCGGGGTGGGTCGTTGAGGGGGAAATTTACCTCCTCAGAGGGGCGAAGGCTGCGTATAGGCTCGATGGGAGGACGCCCCTCACATGTCACCTTCAACGTCTCCTTGACTACACTAAGAAATTGAAAAAATAACAGGCGAGCAAGCGTTTTTTTTTTTTTTCATCCCTTTTCTCCTCGGTGGGGAAAAGACGTGGAAAAAAAAGTCGAGACTACCAGCTCGGCCCTCCGATATAAACCCTCACGTCTGCAAGTGTTGATTCTTTCATGACAATGTCTGATTTTTAACGGCGTGCTTTATGATGTGTGAGTGAGCAATTTGACAAATTTTCGTAGTCTATTTATTTATCTAAATTTAAAAATAATAAGCTGTATCAACTGTGTATATTCCAATTAGATTCTGATACGGCCTTAAATCCAATTAGTTTGGAACTTCAACGCAAATGGCGAAGTTCTTCGAACGCCACAATTTATTTATTGTCATTTATTTTGAGTCAGCAATGTATCATGTAGATTTGTAGAATGTAGATAATGGAGCATTGATTCAGAAATTATGTCATTATAACGTTGAAAATAAATTTTAAAACCATGAAAATATATTAAAATATTTTCTATGATAATATGTAGTGAGTTTCCAGAAATACATATGTACATATTTTATTAGATTTTGTTTATTTTTTTTTTTAAACAAAGCAAAGGTTGGAATCTGAAAATACAAAGAATGTATATAAACTGGATGCAGATTGCTCAAGACAGACAGAAATGGAATAGGATTAGAGGCCTTCATCCAGCAGTGGAAACATGAAAATGATGAATGAGTCAAATGGAAAAATTATAAAACATACAGAGAATTTAATTTTAATTTTTAATCCACAATGAACTGTCTACTGTTTTTGAATACTATTACTAAAATTTGAATATGCGGATGCAGATTGATCAAGACAGACAGGAATGGAAGAGGATTGGAGCGGCCTTCATCCAGCAGTGGATGGTGAACGGCTGAAAATGATGATGATGATGATATACCTATGTACATTACATAATGTATGCATAGATAACTGATAAATTATAGTAATATAATACACAGATAATGAAAATAAAAATTTGTCTAATCGTCTCGTACGGAATTTTATTTGATGGTGATTATAAAGTGTTTGAAGTAAAATTATACAAATTTTGCAACGCGAAGTAATGCAATCCGTAGATTGATTTAAATTTTCCACTTTATAAAGTGAACCGGGGGAAAAGTTTTCGTGCGATATTGTAAAATATTCATAAGCGTCGGCTAATGGGGAGGTTTGAGAAGCGTTTAAAACAGCTGTTTTTTAGCGTGCGAATCTCGGTCGCAGCTTTTTTTTCCTCTTCATCGTCGCGGATAAAAACAAAGGAAGCTATCGGTAGAACGAGTGTGAAAGAGAAAGCGCTACGGATGGGTAGAAAGCTTGCGAACGAGACGCCGATAACCGCTCGCGCTTTATAATTAGAACAAAAGAGGCTCGCGGCGTCTATTTAAAAACCGGCGGCCGCTCAAATAAAACTTCACCCGGTTTTGAACAGGGGTGCGTAGCTTCATAACCAGCCATCTATGCATTAATTAAAATATTTTTTAAAAAATTACAGAATAAACAACGTCCGAATACATCAAAAGACGAATTTGCAACAATACGCATTGAGGTTTCACAACAACATTATGGCTAGGTAAAAAGTTTTTGAAATGAGTAGAGCTTATGTATATTGAACCTCATCCCTTATGGAAATATTACACAGGGATAGTTGACTCAATACGATCTCGCTGGTTTGCTGGTCGCTGGTAAATAACCGCGTGTAAATAGGTGAAGTTAGTATGTTCGAAGTTTGAACTTTACCCGCACTAGCTGTCTCGTATGACGTCATTGCATTGACAGTTCGAGGTTAAGCGTTTCATTTTCAGCTCCCAACGCACACAGTACACTTCAATGGACATGATACATTTACGATATTGAAAATTCAGCGGGCATTTTGACGGTGGGCGCAAAACACGTGTCGTCACGTTGACAAGTCACAAGTTGATGACAGCGCCTCTAGCGGCAGCGAGTGACGACACTAGCGAGTAATCTTAACACGTCTAATAATAGGTTTACTAGCTACTCGCTACCAGCTCTACGTGCCGGTCAGTAAACTAGCGAGATCGTAGCGAGTAAACTATCCCTGTGTAATACCCGCTTTAGACTTCTAAATTTTTTTTACTATTTTCCTTCGGATAGCGAATTAGACTACATACGTATTTAACATTAGTTTTAATGGATGGATAGAAAACATGTAGTCGAGTGTTTTTTATTTGGTACAAGCCGAATTGCCCGGCCTTGCTCCGGTGGATGAATTATGAATATGAATATTATGAATTATGATTATGAATATCGAAATAAATATGTACCTATTCACCAGTACAAACAAAAATAGATTAAAAATGTTGTATGGGGGCCCCTTTACCCCTTCCAAAAACCATCTAAGGTCTAAGTTGGAGTAGCTTGAAATAGTACCTGTACCAAATTTGGTGGTATAAAATTATTGCAAAATGTAGATTTGCATAGCGGACAAACAACAAACATTCAACTTTATATAGTACATACATATGTAGATAGTAATACTGAATGCATTTTAACTTTTTGAACCAAATCGGCAACTCTATGTAACTACTGAAAATTATAAATAAATGAAAACTTTCAGCAAATCTATCGACTGCTATAACACTTGCGTACAATACTCTATTAAAATCTTCCAATAGCATTCCAACGTTGACACACCTTGAAGATGTTTTGTTTTCTTGATGAGACAATGAGAGTTACTCATGCAGAATGAACTTTCTAATAATTACGTTTTAAACTTCAACATAGACAACGCGACTCCTAGCTTGTTTAAATCTCAAACCTCTCCGATAGAGGTGAAGTGAGTAGGTGCTTACTTTGTACTTGTACGGACGTTGCAAGTCAATTTTTTTATGTCAATGCACATTAGGGTGGAGCGACGATGTATGGAACTTTTTTTTTTGGGATATTCGTTTTGAAATAGTTCTAAAAAGTTGCCTCTACATCATACCAGCACTTTTATCTTAACACTTTTGAAATTTTAATTGGAAAATTAGTATTTATTTTTACTATTCATACTGAATTTACTCGTATATACTTATATTTCCTCGTATGCCTCCCTCCACCGCGCTCACAAATTCACACTTATTTGAATAATTCAAGGAATACGTAAATAAATTAAATTTTTACAAAATGTACTTATAATATTCAATAAAGTTAGGGTAATTTTATGAGCATGTTATCTAAACATTTGTATTGTGTTCAGATTTCGAAATTAATAGGCAAATTTTCATTTTTCGCCTTCAGGTAGAGGCCTGAAGACATATTCACAGATTCTTTTCAGTATTTTTACGAGAATACGGATGATACAACGAAACTTTTGGTCGGTATTACAATGCCAATTTTTAATTTTTGCTATGTCGCTCCACCCTAATGGACATTTCATCTGACAGTAATTTTGGCGTGCTCATACGTTATCGATTCGGGTACTTAATCTTCTACTGTTTTCTTTTTTTGACGACTTGTGCAAGAACGCACCCTGCCGCCGGGTTGTTAACTCTGAGTCAGTTAGTTAACCGTGACCTTGGCACAATTCCCGGCTTCTTGCGCCGCTGCGCTCTCCTCTCTTTATTCGCCTTTTTTCTTCGCGGCGTCGCGACGCTACGCCACCCTCAAACCCCCTCAAACCTACCCCCAGCTCGACGCCCACCCCGCCAACGGCACGCTTTCACTTAGTTAAATATTCTTAGTTAAAAGTTTTTAACTAAAAATACGGAGGAGCGCCGACGCCGCGGGGAAAAAAGACGAAGGCGTCGCACTTGTTGAGCGGCGCCGCTCGGATGTGACGTCACGACCTCCCGGAACAACCCACTTCCGGAATACCACTCCCCCAACCCCTTCCCCGTCTCGTTCCCGTCGCCGTTTCAGCTCCTTGTTTGGAGTGATAATGAATTTTTATTTGGAGTTGCCCCGCTCTCGTTCTCTCTCTCCGTGAGCAGACTTTCCGCTAAATACATAAATTACAACTCGCGCCAACTTTTTCATTCACTTTTCTCCGTCTCAAGGTTTCGCCACTGTCGAATGCATCGGTGCAATAGCGCGTATATATCGCGTGTGCATTTGTACGTGCACATATTCGTCGTTCGTCGAAAAAACTGCATTAAATTGTCACTCGCATCCTAACGTTCAACTATTGACACTAGTATCGACGATGAATTGTATTTCGATTTAATTTTACTCAAAGCGTAGTCGCAGTTGATAATCGTATTGTAGAGATAGTTGATAGTTATTTATATCTAGGGCAATTGGTGAATATGACTGGATGTACCTAAAGAAGAAGAAATAAAACGAAGAATGAAACTAGGATGGAGTGCTTTTGGAAGAATGAACATAGTTTTTAAATCCAACATTCCGCTATGCTTAAAAAATAAGGCATACGACCAATGCCAGTTATGACGTATGGGTGTGAAACTTGGACGCTAAATTAAAGAATGCTACGAAAGATCCAGTGCACACAGAGAAACATGGAAAGATGTATGCTTGGTATAACAAGAAGAGATCGCAAAAGAAATACATAGGTAAGAAGTATGACCAAAGTAGCAGATATAGCAGTACGTGTGAAAAAGTTGAAGTGGCAATGGGCTGGACACATAGCGAGAAGAATGGTATCCGAGAGAATGTGAAAGAAAGCAAGGTAGACCGAGTGGAAGATGGGCTGATGAAGTGAGAAGAATGTGTGGTCAAGTGGATGCAGATTGCTCAAGACAGACAGGCATGGTAGAGGATTGTAGAGGCCTGCATCCAACAGTGGATGGTGAACGGCTGAAAATGATGATGATTTATATACTGAGAATGTTTTTATAACGGTGCACAATAGGTGTGAGAAAATTACGGGTTTCGTACGATGCAATTGTAATGTAAGAAGAGTGTCAATCAATCTGGGATCGAAAGGTGTTGAATATTCATTGCAGGTAAAAAAAATTACTATACCCAGCTTACTGTGCATGCACTGCTAAGATTACAATAACTTCTAGGGGTCGATACTTTTTCCGACAATATGCAAAAAGGTATGCAATTTGAGAGTTGCATAATGAGCCCTTTTTTTGTGAATGCACGCTTTCAATTTCGCATCTGAATTTCTATTTAACCCTTTTGCGTACCTGTAATCTTCAAGGGTTCGTTCCGTCACTGTATCCCCATGTATTTATATAATCGGTCGGTATTTAAATCAATTTCGTATTGATTATCGATACCGGAGGAAAACGGTTATTGTTAACGCGCACAGAATTTTTTATTCCTACGTTGCAATTTGCATACAAAAAATTGTACAATGAACCTTTGCCTATCTCGACATCTGCTCGAATTTAATCATATGCCATTTGATTTTTTTACTTTATTCTTTTCGTTATCAAGAATATTATATTTATTTAGTTATATAGAATTGTTATTTTAAGATTTTTACGATCAGCGACCCTTAAAAGGGCCCGTTGTTTAAAGCTCATTTTAGTGTGCGGTTTCAAAAGTACGAAACCCTAATATTTTACTTATGTTCATGAGCTCATAATAGATGATACTTTGTATTTTGTATGCCTTAAAAATATACCAACGTTATAAAAATTTCATTGTCTTGACGTGTATAATCGCTTAAATTTAAAATTGATACCCTGATGTTACGTAGTTAATATTTATAAAAAAAATAATGTAAAACATTTAGATTTATTTTGTATACAAACGAACGTGTCCGATTATAATAAAAGTTCGTTGAATGCATTCGGCAATAATTCACACAACTATGCATGTATCGAAACCATGAATAGATGTATCGCAGAGATCAATACTGGAAATAAATCTAAATAGACAATGGTACCGTCCCGATATACAGAGCATTATAAAATTGACACAAAAAAAAACACCTCTCTACGATGAATGTATGTAAAAACGGGTGCGGATGAAACGTGTCAAATATGGGTGGGGCTTTGAAGGGTTAAATTGGGACGCGAATGAAATAACAACATGCGAAACGGTTCGTTCAGAGCGAGACGCGTAGAGGAAAATATTTTGAATAACACTGGATTAACCATAGATCGATTTTTTAGTACACAATAAATATAAACGTTCTCTTGAAGATTTATAGTTTTTGGAACACATCGATGCTTTAGACATTTTCAATGAAAAATATTTTATTTTATTAACATATTCAATACCAAATCTTTCACGCGAGTTTAATGTATATATTTTTTAGATAATGTTAGTTGAACGTTTTCTATGGTAAACTTTTTTGAATAGATACGAATTTAGAACAATCGCATGGCCAATGTATTGTTTAAAATTTGCCGTTAAATTTTACGCACTTTAGAGCGTATAATGACATTAAATCTGTTGACAAAAACAGACGCACGTTATCGGGTTATCATATTAAGCACTCGAGTCGCATTTTTAGTGTGCGTACGCGCACACTCACAGAACAAACCCCGACTATCCGGCAGCTGATCTCCATAATAATGAGTTGCCCACAAAAGAATACATTATTATAAAACTCTCTAGGTGCACTTTTTTTCGCGTTCCGCATCGCGCATACAATGAACCGAAAAATCCCTTCAACCCTTCCCTTTTTTGCGCGCTAAGGTACGCCCGCTGCGAGCGCGACCCACCAAGGAATCGCCGTGATCTAATTTCAATAAATTACTGGTAGGGAGAGAGACGCGTTTTACATACCATGCTCTCCACATTTCGCTTATTAACACGTCGGCGGTTGAGTCGCGAGCGCAGCTTTTGACTGCACCTCGGAAAATTCGAAAAAGTGCGCGCGCACTTTGTAAAACGGCGCGCGAAAATGTATCGTTCTCGTGTACCTACTCAAGTTGTTGTGATCGAAAACTTTCGTTATAAATCCAATAGTTGTTGCCTGTAAGTGGTTATACTAAAAAGTGATACTGGTCAATGGTTTGATATAATTTTTTTTAATTTCTTGTTTTTACACAAAAAAATCTGGTGATTTCAGAAATATTTTTAAAGAAACATTGTATATTAGAAATATCTGAATTATGCTTAGAAAATCTAGTCACAGTCTTATAGTTTTACTTTTATATTATGGGTAAAAATAAATTTAATATAAATGTTTTTCAAAATATTTAAAATTTAAATGTAGCCTAAAACGAAATTAAACAATTCATTGATTTAAACTAATGCGTTTTATTTATTTTTTGACATGTATATATAATAATATGTATTTTTACTTTATTCTAATCGGATAAAGTATTGTGACCGTGCGAAAATTCGACCTTGAGATTTTGACTGATTTGTATCGGGTATTATCCCCTGATCACGTTTTCATGATTTCTGGAAAATGTCTGTGTACTTGTGTGTAAAATCGCTAATAACTCAAAAACCGTTTATCCTATTAAACTGAAACTTCATATTTATATGTTTTTTTACCGGCCATTACAATCCATTAGGCTTTCAAAATCAAAAAAAGTGTTACTTCCCTCGGAAAACCACCTAATTTTTTTCATTGAAAAGCTTCAACACACATGCATAATTATTTTTTAATGATTTGTACAAGATAATATTGCTTGATCGATTGAAAATCAACGACCTCAACGTTACTAAAATATTACAGATAGTGTAACTTAACTTCAGTGATCTTTGAAAAATTTCATACAACGTTTGATGTCATATTTTCTCTATTGCACATTATGTATTGTTCTAAATTTGTATTACACGCATGTTAATCATAACGAGACAGCTCATAAAGTAATATAATTCATACGATAAATTCAAAAAAAAAAAACAAAACAAAAATTGATTTACCACGCATCGTTTCCAATAATAAGATTTATACGCATCGCATAGCATCTCATTTTTTTTCTTTCGTCGAAACTGAAATATTCATTATTTTCATCGACTGGCATTTACTCGCACATAGTACCTACGTATGCGTTCACGTCAACCGGAACCGCCGAAAATATAATTTTTTTCGCGATAGGACGAGAGTTGTTCGTCACGGCGAGAGTTATGGCTTCGATTATCGTACGATGGCGAGAGGGCGAGGGGCACACAAGCCCTCCCTTCCTCTGGGCGGCCATTTTGGAAATCGTAAATACACCCTCTGCTTTTGATATTGTATCCAATAACCGATACGTCCTTTCCCCCTCGTACCTCCGTTTCAATCCTCCCCCGACGGTGTGTGCACGCTCGGCAATATCCATTTTGCCTATTCCAATATTTGCTAAACGAGCTGGTCGCTCACCCAACCACCCACCCACTCATCCTCCCACGTTATGTGCAAAGACGCCCCGCATAAAACTCGCAAGTGCATCCGATGTTTGCACTGTGCGTTTTTCCTATTATGCACTCGGAAAAACTTCCTCGAATTATGCTGAAGAATAGACGGTTCATTCGTGCTGTGCTGAAAATCAAAATGCACAGTTACAGTGCATTCCCCATTCGTCACTCATCTTTTGGAATCAAATGACGAAGTACTGCTTCAGGTTTCAACGTATGATCTATCCCTTAGTACAGCGATCACCAACCGGTGGTCCGCATTTTTCATAATCATCATCATATTCAGCCGTTCACCATCCACTGCTGGATAAAGGCCTCTCCAATGCTCTTCCATTCCTGTCTGTCTTGAGCAATCTGCATCCACTTGACTCCACACCCATTCTTCTCAATTCATCAGCCCATCTTTCACTCGGTCTACCTTGCTTTCATTCCAGTATTGCAATCCATTCATCTCGCTATGTGTCCAGCCCATTGCCACTTCAACTTTTTCATACTTTTTACCCATGTATTCCTCTTACGATCTCTTCTTATTATACCAAGCATACATCTTGCGATGCTTCTCTTTGTGCACTGGATCTTACGTAGAATTCTTGAATCTAGCATCCAATTTTCACACCCATACGTCATAACTGGCAGTTTTCATAATGAATATGAATATGAATATATCGTTTATTTATTATAATTTTTCTATCATTACAAGGTGATATCCAACTTTTTGCAAATAACTTTGAGTGCAAATACAAGTGTACGTAATTGCCATTTCATATTGAGAATGTTATTTTTATGGAAAAAAATAGTCCGCGCTATTCGAGATTTTGAGTTTAGTGGTCAGTGAGGTCCGAAAGGTTGGCGAACGTTGCCTTAGTAGATTTTAGTAATCTAGCTTGGAATGGTGATTGTACGTTTCCGGTTGAGCTGTTAATGCGCGAGCGCGTGCGCATTCGTACTATGTATGTATGTATGCGCATGTGCTCGCGTTTGACCCTTCAATGAACGGTTGGGGTCAATTGTGCCCGTCGCGCCCCACCATTAGCAGTGACCGCGCTGGCCCACTGGTGACCTTTTGTAGGCCATTGTACTCCGGCCCATGCCCGCCGTATAAACAGGACATAATTCATTTCAATAATTTTCGCTCGGGGGTCGCGATGACCCCTTTGCCGAGTTTTGGTCAAATATTGTAGTCGGCCGAATAAGTGGACAGTGTGCCGGTCGAAACGTTGCAAAAACATCACCCCAACCGGACTGTGCCATTCAAACTGTTTCCAACTATTTATTTTCATTAACAACATTCATACAATTCATATATGTATGTATATATTTAATCCCTTCGTCGTCCTTTTTTTGTATTATTTATCGTTTTATTTATTTAGCGTTCACTTTTCGCTGCTCTTAGATTTCAATTTATTCTTTCAATAGTTCCTTTAGATAATTTCAATTTTTGTGGTTATTCATAGTGTGGCAATTCATAGTGGTTAAAAATAAACGAAGCCAGATACCACGTTGATTTCACGTTGAATAAAAATCTGTGCAATATATGTATGTATGTAGTCAAAACTGAATTTCAAATATGTTGAAAAAATCTTCTGTTTATTTAGGTTTTATTGAAGTATCATTGTCAAATAGCTACGATTAAATTTTGGCTAAAATAAGGTATACCTAACCGTCATTGTCACTGAAAATCAAGTAAAAAAGTTATGTAGATCGAAAAAAAAACGCATATTTTCAAAATGATAAATTCAATTTTGTTATTATTTGATTTTTTCTTATTTTGGTATTCTAAAATTGATTAAACATATTTTATTATGGTCAATGTGAGATCTACGTGATATTACGTAGTTGTATATACAATACAAAGATATTGTTTTGTGTTACCACAGTTTGAGAATGACAATCCTCAAATAGCTTATAAACCGGTTTAAGTGCCAAATAGTCAAATTATTTTAACGGTGGGGTCCTTGCGCGAATTTTCGACGTGCATACCTTTGCGAAAAATTTAGACAAGAGTGAATAAATCGCGGTCGGCGAGCAGATGTTCCACGCCCTGCCACAATGGACAAGCGCGTGTTAAAAATTAGAAATATATTGACGAGAATAATAAAAAAATCGTAAGGACACTCGCATAAATTTGTTGGCATTGTGCGCCGCATTGTGGCAAAGCGAGGCTCAGACGAGCAACAAACCGTAAATCACTCGGCCATTATTGCGCTGAATTAAATTAAAATTATCGTAGTTTGAATTGGAAGATAGCCGTTGCATAACTATCGGGAAAAATCTCGACCCTCGAGCGTCATGTGCTGATAAGACCCTCTCAAATTGGCGAGAAGGGCTCTCGAAATTTCCCCTCTAATTGGTAGATTGACCCCTTCGCGGCCACACCAAATGGACCAATGGCTCGTCTCGGCCGCAGAGTGGACCCAGAGATTTTATCGTTCAAGTGGAAAGCGATTGGGATTCAAGGGTGTAAAATGTACATAGATACACACTCGTACACATGGCCGACATTAAACAAATATTCATTCCATTTTACTTTGATAAAATTAATTCAAAACTATTGGTATATGTATGCACATACTTATATGTATATATATCTACATATAAATTCGTGTGTTAGTGATACCAGATTTTCTTTTATGGTCATATTTTTTTATTTATATTATAAGTACGACGAGTGAAGTGGCGTCTCTCGCAACATAAAGGTTATGCGTTAATAAAAAAGAGCGTCGACACCGACAAGTGCTCCACTTTTCTCGCAACGCGCATTTATTTACCTGCTTGTTCGCCGGGAAAAATCCCCAGAAAGTTATCTTTCGTCTATTTTCCCTCAAGTTGCCCGGAAAATGCACCGAAAATGCAGGCGTCGAAGAGTTTACGACGCGCTGACAATCGAGTGCAAAAAACGCATAAAACTTTCCCCACTACTAACTTCATAACAATTTTCAACTTATTACTATCGCTATATATATGTATGTAGGTACTAAAAGCAATAATATTCATACATCATATAAATTATATAAAACAAACAAAATATCAATATTTTTGTGTTAGAAATTCATTCGAAAATAGCATTTTTTAGCGAATATTCTAAGATGGTACATTTCGACGATATGAAAATGTTTTCACGTTTTTCTTTCGAGTTGCCGCAAAATAATAATTTAGACTGAGGCGACAGACCAAGCCCCGAACGTTCACATGTGGACTGAGGAATTTATTCAAATTTTATTGTATATTGCATTTTTTTGTGCATGTATGTACATACATATACATATACGAGTTCAATAAAGTGTGTGTCGTTACGCTTCAAGTTGACACCGATGGTGAAGCACTCGTACAAAACCAATTATTAGCGCGTTAATTTGTAGGTGATTGGATAGCTCAACGTCACGTCATAAAGGGGCGAGAATTTTCACAAATTAAAGCCTACGTCAACCCCGATAGTAATTTTCCCATTAATTGATATTCCGACATGAAATTCTCGCAAAATCAATCGGTACATATTTGCGATGGTGGGTTCAACTGGTATTTGTTGCGATTTAACTTAACGAAATATGACAATTAAAATTTGTTTTATAAAACATTAGATCTGTTTTGCTAAGATTGCTATAAATTTTGATATTTAAAGATTCTGTTTAAATTTAACTAATCAAAACTTTTTACATCGCCGATGACGCTTTTATATGTATGTATGTATGTATGTACATATGTATGTATATACATATGTACAATAGAATAGAACTATCTACTGAAAATATTTCAGATACGTTTTGAAAAAGGGTTATAAGATTTTCTTCAATATGTATTGTTATTATTTGGTAGTTTGTTAATTACTCTTATACGTAACTATCATTGATAGGTGTTTTATGTAAATTCTATATGAATTTAAAAATGTACATATTTCGTGTTGTTAAACAATTATCATCACATAAAACTTAGTATCGTTTCTAACAAAGAATGGAAACGCAAATGTTTTTTTTCCTCTCATCAACGTATTATACTAATGAAATATCGTTCACGCTTCATTCATATTTCAGCGGGAAAATTAAATCTCGCAACGGCGACCTCCCCTGAAGCGTAATTCATAAGGCGCGCACACACAGACCCTCCCCAACGCGAGAGAATAATTATTTTACGAGTTATCAATTAGACACCGAGTCGGGTTTTGCCCCGCAACGAGTGGCCCCTTATTGAATTAAAAAATTAACACGATCCCTCCCCTTGAAAAAAAATGCGGGAAAATAATTGACACTTAATAACGCCATAACGCCGACAACACGCCGACTTTCATACCTCGACATTTATTTTGTCAAATATACGCACATATGTACATACTATAAATATACGGCTATACATGTGAGAAATTGTGTATAAGGGATAACATTGTATAATCCATTTCGCTATAAAAGATAATCTTAGTAGAGTTAAATGAGAATAAAAATGAAATTACAGCGTCAACCTTGGTGGAGCGCGCTCGTATGTATAATAAAAACTTTCCGCAACATTCTGTATAGCCGACGGTTAACACCCGGAGCGCGCGCGCCCGGATTGAATAATAAACTAAATTTTACTCTCGTTCTAAAACGCTCTCGCTTTTTGTTCTAGCAACACACATTCATAATTCAGACAGTGTGCGCGCCACAGAGGGAGCGAACACTACGGAAAACTAGCGGTCCACGGACGGGTCGTTTTTGGCCCTCCAACCTCGAAATAAGACCTCTCCAGCTCCCGGGAGGACCCTCACACTCTCGTAATTCCTAATGAATTTTAAAGACTCGTCTCAAGTCGGCAATCCAGAGCGGACGTGCGTCGAATAACCGACGAGTCCGAAAACCGTCGACGTTCCCGCCATTTTGACCCTTGCGAACATCCTACGCTCTGTGCGAGATTTCGCTGAAGTCGAATTTATGCAGCATACATTTTTTTTATTCCTTTTCATTTTTTTTTATGTTCTGCCTCTTCGACTTTCATTCACAAATCGCGCCGTTTCGCATTCACACATGTCGCGTAATAATTCCAATATGGCGGGCGACAACTCTTGCCCTCTTATATGTATGCACGAGGACAAAATGATTTATTGCACTTAAAACATCATCGAAGTGTGTGCACAGTACGCTCAATAATTCAGAGCGCAACTGCGTGTTTTTATTTATCAAAATATACAAGTACAATTTTGGATTTAGGTACTATGTATTTAGGTGTATTCAAAGGCACAGTGGAACGTAATACTCAAGTGGTATGAAAAAATTGTATGAAAAAATGTCAAGTTGACCCAGGAATGACTGTGGGTCACCTTTTGAGTCGAGGCAACTGCCCGGAAAAGTCGTAAAGAGAACGAGGTGGAAAAGAAATGGCAGTCTTGAGCCGATGGGTGGTTGTGGAATGAGGTACACGTGGACCACCCCCGATGGCTACCCAGTTGGGGTGGAGAATGGATGGCGTGTACACGAGCTGTGTGGAGTTCGTAGGGTGCAATACAACAAATCAATACGCCAGCCTCGGCGCAGTGACCGCTGGACCCCACTCCGCTCAAGCTCCCCCATCTCCCACCACCCCCAATCCCACCCACCCCTTGAATCGACTGGGGTGACCGTCGATTCGATCGAAAATAATTTTCTTATGAGGTGGGTAAAAAAGTGCCAAGAACTTGGGTACATACACTTGCCAAAAATATTTTATAATAAATTAAGAAACGGGTCATATAAAAAAATAATAACGGCGGCAAAACCGGTATTATCGAAAAAAATACCAACGGCGGTAATTACCGTTTGTTTTTTTTTTAATAAAAAATATATACATAGGTATAATTAGTAAAAAAAATCGTTAATTATAAATTCACCTTTCACACAAACTTTTAATGTCGGAACTTTGATGAACTCGAAAGTAAATACATTTTTGTGTACGTTTTGATCTAAGAATTTGTGTGGAAGGGATGGTTTTAGAATGTCGGTTGAATTCCGAGAAAAAAATCGGCAGATGGGTAAGTTCAAAATCGATGACATACCTGTAAATCAGTTGTAAATCATTATATGCATGTATTCAAAAATAGTCTTAGGACTAAGTACGATATTTTCAACGTACTTAATCTTTGCTTTCGTGATTATAAATTTATGGTAAGTACTTACACTTGGAGGCTCGTTTGAAAAACAGTTCGAAAAAGATGCCGAATGTCGAAAAGGTGCCAATTATTTTTTTGATCTGTTAGTCTAACGAACCGGCAAACTAGCCGTTAAAATGTTGTTTTCCGAATTCAAAACAATTCAGTGTTAGTACATACATACCTATGTATGTATGTATGTATATATTGGGGGTCATAAAATATAAAGGTTTCCTTAGAAATGTGTACCCATCTTTTTTTGTTGTATTGACGTAGACCGGTAGACCATTAAATGAGAATATTAAATAATCTAGGGCTGAAAATAAAAAAAATATATAAATTTGAACAAAATTAATACATTTCGGTAATCTATTTTGTAATCCGGTAATACCGAAGACCATATTTTGCTTGAAAACCCCGGTAATACCGGTTTCGGTACCGGTACATGGAGAAAACCCCATATATAGGTAAAACATCAAATCAATCAATTTTTGACATTTATTTAATTCTCGCAGAATAGTTTTACTACAATTGTCCGTCAGATACCGAACAGAATACGCACAAGGCTTAGTTAGCAACACCTTTTCTGTTAATTTCTACCACCAATTGGCGTTGCAATGAAAGAAATGCACCTATTTTCCGTTTCTATAAATAAGCTAACCTTTTCCAAGCTTAAATAGCTTAGTCATGCGCGATAACTTGATGGCCGTCGCACCGTGCGACTGCCAGCCCCGTCCATATTCACTTTGACCGTCACACTGTGTGCTGTCCAACTCTGTGATGCAATATATGACAGTTGTCAAGCGTGAAATCAGACCGAAATACGATAAAGCTAATAAATATATACATATATATTGTTCGTGTAGATAAATTTCCTCAAACGACTAACAACGATTCAATATTTGTCTAGCGGTGAGCATACGCGCAGCGGTGAACATATTGGGTTCTGAAAATATCCTAGAATCCTCTAAATAGCTATTAAACTATCTAGAGATGTTTTATTACCAAGAAAAAAGAAAATTCTCGAATATTCTCAGAGAATAATCTTTTGGAGAATATTCTCGTTCTCCGAGAATATTCTCGACCTACAAAACTAATCGTGCATGCAAAATTATTTCTTTAAAATATTTCGTTAAAAATTTCATTTTACGAAAACTATCCGAATAGTTGACCACCGAATAACGAACAGTTGACCATATCCGGATATCAACTATTCGGATACTCGGATTGGAATCTCTAGTCCCGGCACGGCATTGTCTCATGGTGGCAGGACTCGAGTGGGATCTCCAAGCTTGTAGCGGTACACACACGCATCTTGACCGTGCGAGGAGGCTCAGACCGCGCGTCCCGGCCGGGCATGCGTACTGCGAAACCTCGTATGGAGACGACCTATAGGGGTTGTCAGGGGGTGGGTGAGTCTCCTGCCGAGTCGATACATTACATTGTCACATAAGCTTTTTGGACCAATCCACCCCTGGATGAATAACGCGCTCGCTCCACCCACGCACACACACACATGTATTATGCAAAATGTATATACCTATGTATGTATATATGTGTGTGGGGGTGGCAGGGGGCGGTCGCGCTCGGGCGCAATAACTTTTTAGAATTACCCCAATAATTTAATGTCGTGTACGCCGCTGGTATCGGAGACAATTGCCGACCTTAATATACACGCACTCGTTTATAAAAGCGTCGTGTATTTTTTTTTTACTTTGCTTTTTTGTTCGAGTGATAAAATTTTGCAGGATCATTACGAGCCCTCTCATAGTTATAATAGACTCACCTGCCCTTTTTTTATTCGTAACAATATTAAAATGATATGAATTTATGTACATACGTACATATGTACATACATTGTTAGAATAAGCACAATAGAGTAAAATTGAATTTAATACGTTTGCATTGTCCTTTGTCTTTATGGATGTAGAAAAATTTGATATGTCTGCTTCTTCAGTTTTGCCGAAATTGGAATCTCATTTCGCTTAAAAATATGTATTTGATAACTATTGCACTGTTTACTTTTTAAGCTGTGCCATTTTATTGCGTCAACGTGTAAATGTGAATATATCAACATTCATTTTTTTACACAGATTTAAATACGATAAAATGAAATAAACGGATAAAGAACGGGTGAGTAAAAAGTGTGCCTAATTATTTTTCATTTTCCGACACAATCTCGACATATTATTGTGTACCCGAGCACTTTTACCATAACAAAGCCGATTTTTATGTAACGTGGGTATAACCAATTATTTTCTTTGTTAAAATAAGCTTTTTTTTAAAGCACGTCAAAATACACTACGGGGAATTTTACACCCACCGATTACTACTTGAATTTTGTCTTACAAAACTTTCGATTGTACCGCACAATACAGGTAGGTACAGTGGTGAATTTTCACGTTATAAAGGTGCCTGTAAACGATCAACATATTCATTTATTTATTTATTTATATAATACAATAGCTTAAGCTAATTATATAATCCTTAACTAAGCATCTGTACAGAGATGTTTTTTTAAGACTGCCAGGAATTTTTCAATAGTTTTGGAACTTCTAATTCCATCCGGCAGTCTATTATACTCCAAAACACCTCTGTACAAGATGCTTCTCCTATTTCTATTTATTTTAACATTTTTTATAATTAAATTATTTTTATTCCTACACGGCAATGTATTACCGGCAAACATTGCCGGTAATATTACTGCAATATGTTGATGCGGGCCGGAAATATAGTCGTGTTTCCCGACACTATTGTTCCAATATTGCTGGTATGCGAGTATTGTTGACATATTACCGATGATATCGCTCGGTAGGTATACGAAAATATGCGACAATATATTTATGTTTCTTTCGTGCTCTCTCACATACGCGGATCTCTGTCGCCGAGGTGCGGACACGACACGACACGAGTGTTGACCGTTGGCGAATCTGGGCAATAATAATTAATACAGCAACTACTTGCCGACAATCATTGAGCCACACATATTGCGCATGTGATGCCGAAAATGTTACTGGGTGGTTGACGAGCAATATTTCTGTCAATATTGCTGACAAATGTTGACAGGCACCTTAAAATTCGTAAAAATCTCTACACACACACACACATTCATAATATGAAACCCAGTTTTACGTTGAAAATTTTGTGTCGTCGGTCGAGCTTAGATCTAACCTCCGCACGAGTGACTCTCCACCGTGTCGCCAGCAGGTGGGTTTTACCCCACCTGGGACGGGGGGGAGGATGCGAGGGGAGAGGGGGGACAAGAGTGGAGGAGCTGGCCGCTGCCTGCCATAAAGGGGTTGCATGAGGGGTAGGGGTTGGTGGGGGAGGGTTTTGTGGGTGGGATCGCAGGAGCTCTACTAGCATAAAGCGGGCCCCACTATTCCACATAGCCCCTCAGTCCCCCGCAGTGGCCACTCGGGCCTCCCCTTTCGGCCATTTTGAATTCGCCCCCCAGCGGACGGGGGTGCTCTACCCCCTGCCCCGGACTCCCCCCTCCCTCCATACCTCCCTTCCCCCTCGCCTTTGTGCGGGGCGACTCGCTCGCATGCCGGGATGTTGATAAATATATTCCGCCGGTTGTATTTGTCAGGCGAAGGGGAAAGCACGTGATGTATTACTCTTTGGGTTTTCGGGTGTAACTGTACGCAACCTGCCGTGATAAGCATTCAAATGAGCTCGAGGTAAAATGAATTACGCCCACGCGCCGCGTAGCCGAAATACGCCCCTGGTGAAACTATAGCGCCGCCGCGGTAATGAGGTTAACAAAGAGAGAGTGCGCGCACACATATATGTGTATACATATATGTACGTACATAAAGCGACCATTAATCGCAAAAATTCTGGACTTGACGAGTGCGATGTAAAAGTTTCACCTTCGCGGTGGCCCCTTTACCGAGTGATTTCAAGTACATATTCAATTTACAGTTTGTATTGCTGACAGATTTGTAAAGTTTGAACGTCAGTGTTGCATGCTAATGCAGAAATTGTTAAAAATAAATCGACGTTTGACTTTGAAAATGTGGAAAATGAAGGGCAAACTTTACCCGCCCGACTTCGCTAGAGTTCTTGTTTTAGTTTTATTACTAGGAAAAAGTTCGCGCGAGCTTCCAGATCTTCAATTTCTTTTGTTCCGTCGTCGGCGCACTTTTGTGTACAACGTTCGTATTTTGACTTTCACTCGAAAATAATAATAATCGAAACAATGAATGTTCGAAGCGGGGAAAGAAAACGACTATAAATTCGACCGGTGCGCTTCCTTCCATACAAGTATCCAGCAGGGTCGCTAAGAAGGGGGCCGAATATTGAATTTCCCAAGGGATGGACCGACACCCCATCCCCTCCCCCACCCCCTCCTGACCCTTCTCCTGTCCATGGTCTGTAATAGAAGGGGGTGGGTGGTTGAAAGCATGAGGGGGGCGGAGACCCTCGTCGCAGGACCCACGCGACATGCCCGAATAAGGCTTTGTGGCTCTTCACGACGTACTTAAACGCGATATAAGAAAACCCCTTCGTGGAAACCATCCCTCTTGTCCTCCTCCCTCCCTCTCTTCCTTTCGATCGAGGGTAGACATCTGACTCATACACAGCCCTGATGGAATCCGATGAAGATTGAATTATAATCGAATTTCGATACAAAGAGACGCGCGTCCTCTAAACTAAATAGTCAAAGTCAAAACATTGAGAAAATTTTGCTCTACATATCTGAAATTGGATGCGGTGCGGTGATGCGAATTCGTTGAAAGTTTTTCCTTCCCTGCCGAATAAAAAAAATAAGGGAAGCCCCCCCGTGCGGACACAGTTATCTGGCCCTGAGGGTAAGAAACGCTCTTGGTTGTACGAGGGAGAGAGGGTCTAAAAGGGAAGTAGAAAATGAGGTGGCCTCACAACTGCCTTCAGTGAAAATGTCGCCTAAAAGCATTTGACTGCACGTAAAATGTATATAAAGTGAATGTGCGTGAATTTGTTATCCATGCGAGATCTCGAAATTTGATTTCAAAATTGATTGATGCATAAGTTACATATACATATACATGTGCATATGTATAGTCGCTCTAAAAATCTACATAGTTACGCTTTTCCGTCGTGTAGTCAAATACGAACCATTTATTATTATTTTTCTGAAAGTTCACACTGTTGCATTGTAAAGATAATTGTAAGTATGAACAAAAACTAACGCAATAATTCATAGTGTAAATTTTTTTTGAGACTTTGATGTTCGACTTGTAGTAGCTAATTAAAATAAACCCAATTGGCTAACATTTCACAAGTTAGTCGAAATTGTAAGGCAACACTATCAATCGTAATATATCTATTACAATAGCTAACAAATATATAATGGACGTATATAATTGCCCCCCGCCACCCCCTACGCCCGTTTCAGGGCAAACTAAAGTTCACCACGTGGTTATGCCCGAATATTTAACGGTTAAAGCCAACTTCGATGTCGTTTGTTGATGTCAACTTTGACGTTCGCGCTAACGCGCGTTCTGCTTAGCTAAACTTAATACGCAGCGCCACCCGCGGCTATGCGATACAACTCCCCACCATACCAACGATTGCGATTTTCCGATTTGCAGGCGCCTTTATGATAAAACATAATTTTTGGAAAACAAACCAATTTCAAACAAAACTTACATATTGTAATGGTTTTGGAAACGTTGTTTATAAAGTTTTGAGAGAATATGTATGTAAGATGTAGGGTAGGTAATTAAAACAGTAATAGCTTCGGCTGTCTGTGCAGCCCTGAATCGTGATAGCCGTTTGCCCCATCCACCCCCCCAATCCTCCAGATAGGGGTAGCAGCAGCATCTGACACTTTGTCTAGGGCCGCACCTACGGCGCTTTACCACATTTAACGTCTACGCCAGCCAACCACTCCAATTTCGACAGGGACGGCCACATGCGCCATTTACCCTAGACGGTGGCAGTTCAGAGGGGGTAGAAGGTGGAAATTAAGGGTGAGATATCAACCCTCCCACCCACACGACTACACGTCTAATAACACACCCCGGTCGTATCCCTTTGAGGGCGCGAGAGCCCATTATAATATTTGCTCTCCACCTTGGGCTGCAATAATGTCGGATAGATACGCAAAATAAATAACGCACGGGCGCGCATAAATTCGCTGATACCCTGTACATGTGTGCATACAATTATTTGTAACACCTAACCCCCCCAGCCTTACGGTGCCATAAAATTGTCTTATGCTCGTGTGAAACTAACGCGACAATGCGATCATCTGTAAGATGTAAAAGAAATGTTATATTCTGTGTCATCACTGTGAATACAATGTTATTATTTCACGCTGAATGTTTTATTTTATTTTTTGCTCTCGGCACTTTTTCGATGTTTCCTACCCATTTTCCGACTGATTGAAGTTTCCTTTTCCGCGAATAGCCTCAAGGCGACGACATATTAAATTTTGACATTTTTTCGCTCTTATTCCGTCCAAAAGAAATAACTTTGCATACCACTTTCGCCGTTCCTAGATTTATTTTCACTCTCTCGAAAATTTTTTTATTGTATTATCAAATACGATTTTTGCACAATAAAGAAATATTTCTCGCAATTCGATACACAAATGAGTTCGCATAGAATTTTTCGTTCCGGCTTGTGAGTAGCCCGTGCCTACGGGGCGTGTTAAGGCCGCAGTTTCGCATCTCGAAATAGTCAAGACAGTCTACGTATTTTAATTCGAATTTCAATGGCGGTCGAGACACATTGGATAGCTCGGGCCGTTGTTTAATTATTTCGTCTGTTCTAGTAGGAGGAGCACGGTGCGGTGCGGCGGGGTCTTTGTTAACAGCGCGAGTTTCACCACAATTTTCAATAAATTATGCCACGAACGAGCCCCAACCCGATATTGATTATATATGGCACACGTGGGCCGATCCAATACATATATGTATTTACGTATAGTATCCGCATATAATATACAAATATGTTGAATTAATTGAATTGGATGAATGTAAGTGAAACCTTTTTATGTCAGATAAAAAAGTATTTATTAAAGGGGTATAATATATGTACATAGTCATAATACTAGAGGTAAGAATAAGTTAGTAAATGGTTAAGAATTTGAAATTAAGTAGATCTAGAAGAAATATCTGGTACAGGGGTGTTGTTGAATACAATAGACTGCCAGAAGGTCTTATGTAGAAATATAAACCAAATTGATAGATTCCTGGCAACCTTAAAACAACACCTCTGTACAAGTGCTAATTGATAATTAAGTTTATTTTGTAATTTTAGCTTTAAGTTACTTTTTGTTTGTAATTAGCTTTTTAAGCTATTTTAATTAATTACATAAATAAATAAAGATAGATTAAGAACCCAATTTTACAAAGAAAAGTATTTTCCGGTATGTTGTTTGACTGAAAAACTATTCATTACACTAATACCTCGTGATACGGTATGCCGTATGACGAGGCTGGTGTGTGCGATACAAATTGAAAGACGAGCGAAATTTTCTAGATTTTCCTAGCGAAATTCGCTAGGTTTTCATACGCGATTTCGCTTTGGTGTGCTCAGGCCTTAACGGTGACTTTATCGTTCAGCATTACAACGTGCGACCTTTCGTTTCAAAAAATCCTCGGGAAAAAAAATACGGCCGTATATTGAAACATTTTGGGCTGAGCATTCATAAAGGCAGTTATAGCGAAACACCGTATAGCGAGGTATGGGTGTATACAATTAAATTACAATAGCTTTGAATTATTCTTCTCGTTTATTAAGTTTTGCCATACAATCGTCGTGTCAACGTCAACGTCAACAACAAGATATGTATTTAACATTCATTATTTTATTCATACATACATATGTATTACATTTTATCAACAAAAAATCTGTGTCTATTTTGCAATAGTTTGCACTAAAATATTTATTTATTTATTTATTTACATAATATAATAGCTAAAGCTAATTACATAATCCTTAACTAAGCACCTATACAGAGATGTTTTTTTTTAAGACTGCCAGGAATTTTTCAATAGTTTTGGAACTTATAATATTCCATCCGGCAGTCTATAATTTGCCAATATTTTTGACGTGAATACGTCTATACGCGGACCGGTATGGGGTACCAGTACGGAAACGGCGGTGTTACGTTTGGATGGGCATACATTCCAACACTATAACTTCGTTACTAATAACACGATTGACATGAATGTTGTTTTATTCGTTCGGTTCATGCACGAGGCGGCGAGGCAGGGAGCGTATCTTCCAACGCTTATTTTGGACGTTTTTGGAAATTTCCAAGCAGTATATGTATCTCACGACTCTGACGTACTTGCGTGATGATTTTGCTACCAAACAAAAAATCTCTTCATGATATTTCGATTTAAGCCATAAAAAGTGAACTGTGTAAATTTTCAACACAAAATCTGATTTTCTGCATGTATGTATGTATGAATGTTATTTTATTATATATAATTACTTTGTCTAAAAGCACTATGAACATTTACCCCCTTTCGTTCGGCACCCACCGATATACCACTGAAAACAATTTCATTCTGAATTAATCCCACTTACTTACACATACATACCTACGTATTAGGTATCGAATGCTTTGAAGTACATACATACATACATATGTACATAAATCGCAAAATAGTTCCATTACAAATTGCTTCGGTAATTAAGTGCGACATTAATTTAACACGTTAACTACCGTCGATATAAATTTATTTTTATATATGTATGTATTATATGTATATCGATACTATGCTTTTAACTTTTACCAATTCGGCAAACCCTCCAGGGTTACCGCGGAGGGCCGGTCTTCGGCGTCACTATGCCGAATCGCATTAATTCAGGAGGGCCACTGGTACAGGGTGGGTCAGCGGACCCTACCCACCCCCTTCTAGCCCTAGGGGTGAGACGCACTCAAAGGATGATGCGAGACGAGCTCGAGGAGGGTTAGGCAGGGGTAAGAAATCGGGGGGGGGCTGCCTAGCAACAGCCCTAGCAACCGGCCAGCAGCCGGTACACATCTACGTGCGATATATCACCGACTTTGTACACGTACGCGTACGCACGCTCTCACGCATACGTGTGTGTACCGGGTGGCCGCACGTCACAATGCGAGCGGTTGCGCGCACCTATGGATTTTCGATACGTAGCCCTGATTCGCCGCAACTACAGATAATGGCCCCCGGACAACCTATATAGTCCGCATGGTGCATTATGTATGCGTATCCTCTGATTTTCACCCACCTCCACCTGTCAAAAAAAAACAAAAAAGTAGAATAACACTGAGCAACAAAAAATCACGTTTTTTAAAACCCAGAGCGGAGATTAGTCAATCTTTACTAAGTTTAACCCACTTAATTCGAATAATGATTTTTGTTGATATGCTCTCGTTTATGAGATATTCCCGATTTAAAAAATGTAAAAAATATCCATTTTTTGGCTTTTGCGGTCTATAACTCAAAATATAGTATCGCTGTGCCCAAAGTGAATATTTTAATCAATAGTCAGATATTTTTCCAATTGATTGTGATTTTTTATTGCTTTAAAATTCTTATAATTAATTATCTAGCGAATTTTTAAAGTCAAAAATATTTTTTTTTCTCGTGCTATTTGGCGTTTATTTGGAAAGTTTTTTATTTCACCACGTTTATAAGGATTGGTTTTCTATCTTAATATTTTTTTATTTTATCTTAACGTACTAATTCGAGCGGCAAATGATTTTAAACTACGTTATGATATGTTACCGGCGGCGCGCTTCGTTCATTCATTATCATCATTCATAAAAATTCATAAAAATCATTATCTGATTTGAATTCAGTGGGTCAAACTTAGTAAAGTAACTTAGTAAAAAACAAATTGACCAATCTCCGCTCTGGGTATTTTTTTTTGTTGCTCAAAACAAAAACAAACTATTGAATGAACCTCTCGCTGAAGCGTTTCCAGTGGCAAACAAATCAATAGTGTCACTAACTTCGTAAATTGCAACTTAGGAATAAAAAAATTGAAGTTTCAGCGTAATAAGTGCTCTGTTTTACACCTAGGCCGAACTAACCCCCAAATCCGTTATTTAATTGATAATGTACATAAGTGTCCCAAAAGTTGTATCTCAAATGGATCTGGGTGTTGTTATCTCAAAATACCTTAAACGGTCGACTCATATAAACTCCTTAGTAAATATGCATTTATATATGTATATTATCAAACGTGTATTTAAGAATCAAAATTGTCAAAAATTTATAAATCGTATATTATACCTAAATTAGAATTTGCTGAAAATGTTTGGAACCCCAACTTCAAAAAAGACATTGTATGTATGTATGCCCATGTATTTTAAATAAATAAACAAACAATTTTTGAGTTATTAGTAATTCTACACACAGGTAGACAGACACACAGACATTTAGACATTTGCCAGAAATCACGTAAACGTGATCAGGGGATGATACCTGATACAAATCGGTCAAAATCTCGAGGTCGAATTTTTGCACGATCACAATACTTTATCCCATAAAGTAAAAATTCCGTGAACGTTAACAATGACCGGTTTCCTCCAGTGTTGATAAAATCAATGGGAAATTGATTTAAATACCGACCGATTGCACAAATACATATGTATGTATGTATGTACGTGGCGATACAGTGACGGATCGAACCCTTGAAGATTACAGGTACCCAAAGGGGTTAGACAGAAATTCAGATGCGAAATTGAAAGCGTGCATTCACAAAAAAGGGCTCATTATGCAACTCTCAAAATTTATACCTTTTTGAATATTGTCGAAAAAAAGTGTCAGCCCCTAGGGGCTAGAGGTTTTGTAATTTTACCAGCGTAAACTAACTACATATTATCTATGCGTATTAAACTCGTGCGAAAGATTCGGCATTGAATATGATAAAATAAAATATTTTTCATTGAAATGTGAAAATTGAAAACAAAATAAAGCATCAATGTGTTCCCAAAATTATGAAATAGTTAAGTTTATATTTTACACTTGAGATGAGTAATTCTTGAAATGGCTTAAAATATTATTTGGTATTGTGTACGTGTTGTGCGAAAAGCGTTCGTGAAAAAATTTTGAATGAAGGTAAAACATTTTCTGAGAAAATCATTTGAATGTAGGTACATATGAATGTTTGTGTGTATGAAAATCTCAAATAAATATAATGTTCAATTGGTAATACATCTTAGTATCTTTAACTATACATATGTATGTAATTCGTAGATGAAAATTTGTATAAAATAATGTTAAGATAAAAGTGCTTAAGTTTTTTTTACTTTTGTGAAATTGTAAGGCCCGTAACGCACTTGGCAGCCTGGCTGCGCAGCCATGTCCAAATCAAACAGGCAGCCACATACATTTTCTAACATCGTTGTGGTTAACACGGCCATGGCTGCGCAGCCACAACGATGTTAGAAAATGTATGTGGCTGCCTGTTTGATAACGCATTAGGCAACCAGGAAACTCTGGCTGGGCAGCCACAAGTACGGGCTCCGATACGCAGCCGCCAGACAGGCAGCCACTGGCTGCCGTGGCTAACACGAGATGTATTTGACAAAGCAAATGTATGTGACTGTCTGTTATTTTATAAACAATTCACTACGCACTAAATTCAACGGATAAGATATTAAATATTAAAAAATATGAAAAAAAAAATCTTGCCAATGATGGGCGCTGGAAAAAATTTATATGAAACTATTTTCAACAAATTATTTGCATCCACATATGTACATACAGTACAAAAGGATCCGAGATCCGAGATTACGAACCAAATATTGCATTGAAAACATGTTGTATCTACAATGTTATCGCTGACCATTTGTGAGTGTGGTCTCATCGTTCTGACTGCCACTTTGGCTGCTTGAACTGGGTGCACGTTTTTTGGCTGCCGCGGCTATGGCTGCGCAGCCAGGCTGCCTAGTGCGTTACGGGCCATAGTGTATTAGCATCTTTCTTGTTGTTTTATCAAGGCCAACAGTCAACAGTGAACATAGCATTTCAAATTGTGGGTTATCGCTGTTATCAGGTTGGATATTTGTGTCTCGTCTTGTATTGTTATACATATAAATACATACATTATGATGTACATACCTATATAAGATGTCTCTGAAAGTCTTTCAAATTATTATTAAGCCGACGTGTGAGCGCACTATGCGACCAACTACGGGCGAATAAAAATTTCATGGCAATTTTATTACGCAACGCGGCGCAATAGTGGGCCACAAAGGACCTCTTTGGCAAAAGGATCTCTCGTCGTCGTTTCGATAACGACCCGCCTCTTTCCGACGTCCAAAATTGAAACAGGGCCGGCGCGCGTTATTTCGGCATGATTTATGTGCCCTTTTTTGCGTGGCGCGGCACACATTACCGGGCAGAAAGACAGAGTGGGAGAGAGAAGGAGCGTTCATACGCGAATATTGCGTGCGCTTCGGAAAGCCATCAATTTAAATCACCCACTGAAGTAGAGACACAAAGCGAGAGAGAGGGATGCGTCAGAGAGGGATGGGGGTGGACCACGGCAGGGGTGGAAACTACTGGAATGGGTCTGCTCACCCTCAAGTCATCCCTTATTCACGCACTATTGGACGGTGGAACCCTCATGAAAACCGCGGTCATTTACGTGCATGATTATAGATAAAACCGCTATTCAATTATGGCGGAATAACGGTCGCTATATGTAGGAGATTTCGCTTAAGTCGCACCCACCCCTATAATCCCAAAGATGCGCGAGTTTGAAGTTTCAACGAAATGGATTTGAATTTAAATTTTCGGAAGTTCGCAACCCCTCGTCTGACCGCTCCCTCTCGCTGTTTCTCGAGACCGCCCCCGCACCCAACGAGCATTATGTGAATCGTTACAAAGAAGTCCCGAACCAATCCATCATTCCATTTTCCATCATGTGTTCAGGGGTGGAAGGTGAGCTGAAGGCCTGAAGGGGTGGGTGCCGAACGTGAAAAACCTTAAGCAAGGCATTTAGCCCTAGGGTTCGTGGGGGTTGTGAAAAACAGTTCTGCATTTCATCTTCACTCTTTCTCTTTTCTCGCTTCTTATACCCGTTGAATATCAACGGACGTGTTTTTTGTGAAAACACATCCAAGGTCAACTTCATATTGAACAGTTTATATTGCTAATTGAAACACAGTTTAATGTAAGGGCGATAGCTCATCGGGAAGTCACCAGCTTTCGTCAACGTAAAAGTCGCACGGGATCAGCTCAATAGTTTTATTTATTTTTTTATTTTATCTATCTTTTTATTATAATTATTTAATTTTGAAAGTGATTTAAAAATTGTTTTCGACGTACTTACTAAAGAAATCGACCAAATGTTTTCGTAATTGATAACGTAACAATTTTGCAATGTCACAAACCTACTAAGGATTAATATTTTCAAATCATAGGAGGTTGGGCGAACGCGTTAGCGCTAACTCACCCAACCTGGTGATCACGGATTCAAATACCACTCGCGACGTTCATATTTTTTCCATTATTTACCGAGGCGAGCGTTATCAGCAGACAGACAGACTGACGGATTTTGGGCTATTATTTATGGCATTGACACCTATACTATAGAAATATTCGACTTAAGAAGCACCTCGCCGTCGCGCAACTAAAAACAATTAATTGAGTTGTAGCAATGGCAAGACACTGGCGATGAGTGACGACCTAACAAAACTGCTGCACTGACAGTTGTTTACACACAACTGGCAGAACTGGATCCAATTTACTGGTCAAAGTACACTGCACTGGCCGTATAAACGTACCACAAATGTACGTGCTTTCATAAATTTCATATGCTTTGACTTGTTTATGTATAATTGTATAAAATATATGTCTTGGCCGAGATGGTGACGAAGCTCATTAGTTCGAAGCCGGGTAGTCTGCGCAGTCCAAGCTTCAGATGTTTCTAAATTTGGATAGAGTATTTATAATATTACAGTTTCCGAATGACGATTATTTATTTGGACTACTTGTAAGGAGTTTCAGCCAATACTTCACCAATAAACTGATAGCAACTGTGCAATCATAAACTTACAGAATTGTATGAATACTTCGAGCGATCGCTTTGCTTAGGTGTTGAGTGACTACATATGTACATATGTACATATCTTTGGTTACCTATACATACTTTTCCGTATATATTTATTGAATATATACATACATATATGTACATACATATGTATGTATGTATGTTCTATCTACTTTTAGCAAGAGCCTATACTAGACATTTTTCTATGTTTTTCGCATCACTTCCCCTCGCTAGACACTCGACACCCCCTCTTTCGATTTCCACCCTCACTCCTTCAATCCAGGTACCGGGTATTGAAGAGTGGGTGAGGAGGGGTAGGCGGTGGTCCAAGATAATGCGTGTTCAATAAATATTTAGGCTTCAAAGGAGGGTTTTCACCCTGGAGAAGAAGGTACCAACCCGACACCTTCCCATCTTTTAGATGTCGAAAGCGTATCATCACGCCCCAATTCTCGCTCGACCGAGTGCGCAATCATACCCTTACATAATTAAACGAAATACGCACACATTAAATGATCTAATAATTATTCCTGTGATTTTTTTTTTCTTCGACTCCATCTAACCGCTAACGCATATGTACTGTTTTAGATACATACATATAATGCCAAAGGAAAAAATGGAACCGACTTCAAATGCGAGGGGAGTGGGGGGGGGGCGGGGGAGAGAGAGTTGTAGGATGATACCATAAATAAACAAAATGTCTCGCTGAAGACTTTGCCGTGTGTAATAAAATATTTATAGTTTGCTCAAAACACGGGACGTTAAAGTCAAACTTCTCGCGGGCTTCTCCCGTAATCTCCGCTCCCGCGAACGTTCCACCCTCTTTAATATATTATGTTTGTGCGAGTATATGTTCAGTTTTATATCTGACTTTTTCGCATGTGATTTTCGGCTGTGATATCTCATCTATTCGCAGTCGAAAAATCTTTGGTTGATATTAATTTTAATTCATTTCTGAATTATATTCCACGTGTGTACATACATACATAGTTACATATATGTACATATGTGTACGTGGGTGATGTACGGTTTGGGTAGATGTTCTGAAATTCGATCTAAGAAGAGATTTCTTTTTTTTTCAGCTTCGGCATCCACTTCCACCTTTCAAAGCTTAATTTAGGGGTCGCGTATGTGTGCCGCAAAGCTCCAGCCATGTATCGTAGAGCTTTCTAATATCCTGAACGCTCGGGGGAGGGCGAATTCGTCAGAATTGGATTCTTTTGTGGCCTGTTCGGATGCGGAGGAATGAGGGGGTGTGGTGGTGGCGTCTTTGTGGCTGCTTCTCTATCTCGTGGTCGAAATTGGATTTCTCCGAAGCATTGACTGATTAAAAGCAAATACAAAAGCTCGGAGCGAGCTTTCGGGTCCGTACCTGTTTATTAAATATAGGTCGCGAGCGCGCGCGTATATGCGAAAGAGGTGGTAAATTAACAATGAGCTTACGCGAACGCAAATCTCCTTTGCCTTTAGCCGTTACGCCTTAAATCCTCCGCTAATCCTTCTCGTTAATATCCACCCACCCTTCAACCCCTTCGTCTCTTTCTCCTCCCCCCCTCACTTCCTACCCCCCCGCGACCGGAGCGATAATCCTTTGGATACTCGACAAGCGGGTTATGTACGCACATCATAAATTGTTTATAGGGTGAAAACCTTACGTTTTATCATAAGCTCGTTAACCAGGTAAAATATGCCTGTGTTGAGTATATATACATACATACATACCTATGTATATGTATTTAAATTTTTTTCGAAATTTAAAGTATGTATCAATGACTCTCAATATTATAGTATTGTATGGGGATGTTTCTTTTGGAAACACCGTGCACGTACTCGTACGTGTGTACCGGGTGGCTAAAGGCAAATAATGGTTGTCAATCTTAAAAAATATCACCTCTTGCTAGCACAATGACAGCATTGTCGAGAATTGGCCGTAAATATTTGAAAGGACGGAAAAGCTTCCTGAACAACTTGGAGAGAGAGGTCGTCCCTCGTTCAGCTACCACTATAGTTCATTGTTCGCACACGCTTTCAGAGGAGCTGAAAAATTGTTCAGCATCTCCTTAAACCCACTGACGATCGACGTAAACAACCGCACAAATAAATATACATACATATACGGTCGTTCTCGCGTAAATTAATCATCGTGCCAAATCGTTGCGACGTATGAATATTCATTGTGCGCGCTATTGTGTCGCGCGCTAGGGTCTGCCATTGTTTTAGTTTATTTTATTGTGCACGTTAATAAAATCCCCTTTGACGAACTGAAACAAAGGTTCTGCCCGACCGGCGACAATGCGATTTGACCGTAAATAGATCTGTGGGGGTCGCCTAAAAACAATACCGTCGAAAAGTCATCGGCAAAGTACCCCTTTTAATAGTATATGTAATATACGGCATCCCGTTGAGTATCGTACGCAAAAATAAAAAAATAAATATATGTGACTGACGGTTCAAGTTTGAACCTTAAATGGATCTATTTGTCGGTTGCACTATTTTCCAATTTGACCTGAATATCCGAGCTTAATTAATTCCACAACATCGCCGCAATACAACAATAGAGTTTCGAACACGCCAACGCAACGTCATATTGCATTAGGAAACTTTGCACCGAGAGAGAGTACAGCGTGGCGCACACACACATATAATGATGTTTTAATGTGCATATATTTACTGTACTCGAGTGCAGTTATAAGCTGGTGCACTCGCACATACATACATACAAATACCTACACACATACTTTGAATCCGCTTTCGCGAACAAATGCCTCACATTTATGTTAAATAGCGCTCGAGGAGCTCTAAAGCTACTAATGAAAGGCTTCTGGCCGCGAATGCGTTTGTGAGTAAATCTTTGATGCTCCTTTTTAGTTTACCCATATAACAAGTATGCAGAATAGATTACACGCTACGTCTGAAGCCTTGATTCAAATACGATGAAGTGGATTTTTGATACGTTCATTGAGAATAAAAATATATTCAGTGTTGTTTGGCAGATGTTTCGTGTGAATGCTTTACTGCTCAGGTGGGTTAATTTGTACTGGTACAAGTGCGACACAAAGCAAAGAGAACACACTTTGACGTGTCCTCGTCAGATATCCATATTCATGTAAGTCCGTAGATGCTAAACCACAACAGTGGAGCACAAGTCTGACTCCACATACGTTACGTGGATAACAATCAAAAGTTCTAACAACACACACACAACCCGCTTTCGTATAAATCACGCGATTCGCAATAATTAATTATTCGGACGTTTTCTAGATAATATTTTCCGGCCAATAAGGGAGGGTGGGTGGCTGGGGAGGGACATGCTTCACGCTCATTGTCGGTATAGGCTTTGTCTCTTATCAATGCGAAAGCTATCGTCGTCGAGCAGCCGGGGAGCTTTTGTAAGCTCGCCTACAATGGGTCTCCGCAGGCCCACGCATAAACATTCCCTTATTAGAAGCTTTCTACCTTCGAAACATTTATCCTGTGTACCTTCAACCCATACCCACCTACCCCATTTCCTCTAAAACACATACATCTCTCACCCGACCCCATTTGCAACCTACGATCGCTGATGCACCCACGATATATTTTAGTCGTAAGAGCCATCAAAATAAATAAATTTATTTACGTTCTGAATGTATTAAGAATCTATAGGTACAAAAGATCCTTTATACCCAAATATTGGGAAACAATAGTATTGAAGACAAAATTTTCGAATTTTCGAAAAACGAATTGCTTACATGATCTAAAAATAGGTCTAATTCTATGTAACGTTGTTAATGTGAATGACATACTATAGGTATAGAATTCGTGCATTGGTTGACAAAATTCGGTTCCTTTTCACATTGAGCACAGTTTTTTGGCGACTGCGGTAGCCAGATATCGACATCGTTTCAAATAATATAATGGCGCAGTAATTAAAGCGGCAAATTCGCCTCTTCAGTTTGGCAAAACTTGTTCTAATCCGGTGCTGTGGCTCCCGTGCACCCCCATTGCCTCTCTTCCTCCCTCACCCGCACTAACCCTGTGAGAACCGCAAACATGGTCTTCGCAAAACCCCATCCCCATCTCTAACCCTCCCACCACACCCCCATACCACATGCCTTGAAAGCCTCCAGCCAACCCTTATTCGCCATTCCGGTGGAACGGCGAAATTGAAACAGTACAACGTTCACGTTTAGTGCGCACCCTATACGCTACATATTCTAGTTTTGTAAATAAAGCGGCCCCTACACACCTACACACTTCAAACGTGTAGTTTGCACATCGCTACTCCACACCGACTATTAATTGCATAAATATTTACATTGATTACACAAATTAGATATTTATACAATCATATGCGTAAATACCACGCCAAAAAGAAATCATTTATAATGAGAAAATAATTATTAATACATTTTAGCTACAGTGCACTGTGGCTAAAATGTACAGCGGTAAAAACAGCAGTGGTAGATACTTGGTAAAGCATCATATGCATGTCCATACATAGCTTGAAAGTCAAAGGCAAGATTTGGATGAAGTTTAATCTAAATCAGCCGTCTCTAGTCAAAAGTGACAAGTTTGACTATCGATTGTTGAAATGTTCACTTTGAATCACGATTCTAATTACCATTTGAATATAAATCCTTTTATGAAAGTTGATGTACTGAATCTTTGACACTGATTTTTTGATAATTTGAAGAACGCTGGTCTTTAGAATCAGCGCAGCAACGTTCCCGCCAGTTCCAGTCTGTTGTATAGGACTACATCCTTTCGCATCCCTATTACGTAATATTTTGTACCAGAAGTCCCGTAGGATGTTGAGGTGCACGTTAATTTCCCGACTGCTGCCTTGTTATATGCAGTTCTGCGAGCATCGATAAGTCCCCAGTGGGATGTGGCGGAACATCAAAAGATGTTAGCTTCATTGCGTCTCATCCAAGCATATATAGGCGTAATATACATATTTAATAATTGTTGTACGGTGTGTGGCACAATCTCCCTACCACTCTCTCTCTCTCTCCCCTCTTCCTAATCCGACCGCGCGAGTTCCGTCTCTTAATTTTCATTCACAGACAAGCGAGCGGCTCACTATTAAACTCGGTTAAAGTTTATACATACTTGACTTGTATCGTTCAATGAAACGCTTAATTAATCTTTTGATAATTCCCTCGGAACACTAAAGTTGCTTAATGTCATTATATACGCCGTTAAGAGAGCAATGATAAATCTTGCGCGTCGCCAAAGAGACGTGCACATGTGCGTGCGAGCACACACATGTAGATATTGTATGAAATTCTACCAGCATGAAAGTGAATCGATAATTAATATTGTTCGTTAATTTTGTAGTTTCACGCATATGTAAACACGGTATATTCGTCACTTTGGTGTGTTCTCGTGTGCAGATGAACTTATCTTCATCGATGTCTCTTACCATATCGCTAACCTAACCTAACGAATACAACTCTTGAACCACGACGTGGAATATTAAATGGCGATCTTTCTGTAAAAAACAAATGTCATCTGTGTATCCAACTTAAAGAGGCCCAAGAAATTTGACCGATTCAGACTTCTTTTGCGCAATGATGTTCGTCACGATCTCGGATTCTTGGAATAAACATTGACGATAACGTCAATAACCAACCAAAGTCGTTAATCTTGGACGCCAACAGTCTTTTTTTTTGTGGTTGGGCGGGTTTTCAGCCTTCTTAAGTTGGATCATCATCATCATTTTCAGCCGTTCATCATCTATTGGATGAAGGCCTCTCCAATCCTCTTCGATTCCTGTTTGTCTTGAGTAATCTGCAACCATTTGACTCCACGTATTCTCTTTAATTCAACAGCACACTCGTCATTTGAACGCTTTACATCCAAAAAGTAAACACGGAGGACGCGAAATGGTTCAACTATACGAAAAAAGCTATGGTAAACCCATACTTCATCATCATCATCATTCTCAGCCATTAACCATCTCCAAGGCCTCTCCAATCCTCTTCCATTCCTGTCTGTCTCGAGCAATCTGACACCACACATTCTTCTCAATTCAACAGCCCAACGTCCACCTGGTCTTCCTTGCTTTCTTTCACATTCTCTCGGATACCATCTCCCATCCATTCTTCTCGCTATGTTTCGGCACACTGCCACTTCAACTTTTTCACATGTTCCGCTATATCTGACACTTTGGTCATGTTTTTTTTTTACGATACTTTCTTGTTATACCAAGCATATGTACATCTTTCCATATTTCTGTATGCACTGCATCACGCGTAACATTCTTGAATTCAGCATCTACGTTACACATCTATACGTCATAACTGACAGTACGCATTCTTCATTCGTCCAAAAACGCTCCATACTAATTTCATTATTCGTCTTATTTCTTCTTCTTTACATCCAGTCATATTCACCAATTGTCCTAAGTACAAATAATTCTCAACTCTTTCTTCAATGTGATGTGTGTCACAATGTCTTTAAGTTGGATAGATTATAGTAAAACTCTGTTTTCAAAAGTGATGTTTCTGTTAAGCATCGATAGCTAAGCTGACTCACCTCTTTAATTGATGTAAATTATTTATTTCATTACATCAATACATAACAACTTTCATTAGATGTAGAAGGCTTTTGATTATTGGAAATCGATATTTCAATTCGTTATGTCTACGATATCCGACATCTTTCGATGTTGGTGCAAACGATATCTAGCGATTGGGTCGCGTTCACATTGTTAAGGAACAAAAAGTTTTCGTTCATCTCATTATTATCACATTTATTAGTATCTTATCTTATCTTAATTTGCATTATTCATCTGTATAAGTACAATAAAGATTACTTCGCATCAAACTTACTAGTTTAGTGTGTGTCGCTGGCGACAGTTTGAGAGTCTGCGCCCGCTTACTCGGCAACTCCACCCCGTCCGTTAGTGGTAAATTTCCTCCGTCGCCACATCGCAAACAAGCGGCAACAAAAGTTTGGACAGCGCTCGTATTGTTGCCGCTGGCGGGGAAGCCCCTCTATATAGGTAGACCGGGTCTCTTTATTAGACGCAGGCAATAGTGACGGTGGTGGGTGGTGGGTGGTGGGTGGTGGGTGGATGGTTGGATGGTTGGGTGGATGGGTGGAGAAGGCGGTTGGAAACTTGCGAGCGCGTCGCCATGGCGACTGCCTTAATTATGTTCCTTCAACATTAATAAGGTACTAAGTTTATTATTGCTATTACGTTTCACGTACAACCCTCGCCCGCCCCCCGGGGCTATCACGGCCCGACCGCCGCAACTTTGGCGCAAACAAGGCAAAGGCCACATTGGCGCTGGATGGTGGTGTTAAGGAGAATCGCGCACACCGGTATCGGTAGCGCCAACACCCACGCCCCAAACTCAAATATCTAATTAGCCAAGTTCAATTTCAGTGCGTACTTGTATCAGCGACGCTTTCGCCGGATAAACTTAATTCGTTTAGTGGTCAACACATTCCGTGAGCAGAACATTCCGTGTTAAAGTCTGGTCGGTGCCCACCGAGGCCAAGCAGTACTGCCACTCAAGTCTCAAACACGAAACGTGCACTGACAAGAAAAAACGTTTTTTCATCGTTCGTTGATTTAATCGCCAGGTGTCGCAATCGCAATCAAAACATCAAAACAAATCAAAAACATTTACAGATTTACAGATCCAAGAAAAGGTTCCATACATACATGAATTTAAAATTCAATAAATGATCTTTGCTTCTTATATAATCTCTCACCATTCATTTATAGAACATGTATAGCCCAACAAATTAATGCCTTTGACAAAATTCCAAGTTCTCTCGATAGATTGCCTTCCAATTTTTCAACATTTAAAATCTGCGTAGGTATACAAACACCTTTTCAATCCCTATTTCCGAAATTTCCTCCTTAATTTCCCTTTCTTCCCCCCCTCCCCCTTTATATTATTATTCAATATTTACTAGAAACTATTCTGATGTAAGCCATAATTTTTTTTTTTTTTATATTTTTTTTTTTTATTATACCTACATATGTATGTATATATGAATGTATGTATGTACCTATGTACATACTGTGGACTTCTTCTTCCTAAATAACCAAGTAAATCATACAAAAACACGTTGTTGGCATAATCAGTCCAACAACTATTTTGGGATCCCGCTGAAAAGTAAAAAAAACTTTTCAATAATTTTTCCCAAGAAAAGTTATAATCAATCTCACGTTTGTAATGTAAACATTTTTAAGCCTATTTTTGCTATACAGTTCTGCCAGTGATTTTGTTTGTCCAACCAATAAATTTGAATACACATATTTTTCTTTATAAATTAGCTCATTTTCTTATGAAACGAACATTGTAATGTTTTCGCTTAGTTTTGGAAAAAGCTATTAGTTAACTTGCTTAAGTTTACGCTTGTCGTTTAAAAGTGAATTCTTCCCATTGTTTTCGGTGTACACCTCTCACCCCATCCACCCATTGGAACTATTTTAATTGTGCCAATAAATAATCACATTATAAAATTGAAACTGTATTTCAGTGGCGGATGGGTGAGTGGGTGGGCGGGCGAGTGAAGGGAGTGGTTCATTAGGGCGCCTCGCGTCGCAAAGACCCTTTACGACTTCTTTATTACGCGGATTCTGTTCGAGTCAACATATATTCGGTCCATTAAACGCCTCAACCTCTTCCCCTCTCACCCACCCCCCCTCCCCAAGAGTCGCACATACACCCAAATTTATAGTTCAATTTCGCCGAAACGCCGAGTGGGTAAACACAGCAGAAACGCCGAACGTCGCGGAACTGCGTGACAAATCGTCCTGACCCCTTGTCGCCGGATGAGCAATAAATAAGGGGGCACCGTGTACGAGGCGGCGAACGTGTTGATATGCCGGCACACCACCGATAGGAATGTAATAATTCAGAAATGTAGGCTCGTGCCGCCCTGTGGCCTCGCCTTCTAGCCGATTTCGAGTCGTAAAATATTTCCTAAGACACGTTCGCCATGCCATATTCACATTAGTCCAAAAAAAGTCATGAACTTTATGAGCAAATCCTTCAACAAATATCATTTACAGTAGAAGAGGCAACTGCGATAACGAAGTTATCACTTAACATCGATTTCGACGAATGGTTCTTATAAATCCTTTGAAATGAGTTTGAAAGATTTGCCGCCCACGTCCATACATCGAGAGCGTCGTATAACATCACGCGTGCGTTGTTTATGTCTTCGATTTGTGCAATTCGCCTCGTTATAAATATGTAGGTATATTTCGATATAGCGAGCTAGTGTCGTACGTGCTCGTTCGGATTTTGCTGGTTTGGCTCATCTGGTGGAATTCATGTGACCAATCCTCTGGTTGACAGCGAGCAATATATTACTCTCAACAACCGCACCAAACCACCCCCCGCATCTCTCACCCACCCCCCCATTTTCCTCCCACTTCCTACAAACCATCCCGTCGACGGAATATCCTCTATTTTCCTGTTTTAGTTCGAAACCACATCAAACGTTCCCAAACTTTCGCCGTTTCGAGCAATGCGCGCCACCGTTTATTGAGCGTTGTTTGGAGAGCAATGCGCGCTAAAATTTCGCTTCATTGCATTAGGTTGCTTAATTATTTTTACTACCGCGCTGAATCTAAGTGGGGGGGGGGGGTTCTAAATCCTTTTACTGTTCAACCTTAGTGACGTGATTTTAGTAATAATTACGGTAACCAACATCACATAAGCTATAAAATGTGTAGATTATTTCACTCCCTCTTCAATTTTTTTAAATAGAAATTTCTTTTATATAATTTGTTTTAAGGATTTACTAATAAAATAAGTAAAATAATAAAAGTCACATGTTTGCCGTAGCTAGTTTTTCTATTTTTGAAGACTTGGAGAATAGCAATATCATAATATATTATTTATGTATTAACCATTTTCTCTTCATAACCGCCAAGCTTATACATATATGTATGTACATATTTATTTAGGTTTAGACAGAAATCGCAATTCTAACATAAACATTTAATAAGAAATGCTTTGTTGTCGAGGTAAGTAGAAATATATGTATATCATTCGTAAAACGTCTAAAAAGTCATTTTCATTGAATTTCGTAATTAGATACAATTTCCACCAATTAGATACAATATCTTTTTTCATTTGAACATTTGATTATTTGGGATCTATACGTATGATTTTAAAAATCTAAATCAGTGTTCGGGAACTTTTTCAAGCTGAGAGCCAAATTAAGCCAACCTTGCAAAATTGGTAAGCTTGGGAACCGCAACGTATTACTATCGGATTATATATTTAAAATTAGATAAAATATTGCTCTTTTGAGAAATGGATAGCTGTGAGAAATCTTCGTGAATTTTTTTAATGTTCGACAGTTTATTACTAAAAAGTATTACAAACTTTTATCTGAAAAACGATCTTATAGCTTTTTATAGTCGTGAAGTTATAGAAATTCATTTTGATTTTGTGTGAATTTTGTGTCAACGTTTTGTGCTTCGCGCAAAACGTTGGATGACAGGGAGAGCCGCAGGTTTCTATACAAAGAGCCGCATGCGGCTCCGGAGTCGCCGGTTCCCGACCGCCGATCGAAACGCAAACTTGTTGTTCTCGTTTCAATCACCCAGTATTATTCCGTGATATGAATTTCACTAAAGCTAATTCGGCAGTTCAGTCAAAAGTCTCATTCGTTATTCTTTATCTATCAACGCTTCTTATATTACGAATCGAGTAAAAAGAAACGACCGCATTGACACATTCTACGTGAGCGCGAGCGCGTCGAAATGATTTCGCGATAGAATTTTTCCGAATTTTCGCGCGGAAGTTTTATCCTCGCCGAGGGGGAAAACTATCTTAGAGCGGCTATAAGTGGGCAATCCAGTTTTCCGGGGCCACCATAACCGGCGATGGCAAATCATAAAGAAACGGCCGAAGAATGCGCGTTACGGCGTCTATCTATGCGGCGTAATGGGACGCGCGTGGCGCGTGCGTGGGTCCATCCCTTTCTAACCAAAAGGGAATGAGGGTATGTCCTCCCACGGCACTAGGGGGAGGATGAGGAGGCCATATAAGCTTATCAGTACATTACGGACGCGCAATCATCCGTCCCCGGGTTTATCGCCGACGGGGATGCTAAGGGCTGAGGCTAGGGGGGATTGGGGTGGGTTTTGCCCCGGCCATAAAACGAAGATGGCGTCCCCTCGATGGCCCTCGGTGAAATGTCAATGTCTTCCGCCCCGCGAGAGCGTATCGTGTCGTCCCTTCGTAACGATCAAAATGGCTGAGCACCGCGGCGACCTCCCGACCCAAAATGTGCTTTACGCCCCGTAAAGGACATTAGGTGCGGAGGGAAAACCCTCCCACATGTTATATCCTACTCAGTTATCCTCGTGTAGCTGAGAAGGGCAACAAAATAACTGCCCGGGGGCAATGCCACCCACACCCGCACTACACACTCTCCTCAACCGAAAGCGTGCGAGCCGAGTCGTAAGGTCCCAAGTCCCGCGCCACACTCGACCAATGTCGTGCTAGAACGTCGCAAGCGCCGCTAAGACGTCGTTCGATTTCAGTCGTTGCCTCTCTACAACGAATCAAGGGTAAAATGTGGATTTATGTAACGGCGTGTAGGTATGTGAGGTTTCGGTTAGGCCGACGCCCAACCCACCCACTCACCCACTCACCCACCCGGACTAGCGACTTTCGAAGGGGGTGGGCGTCGCCACCTGCTTTGTTACTTAAAGTGGAATGTGCGCCATCTGACATGTCCTTTGTTCGATTGCTGTGGGGACATTGGGGTGGTTCGGGGGTGGTTCGGTAGGGATGTAATTACAAGTGAATTTTGCAGCGACACAAGGTAAACAAAACCGTGCACGGCGACGGATACGCGACTAACAAGACCGCCGTATTAATTAAAACTCACAAAACATGATATGTGAGATATGGTGGCGGCGACAGGGGACGGGGTGATAATTGTCAGACAAACCAACCCAATTCCTATAATACTACTTTTTAATTTGTGAAGGGGTTCATCTTTTTAGTGTAGTTGGAAAAAAAAAATTCGTATGAAATTTTCTTAATTTTCAAGTTGCGCTTAAAAAAATTCAATCAATCATCTTTTTCGCTACAATGCTAATTTGGTCTAAAAGTTACTTGTTTTTTTTTATTTCTTTAAAAAATTCTTTGGTCCACTGTTCGCTGATCATGGAAAATATTCTTTCTACGTTGGGATTTTGGCCAGGTATTGCAAAATAAATTGATGTTTGTTAGAGTGGGGTGACCAACCACAACGCGAGAACGCGATTTCACGTGCCTATCACACAGCTATTTTTATTTACTAGTTTTTGCGTAAAACTTAAAATAGTTAAAAGTTTGCGAAATTTAGTACATAGGGTAGAGAACAAAAGAATTGTGTTAAAAATGAGAACATGTTCTCTCTAAAAGAGACCTGTTGGCAACCCTAAGTGTAGTGCAATTAGATTTTCAAATTGTATGAATTCAGCAATGGCTGATTTGTATTTATAGTTTATATGAAAAATTAAGCGCTTTTGAATTTTATTATAAGCTGTTGATAGCATGCGACTTACGTACGTACGTTGTACCCATATACAATTCTGTAATTTTAGGCTTAAGTGATTGTGCCGAATCTACCGTGCATGTAAGTATGTATGGATATGTGTAGGTATTCGACTATTCTAAATTTGTTATTTTCTCTAATCGATCATTACTGCTTTTGTCGTTGAAAATCAATATAATCAGCTATCACCATCATCATTTTCAGCCGTTCACCATCCACTGCTGGATGAAGGCCTCTCCAATCCTCTTCCATTCCTGTCTGTCTTGAGCAATCTGACTCCACACATTCTTCTCAATTCATCAGCCCATTGTCAACTCGGTCTACCTTGTTTTCTTTCGCATTCTCTCGGATACCATTTCAGTGTTTCTCGCGTCCATCTGCCATCCATTCTTCTCGCTATGTGTTTACTTCAAATTTTTCACACATTCCGCTATATCCGTCACTTTGGTCATACTTCTTACCCATATATTCCCCTTACGATCACTTCTTGTTATACCAAGCATACATCTTTCCATGCTTCTGTGTGTACACTGGATCTTGCGTAACATTATTGAATTTAGCATCCACGTTTCACATCCATATTGCATAACTGGCAGTACGCATTGGTCGTATGCCTTCTTTTTTAAGCATAGCGGAATGTTGGATTTAAAAACAATGTTCATTCTTCCAAAAGCACTCCTTCCTACATGCATACATAGTTTCATTCTTCGTTTTATTTCTTCTATCAGCTGACATGTCACTATAGGTACCAATGTATGTACATATGTACATATATACCACAGCACTATCAATAAGTTGACCGTTGTTCAAATGAACCATTCAAAGCTTCAGCTCTGTACAAAATAATTACGTTGTACATAAAATGTGTTATATTTTAGAAATATCTTTTTTGTTGTTGTACGTATGTATGTATGTATGTATGCGCGCGGGCTCGTCTTTGCGCACATTTAATATGTGTGTCCCATATTCTCTATCCGGGGCTTTTCACGGACGTAGACCGTGTGTAAAATTAAACTTCGATATTCCTTTCGCGAAATCTCTCAGCGCGGGGAAAATTCCTCAGCACAAAAGCCTCGTTATATTCAATTCTGAGACGTACACGTTCCACACATGAAGCCCGCTCGACGGGGGCGCCCGGGGGGGCGGAGTACCCCACATATCCCACACCTCCCCCCTCCTCCCCCTCCCCCCCTTCACTCTCTAGCCGCCCTTCCGGAGCCCCCTGACTCGGTCCCTCCGGAGGAACCACCACCTAAAACTCCCCCTCCAACCCCATCATCGAGGAGGTGTGGGACAAATAAGGAGGAAAGGGGATGGTAGAGGAGGGACAAAGCGGAATGGCCAGGAGCCATGGCTTATATCGGCCGTGCGCGCGACGCGTCATTCCCCCTGAGAGCCGATAACATTTTCCTGTTTCGCAAATAGTAAAACGGAAATTCACAAAGATACTTTGGACGTGAAATGGGGGAGGGAAAATTGCACGCTTGTCCCTCTTTATTTCTCCTTATTTTACTTTATTTCTTTTTTTTTGTCGTCGTGTGCGACACGTGAGAATACGAGAATACTGTGCTGGAGAGTCGATGACAGCGAAAATAAATACAAATGTTTGTATGTATGTATGTACGTACATTGGGGTGGAGCGACATTGCAAAAATTAAAAATTGGCATTGTAATACCTACCAAAAGTTTCGTTGTATCATCCGGATTCTCGTAAAAATACTGAAAAAATCTGTAAATATGTCTTCAGGCCTCTACCTGAAGGCGAAAAATGAAAATATGCCTATTAATTTCGAAATCTGAACACAGAATATAAAATTTTAGATAACACGGTCATAAAATTACCGTAACTTTATTGAATATTATACGTACTTTTTGTAAAAATGTAATTTATTTACGTATTTCTTGAATTATTCAAATAAGTGTGAATTTGTGAGAGCGGTGGAGGGAAACACCAGTAAATATATGTATGTACATATATACGAGTAAAGTAAGTATGTATAGTAAAAATAAATACTAATTTTCCAATTAAAATTGCTATTTATAGAGATTGGAAATTTTCATACAAGTAAAAGTATTAAGATAAAAGTGCTGGTAGAGACCAGAAAAACATTTTTAATTAAGCAGATTTTTTTAGACAGAAGAGGTATGATGTAGAGGCAAATTTTTATAACTATTTCAAAACGAATATCCAAAAAAAAAAAAAGTTGCATACATCGTCGCTCCACCCTAATGTATGTATGTACATACAATATGCTTTCATATTTTACATTAGCCATATCGCTAACTTAAAGCAACAGTGCAGTGGGATAAAGGAGAAATTTGTTGTTTTGAAATAATTGAACTTGTAAGTTTGCCACGTGCGAAACAAATGCAGAATTATAGCATTGTGTTGGTACTCTAATATCTCAGTGTTGCATAAAGTGCGATTTGTTTGTAACAACCGATCCACATACGATTTTTTTCAATTTATATATTGTCATAGACTCGTAGATTAATTATTACTCACATATACGAAATCTAATTGTTAAATTATTTATCAGTTTTCAAATAAATTCAATTCAAAATGAACAAAAGTATCGGCCATTTATTTTAATAAACATATTATACAAATATTTTATTTGCAACGATTTGTCATTCATCAAATAAAGCAATCCAAATAAATTATCTGCGCAAAAGAATACTAACTAATCAGGTCAACGATTGTATCAATGACATTTAAGATATATTAATATAATAAAATACACGATATTATTTAACCTAGATAGAATTTCGATTGGCACTTGTCGTTTTTTTTACTGCCAAGACATATTTTCAATAATCTAAGTATGTCAATTTGCGTCATTTTGAATTTTGTCTTACGATACGTGAGGCCATTATAGTTTTCAATTACAAATGTGTCATGCGAATGAACAATGAAAGCTTCCAAAGGTCAAACGAATCGCACAAAGCATTGTTTGATTACATAGGTATGTATAGATACACCGTACGTACGTAGTATGTACCTACTCGTATATCTCTGGGTGGGTGAGTGTCGCGAAGATGATAAATCGTCCGAATCGGTCCTGGGACGAGACCGCATCAATATATCTTCAGGTGTCTGCGAAAATCCAGGGTTGCTGGCATTAGCCACCCTCCGAACAACCCCTGGGAGGAGTTCCGACGTCACGCACAATGCTCGGGTGCTTATCCTGACACATGGACGCCTCCACCCGCTCATTATCGGCGCCAGAAGAATCCTGAAAATCACTCCGTTCAAATCCCAAAAATATATACATGTATAAATTCTCGACTCTGGGGGGTGTCTTTGGTGAAAGGGCGCTTGTCGCTCACCAGTCAATCTCTCCTTAACAATGTAATATATGGTGACAGTGAACGTTGGATAAGTAAATGTATGCAGCGTATACATATATGTACATATGTACATACATATATTCAGTCAATACTGTAAAAGTTTACATATATATCTCAGTTGATTTTGCGGTAATTTAGACCATCTTACATACAAACTATACTGTTGAAAACACGCTATGGATAGATAATATCTCCGTCCCAATGTATCGTGTGTGTAATTCAGAAAGATTATATTTTATTTAGGTTTATTTAAAGGTATCGAACAAAGGATTCACGCGTACGTACGACGACGAAGTCTTTCCCTACCGATTCGACATTTTTTTTCTTCGTATGTGTCGCGGGCGAAGGCCCCGTAATGAGGCCCCACGATTGTTGGAAAGCAGGGGAGGAAAAAACCCTCCCCTTCATCCCCCCCCACCCCCCTTCCCCGTCGTGCAACTGGGACCCCCCAGTCAATAGTAATTCTATCGGAGCGATAAGCCCTCGGAGAGACCTCCTCACTCTACGGTCGAATTTATCGGCGACATATTTCACCGCGGCTAACAACCAACCGATGTTTAGACCACGGTGTTCAAATTGTGAATTATTTATTAAATTTAAGTAATTTTTTCATACCGCGAAATTATGCACACGAATCTTGTGCGACGTTAGTGAGCCGCGTTGGGAGTCCGTTGATTTAATTCGGCACACTTTGAATGTTTTAATAATATAATGGGCGAACGCTGCTCGTATAGTGTGACCGTGCGTGGTGCGTAAAATGAAATTGTAGGTCCCTCCTCTCCGCACTCCCTCTCACTTTCCGGTAAGGGTCGTAACACGTTACGCAGTCACAGCATAAAATGTAACGTATTGATATTGTATAAATTCTTGTGTGCGTTTAATTTTACGATAAAAATTAATTTATCGATACATATAAATACATGCGCGGTCGCGGTGAATAAATTGTAAAAATTACCCATACACACACGCTCGTGTGCGAGTGTGTCAGTAGAGTATTTTTCAATTTTATCTCGTAGGTAGGTAGATATGTGTGTGTGTGTGTGCGAATGCGTGAGCGTATGCAAATATCGTTGGGGTGAGCCAGGACTTTTTGGGTGGATGAGGGGGTTTGATGGAGGACAATTTGGGGATGGGATGTCACGGTTGGTTGTCGTGGCCCCAGAGCCTCGTGGGCACGCCGATAACTGCCTACGCATATAATTACGCACTAACTCTACAATCGTGTGATATACGTTGTACAGCATAAAATGGCATGCTTTTGGCCACTCCACCAACACCCGATTTTTTTTTGAACCTCGACTACCAGATAGATAGCATAGCACGTATTACACTATGCGATTCACTGGTGTCTAAAAATTTCTTGGAAGTCAAAGGTTCGCAGTACAAATCGACACCAAATCCCTTTTCGACCCTTTTTTTTGCGTCGTCCTACTCTAATGCAATTGTTTCGAGAACGCGTGCTATGTGATAGATGTGTTTTCGGACCCATTTTTTATAACCAAAATGGTTTCGAAAACGATAATAATTAGCTGAAAATCGTCTTGCAGTTTTTTTACACCAAACTACATACATAGAGTAGTTTTCGAATAGCTTCTCGACATAGAAAAAGCCTTCGACACAGTTTGGCACGATGGACTAATTCACAAACTAATCAATAACAAAGTACCCAACTACCTTATTAATATCATCCGATCATACCTAACCGATAGAAAACTAATAGTTAACGTAAAAGACGAACCATCGATGCCGAAACCGATCGTGGCGGGAGTTCCACAGGGAAGTTTGCTAGGGCCACTCCTATTTGCCATATATATAAATGATATTCCCGTTCCAAAAAAGTGCCACTTAGCACTCTATGCAGACGATACTGCTTGCTTTACGAGCAGCACCAAACCTGACGCAATTCGTAAAAATCTTGAATTAGCTTTAAAATCATTAAACGACCATTTTACAAAGTGGAAAATAAAAATTAACCATACAAAACGGACGCTATATATTCTTTAGTGTTCGAAAGCACAGGCCGAGTTCAGAACTGAAGATCCCATCAGGAGAAAGGCTGAAATGGCAAGCTCAGTTGAAATATTTAGGAATAATATTTGATAGAAAAATGCGCTGGGCCCCACAATTAGAGTCAGCGAGGTGCAAGGCGATGCGCGCGATGGCAGCGGTCTATCCGTTGTTCAACTGTCGTAGCGCTTTGTCACGATCCAATCGCATCAAAATGTATCGCGCCCTAATACTACCAATATTAACATACGCTGCGCCTGTTTGGAACAATGCCTCCACCACTAACCATACTAAACTGCAAATCGTGCAAAACAAAGCCATCAAAATCATATATAACACCCCCATGTATACTATAATCAAAACGCTTCACTCGCGAAACAACATCCCACTTGTAACTGATATTACTAACAAATTAACCACGAAGTTTTACCAAAAAACTACCAATAACCACGCTAACAAATTAGTAAAAAGTCTCGGTGATTACGATGGTGTGTCATTACCATTCAGGTATAAACATAGGCTCCCGAAACATAATCTGTTTTAAACCTCCGTTTACAGTAAGTCACTAGAAATAAGAATTTAATGTATCTGCATGCATACCCTATTTATTATGTATTGTATTTAAAAAAATAAAAATAAAATTTGTAAATACATAGGTTTTTTAGCTTAAATTTTCCTACTGTAAAAACAAACACTAACGATAAAGTAAGATTATTTTCCTATTACTACTAACACACATTTATTGTAAAATGGATAATGGCCACTTGACCAGGAACCATTAGGATACGTTTTTTTTTTAGTAAATAAGAAGTATTATGAACATTATATGGATAAATAAAAGTTTAATAAAAAAAAAAAAAAAAAAAAAAAAGAATAGCTTCGTAGCCCTATTTTTTTGTATGAAGATGAGCAAGTAGCTGGTGACTTAAAAAGTGGTGCAATGTAATAAGATGCTGGCCACCGTCAAAAAAAAATCGCGTGTTGGTGGAGTGGCCAAGTGTAATATCAGCCTTATATGATATGAATGTTTTGCACTTGATGGGTTCTGTAGGTCAGCGGTCGACCTTTCGGACCTCACGGACCACTACCATGATTGTTTCCATAAATGTAACATTCTATATCTATATGAAATGGTAATTACATTTGTTTTTGCACCCCGTTATATCACGTTTTAATGATAGAAAAAGTATAATAAATAAACGATATATTCATTATTCATTATGAAAACTGCCAGTTATGATGTACTTGGATGCTAACTTGGATGCTTAATTCAAGAATGCTACGTAAAATCCAGTGCACACAGAGAAGCATTGAAAGATGTATGCTTGGTATAACAAGAAGAGATCGTAAGAGGAATACATGGGTAAGAAGTATGACTAAAGTGGCAGATATAGCAGACCGTGTGAAAAAGTGGAAGTGGCAATGGGCTGGACACATAACGAAAATAATGGATGGCAGGTGAACGCGATAAATACTGGAATGGTATCCGAGAGGATATGAAAGAAACAAGGTAGGCCTAGTGGAAGATGGGCTGATGAATTGAGAAGAATGGGTGGAGTCAAGTGGATGCAGATTGCTCAAGACAGACAGGAATGCAAGAGGATTGGAGAGGCATTTATCCAGCAGTGGATGGTAAACGGCTGAATATGATGATGATGATTATGAAAAATGCGGACCACCAAAATTATCTCGCAGACCATCAGTGGTCCGCGGACCATCGGTTGGCGACCGCTGCTGTAGATGTACAGACAAAAACAAAGTGGGGGAAATTTTCTTTTATTATATTGATGAGATGCCCATTGCATCAGTATGTTGAAAGTTTTCAACGTGAGGGGCTTAGCACTTGACTTAAGAGTCCTAATCTTTAATAATCCAATGCAATACAATAAAATATTCAATAAGATATTCGGGGAGAGATTATATTAAGATAACAAATAAAGGTGAGATTTGATTTTTGTTGAGTTTTCCACTCGTATGTCGAAATGTCGAAAAGCAATTTCGCAAAAGTTTCTCTAACGCGATCAAAGGTCCTTTTTATCCATTTGTATTTTTTCAGTCTCGAATGTCTCCAGTAGAAAAAGTCGCTCCAACGGTTGACAAATATGTTGTCTTCCACGGAAATGATTGAAGATTCCAATTTGGAGTAGGTGGTGGTTGTGTGAGTGGGGGGGAGGGGGAGTGCAAAAAAAATGGGACGAAGCACGCAGCAATATGGGGATATCCTCAAAGGAGGGAAATAAATTAGATTTACACCGGCTCTGAATTTGATATAGTGAAGGTTTTTCTTTTTGTTCCACACCAACGAAATGTTCCCGCAAAGGAAGACAAAGTACCGGGATTTGTGCCAGAACACATGATATAATAAAAATTGGCTTTTGCTGGTCGGCTCGGCTTAATATACATACATACCGAAAAATTAGCCGTTACACTTTCATCTGGGCGTATTTTGATCAAATTTAAACATGCTAACATTTAATTGTGAATTTTCTAAAAAAAAAAAAAAGCAAATTCCTCGTTCAGCCTTACATATATTAAATACGACTCTGTATATAGTTTACCTACTTATATATGTGTGTGTATATGTTAAGAAAGGCCAACATCAAAACTACCGACGTTATTTAAATAAGATTACAGGAGTCTCTGATAGGGATTGTACGCAAATTCAACAGGGACGTATTTGCGGCTGTAAACAATAAACTATCGCAACAGAACGCACGCAAGACTTTCGTACTTTCTACATTATGAGATTATCCTGTAAAGTGTAACATCAATAAATTTGAATATTGAATATAAACTAATAAAATTTTAAATTTTCTGCTATAATCTTTGACACCTACATATGTATATTGTACTCGCAGATAAATTGAAAATATTTAAACAGGTCTTGAATACGTTTCCGTTATTGTTTGATGTTGAAACAGCGTATTTTTTACGTTGATTTTATACACCTATAGATAGGTACCAAGTAACATATGCATATTTAAATAAATGCAGCTCATTATGGTTTCTGAAATCCGGCCCTGCAAACGCGAGATCCGGGGTGGGTAATTTAGGCTTAGGATGCTGAGAGGACTTGGAAGGGTTACGGCGGGGACTTTGTAATTACGTTATCTATTTAATTTGGATGAACCCTATGAGGTGGGCTGGAGGAAGAGTTGGGAAGGAAGGTGGAGGGCAACATCCCCGTAACCCCACACTTACCACATCTACTCGTGTGAAATAATTACAAATTTGCAACCGTAGTAGGTGGGTTTGATAGGCCCTCTAATTCACTACCCTATTCAAAATGATTTTTTTCCATTAGTCGGTATTTAACCCTTGATGAAATGTTAGACAACATGAGTAGTTTTGTGTGTGCGTGTATCTGTATACATATATCCAAAGAAGTTTTCTTTCGTTGGGGCCCCTTGCAAGTTGCTGGGGCTTCCCCCGTTGTAACGCTGTATGGACAAGTTTGAAGTCGTACTTATAAAGCATTAGAAGTAAATCCAAATTGGCAAAGTTTCGTCAGCTAATGCTGCCTCAGACGTCTAGTTCCGGACAAAAGTTAACCGTAGAACAGGAGGGGGGTGGTGAATCCGCCCGATAACGGCCGGGGGTAAATTTAACCGGGCTCTGATAGTGCGCAACCGCACACAACTTTAACGGTTTGTTATTCCTCAAAACACCGATCCCACGAGTATATTTTTATCATATAACGTCGTAACTTCGTGTTATGGCAAGGCTGATTATATTAAACCGGCGATAACAATAACCAAGAGTTTCAGTTAGCCACGTTTGTTGGTTTAAACAAATAATACTGCGTAGTTACAGTGGAGTCAATTCTTGATTATAAAACTCGCGAATGTAATAACCAGCGGCCACCGTATCTACCTATTGATGATATGAAAGTAAACATTGCTTAATCCTTAATTTAAACACAAACCCCATTCATTGTATTTGTACCCCCCCAAAAAAGTAGCCGTGAATGGTATTAGAAAAAAATAATGGATCATAGTTTGGTCAACATAAAACTGTGTAATCAAAAATAGTTCAATATGCAAAAATCATTTTTAAAATAGGTACTACAATTTGATTTTTAATCAAAAATTTCATAATAGTTATTCGTTTTCAATAATTTCAACATACCTAAATACGAACGTTATTGGATTTAAACCTGGTTTTTATAGCGCTCGGCGAATCCAACAATCGTTATTGAGGAACTTGACATAAGGACCCTCTCGCATTCAAGCGGACAATAGGGGTTTTTTTAACATACAAAGCACCATAAAAAAGGGTTTACACACCTCTTCCCATTGAAAGAATTAGCCGAAATGTCATTTTTTCTCACAGTAGCTGCGCGTAGCTTTCAAAAGCTCGAGCTACTAATGCTCAGCACTATTGCGATTTGCTTGATTGATGAATAAGCTTCCAATATCTATTCTGTATGAAGTTTGTAAACAATTTTTGATTAATTATATCTTTTGCAAATACTTGCGGTTTATATAAAAAACAATAAATTTTATTAATCGTCTAATAATCCAATGCCATTTGATACACGATATGTAAAAAAAAAAGTATTGACACACACCGCTTAAAAAATTAAGTTAGTACCTACTCATAGTTGCTTTAAGATAATGAAAATATTTCTCATTTAAATATTTGATACACTTTCGATTACAACGCGAAATGTTAAATAATTATCAATTCTGAAAACTTAACGTGAGTGACTCTCGTAGGTGACTGAATCGATACCGTCGATAATTTAACCCTTCGCGCGCCGGTTAATTTCAATAAACTCAAATATAGGCACATATAGTATATATTATACAACTATTCCCAATTTAGATTTATTCCGCGCCAAAGGATACGGGAGATCGGGCGCCCATAGAAATCCGATGAATAGATTATAATAAATATAAATATATGCAGTCAATGCGTTCTCGCGGTACACAAAGGATGCGTTCTGAAAAAAATGGCCTTGCACAAAATGTGTTTGATGCAAAACACGATACGTATTTTTTTTAACGATCCTTACACCCCGATGCAAATTAAATATATTCAACTAAAAAAAATGTGGGTAACTCGACATACAGTGGTAAAAAAAAATTGATTGTACACAGACAGTGGGACACGGCGAAACGAGATACCGGGTTACGGGTACAAAAGTGTTAGCACAGACAGGAAGCGGAAAAAGGGATTCTATTTTTTTTTTTGCACCGCAGATAATCAATGCGACCCAATAAATGGCAGGTAGCTGCCGATGGGATATGGGAATGCGCGTGGTGAATTTTACAAGGAAGATCCTATTCAAACGTTGGATTACCATATTGGGTACTTTTTATCCAAATGCGCAAACTCTCAACTGATGGTCTACGGACGAATTTCATATAAATTTAATTTTCGTAGAAATTTCACTAAGAACATTATAAACATTTGAATTCAAAAATTTAAACATGCATAGTAACAAAATCTTCTCAGTGAAAACCTTCACTTTCATACAATAATAAAAATTACATAATACAGAAGCGTATGCGTGAATAATAAACATATCTCATTTGACACAGTTTCGTTAAATCTCACACAAATCTATCGGTGTTACAAATCTAACAGACACAAAGAGCAGGGACGTTTTTTTTTTTTGTCGTACGCTTTTTATATTCTTTTTTATATTTCTCTTCAATTTTATTTTGTACATAGAATCGTATATTACAATGGGTCGGTGTCACATATTCACCCTTAACCCTTTCGCCTATTCACGACACGCAAAATAGCAGTAACTAAATATCACCAGACGAATGAATATAAAAAAAATACCCGTCAAGGGGTTGCAAAGCGTATATGTGTCAAGAAAAACGACAGATTTTAATGGATCATGTAGTTTTAACTTTTTCTAGAACTACGAATAACCTACCTATAATATTTTTGTTTTGTTTTCATATTGATTTCAGAAAAATGTGTGCTAACCTTCTTCTTTCAAAAAATGATTCAAATTAATTAAATTATTGAGAATGCACTTTTATTCTCGGCAAAAGTAAAAAATATTATAAAATTTCCATAACCCTGTTTCTTCCTCAGTGCATCTTGAGGGTCCCATTTCATTTATATTCTCATGCAAAAGGGTGTTGCATTCGCGTTAAAAAATATCAAATCTCCATAGGTGGGATTGCACTTTTTTCGTGTGCACATTCCCACAACCCTTTTGCCGCGGATAAGGTCGGTAGCCTCGACAGAAGGGGTTGAAATCACAATACAAAATGATTTACCCCGCATTCGATGCTGAAATATATAAAAAAAAAAACGTCCCGGGACGAAGAGCACTGAATGCATAAAAAAAGTGTCCCCCAGATGCATCGTGCAAAAGTCGTTGCATCGCTGAGGGCTTTATTAACATAATGAGCACTTATTTTGCAACACACATGTGCACTGGTGCTTAAACGACGCGCAGAATTCGTTATATCCGTCAATTTATATTCAAAGGATGAATTGGCATGACACTCGGAATTTTTCCATATGACTTTTTTCCTATATTAACAGTGAAATGGATGCTCATAATATGAGTGGTTTATTACGAGTTGTCAAAGCAACACGTGATCGTCAATTTCATTTGTGAATATATTTTAATGATCCACTTCAGGGTTAACAATCTACGAACGTGCTCGGTAAAGGTGCAAATATTAATTAAAATTAAACATCGGCGAGCGTGTCCAAAAACTTTATTTTTTTTATTTTGGAATTATGAGCGTTGCTTGGTGAGATAAGTCACCTCGACTCGTAAACTTTGAAGTTCACGTTTTTAATATGAATTCTCGGGCGAGGGCAAACACTTTGTTCACGCACTCGTTGGTCCAACCATCTTTATTAGTTTGTTCCCGGGAATTCAAATCGTGCCCTATCTCAGAAGGCCCCGGGGCGCTCTAAAGGCGCTCCGAGGCGCTTTGCGGTCCATTACGGAGGCCACCTTTACGAAGAAAGTCTCAGAGAAAAAAATATGGATGAAGTAAAAATGTGTACCGTCAATTTACTTATACAATCTGCCATTTTAATAAATAATAATATCGTGAAAATATAATATATACAAAAATATATCTAACAGTAGGTTGGCGATTTAATATTGAGGATTATGTAACGTCGCGAATTTCATATCACAGCATAAATAAATTCGTCATGTTCGATATCGAAAGCCATTTATTTTCAAATGTGCACATCGATCTGATCGTTTGACGCATTCAACAATGTTCGCCTAACAAGGTCCATTGATAAAAATTAGTGATGCAAAATGTAAAATATTTGCAGGGTGTCGTTTGATTGATTTTGAATATAAATTCAATGTACAGTCGCCCCAATGTGTACCTATCATAGAATACCTCAAAATATTATTTGAGTACTTTTTTGAATAAACACGAATCAAACATCATAAAGAAAATGCAGTAAAACTTGCAGTAATGAATAAAAGTCATCTAGTAGAATTTAATTTCGATTATATTATAATTGTGCAATATATGATGTATGTATGTATTTAATATAATATTCGTAGAAATATCACCAAAAAGTTTTGGTGATTTTATATTTACATATATACATATGTACTGATGTACCTACATATATACATACACTTACCTATGTATATATTCAAATTTAAAACAAAATTTAAATGAACAATTATTGGATCTATGTATGTACATATATGTAGGTATATATGTACATACATATGTATGTAAATACTTTAAAATTAACAAAAATTGTTATAAAGAATTTATTTGGATTGCCGTATATTCCCTTAGCCGATTATCATGTTTCCGACAAAGTATCATTCGTCACAGTTGATTTCTCGCGCGTACAGATTTGTTTATTCATTCGGCAAATCCATTTTCGCATATGTTACATTTGCGTATACTTATTTGTAGGTGTATCTAACGTGTGTGTGTGTATGTATGTTCAATTTCGCTCAACGGTCGCAGCTTTCGCTAAAAAAAAAAAAAACTCCACGGGCGACAAAAAGCTCTGAAATCTGCGCGGCGGCAGAAAAGGCATTTAATTAGCTTCCAAAGCTTTTAGCCGCAGAGACGAGGGCTCGGGGCTACAAGCCCTCCAGCTTTTAATTAACCCTTTCTTTCAGCCATTCGAGCTCTAAAGCTCCAGTTTTGTGTAGAGGTTTCAAAGCTCGTGGCGGCTGCACCGGATCCCTGCATGCATTCACTGCATCTGAGAAGCTTGTTCGACTATGTGCACTGAAAACTACTGAAAATGCGCGTACTTTTGCTATGAAAACGTTTCGCTTGTTTTTTCACATCGGAATGAGAGCTTTCTCGAGGATAAGAAAATTAAATCAATTTTACTACGAATGTAGGTAAGTATGTATGTATATATTCAATTTTATTTTTATTATTTCGAAGATTCAAATTAACAATTCTTACGATGAAGTATTGTTATATCAATCAAGGTAGGTGACATCTGAGTCAATATAGGTATAATAATTATATTATAACATAATATAATCCATGTGTGAAAAATGGATACCAGTTGAGACCACTGCAGGCACTGCGAAATACTCGGTTCAATTTCAGATTCTGGATTCAAAGTGTGGAGTGCAGTTTTCGACTGCATTCGGCAAAGATGCATTGGAAAGAGTGCACGGAGTGCGGGGGGCGAGATCAGTGAATCGGCTGGGCCAAGTTGGAGACGAGCTGGTGGAATGAGGAGCCACGTGGCGAGGAGTTCAGCCACCCCCGCCTGCTGGTGGTGCTAGTAAAAAGAAAATGCGACCTTGACCTAGGACTATATTCGGTTCACTGCCAAACGGTTCAAAGGTGGCGGTGGAAAAAATTTAATTTCTTAATTAATTTCTTATTTATTTTTTGTAATTATTTTTCGATTACTATCCACAACTACATACATAATTTGATTAGAGATTTTTACTTGAGAAGAGATTTACTTTGAGAAGAGATCTCCCTTTGGGACTTAACTTAAGACGACTCTTCAAAGTAAAAATACACTTTATGTAAATCTGCTTTATAGCAACAAAGTAAAATTATAAAATTTTCCAATTTACAACATAGTCACATTGACATGTTATGTACATTGAACGATTCAGGAACCATGATAGAATTTGTAAAATGTGGTAGGATCACCAATCATTTATAGAATTTACATACATCCATGGAAACAATTTATAAAACATGGTTAGTTGGGTTACAAAATTATTCATAAATCAATTTTAACACCGATTCGGATACGTTTATCGCACAATTTTCCAATAACATTAATGAAAAACGAATGTACCCATACATAAATATGACAATTTTATATTTTCTTCCTGTAGGATTGACATTGACGTCTGCTATTACCATTGCAACAATTGCTACATCGTATGAATAATAATATTTTCAACGCTATTTCGCGTCGCCACTGGCCTCGTTTGCAGGAAGGGGGGTGAATGGGAGGGGGGGGGAGGGGTGAGAGCGTTCTCGCGCAACTTTTCTCCATTCATAATTAGCAACTCCGGCGGCAATCTTTTCCCGCCGCCGTAATACTGTTTTCCCTTTCTTTTGACGCATCAGTCAGTGGCGGCGCGCGCCATCCTGCTCTCTCTCGCTTCATGAATTTAAATAACCCCCCCAACTCCACCCCCGCCATGCACTGCCACTGGAACATCCCCCAACCCCCCCCCCCCCCCCCCCCATTCTTTAAGTGTTTGTGCGAATTATTTTTAAAGCTCACTTATTAGGCAAACGTGTGTACCCACCTAGGCTAAATGCGAAATCTTAACCCTTTTCAATGTTGTGCATTTACATACATACATATGTATGTACGTACGAATGAAAACTCAACGAGGCAGCAAAAGGCGGCGAAATCGTATGATTTACGGGGTGGTCATCCGTTGACCCGATGGTTATTATTTGCTTTCCGTTTTGATCCTTTCTGGCACACGCCCAGTGTCCCATTCACCGAATCCTGCCGATATTGCCCAACAATGTGTAAACGCGAGGGCAAACAGGACCCAAAACTGATTTATGGCCAAAACTGGACGACTGCTAGCTCTGAGGGTCGCCGCTTCAAACGCTAAAACTCATATTTATACATAAATTTAACACTTATTTGATCTGCAACAGGTAACAAATGACCGTTAATGTGAAATAAAATAATAATTATCGCATTTCAATTTTAATATAGGAACTTTATATCAGTTTGTGAAAATGGAAAAATTTCCATTGAAATCAAACAAGTGCTTACAGTAATCAGTCTTTTAGCGTTAGAACAATACTATGTAGGTATGTATGGTATCAACGCACCGTTCAATTGCAAGAAATTTACTTTCATTCCATGTCAAAAACTATCTTTCCTTGATAATATTGACAAACAACATGATTACAAAAAAAGTTCTATAATTTACATAAGTAATTAACATAATTTTGTTCCGTGATTTAATTGCAGCTAAAAATATGATGATAAGTTTTCTTTGCAGAAAAAGTATACCTACTGTATAGCAAAAATTGATAAACTGGTATGGTCAAAGTACACAATATATATGTAATATATCTATGGGTCCCGCAGAGAAGTAAACGAACCGAGTAATACCGGTCCAACTGCATAATAATTGACTAATTTGACTCAATCGAAAATCGACCGGGTCACTGGCGGGAGGCCATTCGTGGTGTTAAAGCAATTTTTTTTTTTACTTGTCAAACATTTCGGACCCTTTTTCGCACAACGACCGGTTGCTGTAAACCGGAAAATCCAGCGCCCCCGTTCGCACGTTCCGTTTCGTCGACGCGAGTTTCCTCAATGGCGGCGACAACTGGTCCAATTCTCCGCACTTTTGTAATTCGCAACTGTTTATCGCAATCAGGTTTGCACAACCAATGGTTGACGATCTGCTGCGGCTGAATTTATTTATTTTTACTATAAATAACCCTGTCAATTTGTGTAAAATTGAAAAATCTATGATCGTATTTGATATGCAATGAAATGAAAAAGTCCATTGGGATAATAAATGATAAAAAAAATTGTTCGCAAATATGTGAAAATTTTAGTATAAATGTCAAAATGGGATATTTTTTAATTTCACTTCATCAACACCATCTATCGCTTTTCATTTTTCCATTCTCTCCAATGTCTACATATAATTTCGTTTTTAATTAATTTTAAGCTTTTTTAGGAACCATTTCAAATTATATATCTACATATACTTTTTCTTTTGTTTCTAAATCATTATTTTTTTTAATATTTAAAAAATAATTGAAATACAGTAAAAATACGATTTATATAGGTAATAGTTATTTTGACGTCACGGAGCTTAAAATCGTCTTCAATCAAATTTATTTACTATCAACTTTGAATTGATTGAATTAAAACCATGTTTTGTTTGATCTATAATATTCCCAAATATAATGATATAAAATTAAAATTAAACCTTCTTTTTAATTAGCTATCAATAATTTATCGATTCTAAAAAATAGTAGGTATTGTACAATATAAATATTATATCTATGGGGTAAATACATACATACATACATATGTATGTACGTATATGAGTGCTTTAACATTTAACCTGCCGACGGTGAGTGAAAAGGCAATGTTTCCACACCGTCGGCGTATGTATGTAATCTTTAACTCTTAGCGTGCTGTAGCAATTGTATCATATAAATTCAAATATAAAATAAATTATTCAGTTGAAGTTTTGATACACATTCGAGCGAACCTAGCGAACGAAATTTTTCAACGGCATGTGCTAAATGCGAGCGCACAAAATAAGTATCCTTTTTTTTTGTGCAAGGATACGGTTTCAAATTTGCATACGCAGTTCAATTTGCATTGTTGCATCGAAAAATTCAGGTAGAGAAACCCATTTTGATACAACGGTCTCCGCTTATATTATTATAAATACAACTTTGAAATGTGTTCGTTTCGTTTTTTTTTTGTTTAGCTATAGCCATTATTCTTATTATTATTATTTTGCAAATGGAGTTCTAGATTAAAGTGCACCATCTGCTCGCATTTGCATTATCAAAAATGCGGGTCGAGCGTTGTTTGACGATTTCGAAACTGTCGTGCGCACGAATCTACTCTTCGCGGAAAACTTCATATAAATTTATTATCATGCTAAAATTCAAAAATATGTAACTGTAACTGTCCAGTAGCACCAAACAGCTTTGTAAAAAATCGTCAAAATGCCAAATAAAAACAAACTAATATCATTTTATGTATCATCTACAATTCTATATACATACATACATACATACATACCTACATATTTGGCATAGGTATGATAGAATAGTGACATATGCATCATTTTTGACACTAATTTCAAAATCTGCCGGTAACTGTTAGTAGGTATATCGAACAGCATCTATTCAAAAATCAAATTGCATATTTATTTACACATACTTCATGTTTTCCTTTACACCGGTTTTCAGTGCGACTCTATAAAGTTGTCGTTGCCTTTAGATCGAAATCGAAAGCACATCCCTTTCGCATTGTTGCATTGTAGGTCTATTGACACGCGCACGAAAATATTGGGGTGTCCTGGGCGGGTTTTTTTTCCCTTTTTCGGTCAAAATCGAAAGTGGCACAGGGGTCCCCTGGGACTGTCGGGGTCAGGTCAAGGGACGATCGGCACGGGCCTGCATTCGAAGGGTCACTACTTCGCAGGTAGGCAAGGACGACACGTCGAACCGGTCCAAATTCGCGGGGAGTGACCCTTCAGACCGCACGCAAGCCATAACAACCCATTTATTTGGCCGAATATTAAATTAGGCGAAAACTGCATCCGACACATCTGGCTCTGTATTCCAGACACGTAAAACAGTGAAAATGCAGCTTTGAAACCCAACGGACGCATCAACGTAGTGCAATTTCAAATATTGGTATCAATTATGTTGCATTCTTCTTATTATTTATTACAAGACGGTTACTGAACCCATACTATTTATGGGTTAGCCGGTTAGTGTTTGCCTGCCTGCATGGGTCTTTGGGTCACACTCGCGTTGCCAACATAACAAACAAAATTCTTTCAGCTGTGTGTTGACAACAAATCGCTATATGCCAAGGCTGGTTCGAGTCAACAGAGCTATTTTATGACCATACAATCAACTACATATGTATATACAAATGTTTCACATATTGTCACGAGCTATGGGCTGTACTGCTATTATACAAATCAACACGCATGGGTTATAATCTACCGTCATATGATGGTCAAACCGGCTAATTTGACATTATAACAGCGAAAAAAGATTCGCATACTGTATTTTTAATACCTTAACATTATTTAAAAAATTAATGCCACACGGCGATCACTTAAAAAATAGTCTAAACTGACCTAACGTAATCTAACCTAGTCTGACCTAGTGCAACGTGCGTTGATTTTTTAATACTTTATTTAGAAATAGTGACAAAAAACATAGCGACGACACTATAGATTGCATTTCAATACCGCTTTATAGTAATAATAAAATGATAAAAAAATTAATTAGCCGCATATTCGCGCATTAAAGCATTAGAAATGTTTGTTTTACAGATGAAAAGTTTATGCGTTTCCATTTTGAAGTGTCTCTTATCTAGTTTGCGTCTTATATCAAAGACCGTAGTATACTGTTTCAAAAATTATGTTCGCATTACCTATGGCGGATTCCGCCTGAACAAACAAGAACAAACATGGTGTAGGGGGAGGGGTTGCAAGACGAGAGGAGGGCTTCGCGACGACATCGTAACTATCCATGCATAATAAAATACACGGAATACACGTTCGTTTTATTCACCTATGAAACGAATCGTTAAAACGAACACAGCCGCGAAGGACCTGAAGCCTCTATCCCTTCTCTTACCTACCCCACCCAAGTTCGCTCCGTTTCGCTTGTTTTTGCGTTTTATTTCATAGGAATAATGTAAATGTTACGTCTGTGCGCTGAAGGGGAGAGCGGGGGTTGTGCAACGTGTGTGTGTAGCCTACTATATCGCAAATAATGCCCCGATATTATCGTGTCACGGTTAACATCGTACATGCGGTATGTTTTCTTTTTTTTTTTTTTTTTTGCGCGCTCTTTTCTACTATTTTTATCGTTCGGAATAACGGTAGTTATTTACGTGCGCATGAACACTTGAGAAAACCGCGTGAAAGAAGCTTCGAATAAACACTATAGGCGACACAGACAGTTTCGAAAGCAGTTTGATAACGCACGCATGCAAAAAAAAAAGGAATAGTTTTCGATCAATTGAACACGGTTTTTCGCAACGTAAACGTATACAAAGTATCGTACGAAAATTTCGAACTTTTTTTTTTCCCACAAATATTCCAAATACATTGTCTGAAAGGAATGAAGGAGAGATAAATAAAATCGACATCTTGAAATGTAGGTACAATAAAAATCCATTGCATTTATCAATCTACCATTTTGAAATTAGATTCTAGCAATATTTGAAAAAGTTTGCATATCAGATTTAAATGAGATTGGGTAAGTACATACATAACAAAATAAAGAGTGCCCTCAATATTTTAATTTTAAAGATGTTAAAAAGTTCTTCAAACTTCAAGCAAACCTGATGAAAAGTTTTCGTCTCATGAAACTTTGAAGGTCGATGTAATTGAGTTTATTTTTTAAGAACTAACCACTTCGAACAAGAAATAGAACACAGACTTTCAAAGAACTTTGTGTTGATATATTTATTGAGTGCAAAAGAACAAACTAATTTATTTTATTCATAGAACATGTAATGTCTTTAACACAATAAAAAGCTCTATCGATACATTATCTTCCAATCCAATACATGCATATGTAGGTAGGTATATACATTATGTACCTACATATTGTATATATATTAAATTAATTTTCCCCTTATATTATTATTCTATATTTACTACTATAGGTACTCTACCCAACTTAAGAAGGCCGAAAACCCGTGCAACTAAAAAATCAGTCAAAATCTCAAAGTCTAATTGTTGTACGCACGATCACGATACTTTATCCGATTAGGATAAAGTAAAACAATACTTTATCCGATTAGGATAAAGTAAAAAGGGGACTGTGGCTGTCCGAGATTAACGACTTTAGTTGGCTATCGCAGAAGGAGACTAAATCGGTCAAATCTCTTCGGCTTCTTAAGCTGGATACATAGATACATACTTACATTGTACATACATACATATACATTTATTTTTTTACAGAAAGATCGTCATTTAATATAACACGTCGTGGTTCAAAAGTTGCATTAGTTAAATTAGGTAAGATTAAACTCTTGGTGCTTCTTAAGTTGAATAGAGCATATCATATTTTATCATCACTCGGTCTAATTTGCTTTCTTTCACAGGATACTTTCACATCCGTCGTATGTCTTATTTTTTAAGCATAGCGGAATGTTGGATTAACTATACCTTTTCATTGTTGCAAAAGTGCTCCATACCATATTAACCAATCGTCTTAGGTATATATATAACTATCAACTATCTATGTACATATACAGTATAATTATCTACTGTGACTACGTTTTGCGTGGAAAATCCATTAAACCATGCCATATTTAATTATATAATATTAAAAAAACACTACACTACCCACTGCTATAAGCCATTATATTTTGTTCTTTTTTTACTTTACGTGTATATTAATGTCTCATACATAAATAAATAAATATTTTGTTTATTATAAAATTAAAATCACACAGGTAACGCATTCACGTTTTCAAAATTGTACGCCCTCTGTTCATTGCTCGAACGACGAAGCAAACAAATTTGCTCCAAACACAGTGGGTAAACAAAATTGCATTGGTAATAAAGGTTAATTTGCTGAAATATTTTTTCTCAAAATGACCTACTCCATCACTTAACATTACCCAAGACGAAGAATCATCCCCTATAAATTGTACATGGTTATAAATGAACACCCATCGCCACTCCGGTCAACGAACGCCGTTGTCCGAGCCGACCGCTGTGGTGGGGGTAGCGAAAAGGAGTTAGGGGAAGGGGGGGTTAGTGAGTGTTGGTGGGGGTAAGTGTGTGTCGCATAATCGAGGGGTGGGGATAGCGGGTGGCGGGTAGCGGGTAGCGGGTAGCGGGTAGCGGGTGGCGGGTAGCGGGTGGCGGCCGGCGAGCCACGCCCCACCCCCGCCGCTGGCCAATCATGGCCCTTTAGCTCGCGGCCGCCCCACACTACACATGCATATTGATCTGCGGCGGACACCCCTATGAGCCTCTCAGTGTGTGTGCGACTTGACACACCCTGACCCAAAACTCACGATGCACCCCAAATATATTTTAATTATGTATTTTGTCGAAGGATTGATTCTGTACTATACTCTGGCCGTTTTAGGAAGACTTCTGAGCAAAACGTACGTGCTGTCCCTTTCATCCCCTCTCCACCCGCAAATGACCAATTGCAATTCATTTCAGTCTCATGTTGCATTTTAGTCGAGCGATACAACATTGTGCGTGCGTCGGTAGAATTCAACGTTAATATTTTGTTAGTTAGAGTTTTTTGGAGTCTGATAATGTTTTCAATTAAGAATAGACAAGTGAAAGACAAGGCAAAATTATTTACTGCGTGCACGTGCAAGTTAGATGACATTTTAAACAATAACTTCTCGGAAACATTCTCATGTGCCTTAACATAATCTTCAAAAAGGACCGTTTTATTTATTTAGTTTCTCGGAAATTTACCTGTTGACTTTTTCAACTTTACCGGCCACGTCTCAACCAAAAGATGCTCACAAATAGATAGAGATAACAATGTAGATACAACATACTATTAATAATAAATAAATAAATAAAAACAAAGAAATTATTTTACGTCTTTACAATGTTGCATCGCATGCACGAAAGGGACAGCATGTACGTTTTGCCCAGAAGTCTTCGTAAAACGGCCGGAGTATAACTGGTTTGTACGATAACAGTGCAGCCGTAGCCCGTTTGACAGTGCGTGAAACGATTATGTCGTGTAACGTTGATTGAATGGGTGTATGGCCATAAAATCGCGACGTTGAACGGAACCAATAGATACCGGCTTGTCGCCAATTCACTGCATTTTTTTTTTTTTTTTGTTTGTTAAGTTGGCAGTGCTAGCGTGACCGCAACAAACCATGCAGGCAGACGCTTACGCTAATATACATATATGTATTTACATACATATGTGACTGGGAAAAAAAAAGGAACTGAAGCACCATTTCTGAAACAGAATTATCAAAATACAGTAAACTCCCGATTATCCATCCGTGCATGAATTTAATTTAAAAAAATGTATTTTGGATAGAAAATTGGAAAAAAAAATAATGGAAAATTCGAACTGATATTAGAAAATCATTGAAAGATTCCTGCAAACAAACCAAAACCACAGATTTTCTTAATAAATAATGAGTATTAAACATCTTAAAATAATTTTCTACTTTAGAAATGTATAATATGTATTATTTTATAAAGAAAAAACCATAGTTCAGATTATCCGTGTTTTTCGGTTATCCGTGCCGCCTCTCGCCACCATTACCCCGGATAATCGGGAGTCTACTGTATAGCCTAATGGCAGGCTCCTTCGACCTGTTTTCTGGAAGTTATGCAAAATTAGTTGAGGTCATTTTAAGCTCCAAAAACATACAATCATTAAAACTTAATCATATTTTATCTACATACATATGTATATATTGTATTATACATTATCTATGTATACATATGTATTATCGTATTATTTATTTACTAGTGTAAGCCCGTTGAATATCAACGGAGCGGTTTCTCATCACCCGTACTGAAAAATAATATTAAATTTAATAGTTTTTATAGTTTTTGTATAGATGGCGCTTTATAATAACAAAAACGTAACAATTTAGCAAAGTCGCGAACTTTCAACCGATTTATATGTTCAAAATAAAAGCGATCTCGCATCATCTGGTATGGCTCACCGTGTAAGCGCTCTGTTCCGAATCAGTGATACCGGGTTCAAATCACGCTATTGCTACGTTCTGGTTTTTAATTATTTACGTCGGCGAGCGTTATCAGCAGACAGACAGACAGACGGATTTCGGCAATTATATATATAATTTGACGCCTATTTGGGCTCTTACACATAAAGAAAATATATAATTTGTACCTATACCTAATTAAATTAGAAAAAACACAATGAAAAAAAAAACTAATGAATAAATTATGTTAAGTTAATAAAATAAATTAGAAGTCTTTGTCTTGAGGACAAAAGATTAGTATTAAAAAAAATCAATAAATTCTGGGTATGTCATATCTGAGTATTTTAGGAATGGGAGAATGAAGATAATAATTATTACGTGAAATATTATCACAATCCAAAAAAAAATGAGAACGGGTAACACGCACCGGTACCGGTACAAAAGTTGAATGAAGAAGAATACATAGGACTATCTATTAGAGAGTTTAATATTGTATATATTATTGTATTACGTATGTACAATGTTTGGCATGGATCTGGATGAAAAATCTATAATTTCATGAAAGGCGATCGGGTAAATAAATAAATTAAATTAAATTAAATTTTCACCACCACGTACCAAAGTTTTGTTAGCGGTAGGGTAGGTTGACAAAATGTGCTTAAAAGTTGGCTAATCTTTATAAAAGTAAATAAACCGGTAACAGTTTTTTTTTTAATAGCTGTTGATTATCTAATTATATACTCTATCCAACTTAAGAAAGCCGAAAACCCACGAAACTAAAAAAGGGGAGGACTGTGGCTGTTCGAGATTAACCTCATTATACGACACACCCAGATAGTCTGCGCAGAAGTAGTCGGTCAAAACTCTTGAGCCTTTTAAGTTGGATACCCACTCTTTTCAGCTTAAGCAACGTCCGAAGCTTGACCGATTTAGAATCGATCTGCGCAGACTACCTGGCTTTGAACCAATGAGCTTCGTCACCATCTCGGCTTCTTGGAATTAACATTAACGATAATAAACCAAAGTCGGACAGCCACAACCCTTTTTTTAGTTGTGGTGCTTCCTAAGTCGGACAGAGTGTACTATAAAATTGTACTTTGTACCAAATTGTAATACATATACACAATTCCAATTGGCGTGTCAAAAAAAATGTTGCAAATACAGGTTTAGGTAAGTATGTATGTATGTAGGTAGATAAAAATTAATTTGCATTTTTACATTAGTGTATAATTTGAAAATAAATAGCAAATGGCAAGTATTTGTTTAAAAAAAAAAAGTTAAATTTTGCTCGCATTGGCTGTCTGTAGCCGCAATTAAACGGTTATAATTTTCGCGGGCTTATTGCCCGTGAAAAGTGCTGAAAGTGCGAGGAGTTTGTATTGCTCACAAAGTTTACAGTGTATGAACTGTTGAAAAATAAATTTATGGACCATTCTGTAGTCCCGTTGGGGCGGCCACACAATACGTATACAAGATCGCCCGGCACGAAAGGGCGTAAAGCGCGTAAGCGAAACGGCGCTTACGACGTTCTGTCCTACCTCTCCACAGGTAAACGGAGAGGGTTATATTTGCATGCATATACATACATGTGCTCTTGTAAACTTGGGGTAGTTGTAGGATTTCTCTATCCTCCTTTCACTGTTTTGGGGTTTTGGCGGCACACTGGTGTAGTCTGTACCCTTTTATATTTTACAATTTAACATTAAATTTTATTATTTTTCATATACCTAATCAATTAAAAACACTCTACGAATACAAATTATGTATAATGCTTTGTATGCATTTTGATTGTAGATAAAATCTAAAGCCGCATTGAAACACAACCAAATCCAATTCCAACATGTATGTATGTACATACATATGTATATTAGAATTTAACTATGAGATTCTTATGAGACTTTTTTACGTATAAGTATTTTTGTCAACATTTTTTGATATTATAAATTTAATAGAAGCATGGAAATATGTATGCTTGGTATAACAATAAGAGATTATGAGAGTAATACATGGGTAAGAAGCATGACCAAAGTGGCGGATATAGCGAAATGTGTGAAAAAGTTGAAGTGGAGGAATGGATGGCAAATGGACACGAGAAATACTGGAATGGTATCCGAGAGTATGTTAAAGAAAGCAAGGTAGACCGATTGGACGATGGGCTGATGAATTGAGAAAAATGTGTGGAGTCAAATGAATGCAGGTTGTCCAAGACAGACAGGAATGGAGAGGCCTTCATCCAGCAGTGGATGGGGAACGGCTGAAAATGATAATGATGATGAAATTTAATACGTGGACAGCTCGATTTTTATTATTATTTATAAACGATATATCATTTCCGTAAAATGTGGAATAATAAACCTTTACAGATTTGCCACGCGATTTTTTATTGTCCTGTATTGGTTTAGTAACTTTTCCGATTTTCGGTCAGATATTTTAACCAAATTTTAATAAATGGCTAGTAAGTTTTATAAAGGGTCAGTACCTACTTAAGTGATCAGTAAATATATGAAATGGGCAGTAATTAATACGACGGACGATATATATCTACATATTTTAAAACATTAAATTTGAATATATTTTCAAGTTTACTTTTAAATTCAACTCTAATACATACATATGTTTATAATATGTATTTTAAAATGTCAAAAAAATAAATTCACTGTAGCTCATTAATTTCTTATTTATATAAACGGTCGCCATTTAAGGTCAGTAACTAACAGTTTTACTGACCGTTTGTGAAAAAGTTACCAAAAATTATATTTTTTATTGACCGTTTTCTAAATACACATCTACATACATACATATATCTAATACATACTAACCTATTTCTTGAAAAGTTACTGACCGAATTAATTTGTTGCCTTTTTTATTCGTCTCGGCATTTTACACCATAGAATCATATTCTGCAGCTAACTTAAAAAGCATGCAAAAATTTGCTTTTAAACTAATGCGTTTGGTCTTGTCAGCTACTAGAAAAATTAAAATTAAGTTAAACGAGTAATTCAAAAATACTGTACATTTTACTATCGTACATCTATCAGGTGTTGACGAAAGAGAGCGACCGACTTGGAACGAAGAACGATTAGAAAAAGATTAGAGAGCATTCCTCGACTACACCACGCGCCTTATCTAAAGCATGCCTCACAATCGTGAGTGGGGATCAAAGAAGCTCGACAGGGGAGGACGGAGGGGTGGACAGGGGAAGTTTGGGGTTGGGTATGGTAAAGGGGCAGGAGGAGGGCCGAGCCCCGAAAGCCTCCCGCGTCAAGCGCGACTCGTGGAAATTATATTAAATTGCCCGGATCTGCTAACCCCCGAGTGCGCGCGCGAATTTATGTTTGGTACACAAAGGTGAGACAGCCGGCCCAGAAACACCCTGTCAACTGCCTGCTAAATTACACACACATCATCTCATGCCGCCCACCACATCTGAAGAGAAGAGATGCGCCCTTTCTACCCTTTACCCCACCTGGGGCGTACGCCCTCGCGCATTCTGACGATGAATTATTAATCGCACGTCAAGGAATGCGCTGCCGAATCGCACTTCACGATCCATTCCGAGCTCTAAATACGACCCTCGTTGATGATACATCGATTTATGGAAAACCAGAGAAAAAACAGACCACTTTGTTGAAGAATGCCGCAGAACCAACGAAACCGTAGATGTCGATATTTAAGAAATTGCACCTGTACAATTCATCATCATCATCATTGTCAGCCGTTCACCATCCACTGCTGGACGAAGGCCTCTCCAATCTCCTTCTATTCCTGTCTGTCTTGAGCAATCTGACTACAAACATTCTTCTCAATTCATTAGCCCATTGTCCACTCGGTCTACCTTGCTTTCTTTCAGTATTCAACGTCCATCTACCATCCATTCTTCTCGCAATGTGTCCAGCCCATTGCCACTTCAACTTTTTCACACGTTCCGCTATATTTGCCACCTTGGTCATGCTTCTCACCCATGTATTCCCCTCACCATGCTTCTCTGTGTGCACTGGATCTTGCATAACATTCTTGAATTTAGCATCCACGTTTCACATCCATACGTCATAACTGGCAGTGCGCATTGGTCGTATGCCTTATTTTTTAAGCAAAGCGGAATGTTGGATTTAAAAACAATGTTCATTCTTCCAAAAGCATTCCATCCTAGTTTCATTCTTCGTTTTATTTCTTCTTCTTTACATCCAGTCATATTCACCAATTGTCCTAGATAACTATCAACTCTAATATCAATATCAATATCTAAATAACTATCAACTATCTCTACAATATGATTATCTACAGCACGGGTTCCCAGCCTATGGGTCGCAACCCCAAATGGGGTCGCGAAGAGATTTCTGTGGGGTCGCCAACAGAAACAGTTAACTAAAAAAAAATATTGACTATAATACAATTCTCATTTTTAATCGGTGTCTTGATGTTTGAATAATATTTTTTGCCTTTTTCAAATATGTATATCGGGGTCGCGGCCTCGCGGGTCACTTGGCTTTTATAAAAAGGGGTCGCCTATCGAAAAAGGTTGGGAAACTGTGATCTACAGCTACGGTGACTACGTTTTGCGTGCAAAATTCACTAAACATAATTTTAGCTTTATTAAAATAAATGTTTAAGTCTACTTTCATACTTTCGTTGCTTAATTGAGTTAATCTATTTTGTAAATCTACCGAGTCGCATGCAACTATGACTACATATGTATGTCGTCAGCGAATCTTAGATGGCTCAGGTGCTTTCTGTACAATTATTAATTTTAAAATGATCGAGATTCACCAAGTAGAACGAAGTCGTGAAAATCGATTTGATTGAAAATTGGAACAAAACTTAAATCACATTCAATGAATTTTATACGCCAATGCATATAAAAGCTAAGTATTAAATTAGGAAAGAAAGCAATGAAAAGGAGTTCAGTAGATTTTCATCCAGCAGAAAATCATAATTGAGAGTGTAAAATACTTAATAATATTTCTTTGATGAGCAATTGAAAGGATCTGAAAATATTTGGGATAACGGTAAATCAAATATATACGAGGTTCCTCGGTTGAAAATTAAACGTTGAAAATTGAGATACAAAACATAGTCATAGCCAAAATAATTTAATTACTTCATTACAAAATAGATGGATGGGCATATAAATATTTAGTTACACATACAAAAGCTAAACTTTCTGAAGCAAATGCTTACTATGAATAATTTCGTTTACATATTGCAAAAAGGCACATATATTTTCTTGCACGTACATATGTATAAGCTAAAATTTAAAACTAATATGTTATTAGTGGGTAATTTACATACATATATAATGGGTAGGCGTTGTTTATATACAACGAAATATTATCAATACTTTATCCTACTTAAGAAGGGTCCGAGTCTTCGATTGATTTAAAATCGATCTGCGCAGACCATTTGAGTCTGAACCAATGAACTTCGTCACCATCTTGGCTTCTTGGAATAAACATTAACGATAACCAACCTAAGTCATCAATTTCGGACGACCACAACCGTCTTTTTTTTAGTTGAGCGATAGCAAGGTCTTTCTTAAGTTGGGTGGAGTATAGTACAAAAGCAAACACATACATATTTTATACAATTATACATAAACAAGTCAAAGCTTATGAAATTTGTGAAAGCACGTACATTTGAGGTCCGATTACACGGCCAGTGTACTTTGACGGGTAAATTGGATGCAGTTCTGCCGGTTGTGTGTAAACAACCGTCAGTGCAGCGGTTTTGTTGGGTCGTCACTCGTCTTGCCATTGCTACAAGTCAATTAACTGTTTGAAGATACTGACCGTGTAAATGTAGTACCGTCAGATAAATTTTAAATACAGGGATAAATTTCAATAAATTAATTTCTACAATCTAAAATAAAAATAATAATATATTATAAATTAAACGAAATTTTCTTTACTAAATTAAAAACTTATAAGTATTTTTCAAATATGTATGTATGTATACATACATATATATTTACATATGTAGAAAATCCTAAAAATTATAATACTTTATGGAAAACTACAAATAATTTTTTTCAGTTACAATATCACAATATTATTATCAAAATGCATATTGAGGCACATTGCGAGTAGGCATAACGAGGAAAATGTGAATATTTGAGACATGACATTTAGAATATATGTATATAGAATATTATTCCCATTTAAGCCGGGCGCACACTGGGTACGTATTCGTACGAATACGTACCCAGTGTGCGCCGGGCCTTAAACAATAAAACGACAATTATATTGACGCAATCAAATTACAGAGCGACAGGCCTCTCACTCGGAGAGTTAACAGTGGAGGGTTGAATTGTCACCATAGCAGTGCCATTGTCAGAGCTGGTAGTAATCCAACCGGCAGATTCTTCGAGAGCTTTTTTTTTAGCCGCTTCAATACGTTCATATTCACTCAATTCCAACTGGTATTTGGGGGTTGTGATATGAAGAAAATCTGCCAATCCTTCCCCAACATAATCACAATACTCTAAGGCTTTATTTCCACTCATCCAGGCGTAGTGCAACAGCCAAGGTCCCCAAGTAAGATTTTTCTGAAATGGTGGGTAAAGAATATTTAATACGCTGTTTCAATTTGTAAAGGTAAAGATATGTATATGAATGATGAATACCGGATTGATATCAGTTTTACTATCTTCCTCATTGGTTTCGTCGTCGCTGTATTCTTCTATCACACCATCACTGCAATGAATGACTCTTTTGGGTACGCGAACTTGTAGTTTAGCTTCTTGTGTGCCATTTGGAACGAAGCCTGATACAAAACCATTTTCTTGCAGTGGATTCTCCATTGTTGAAATTTAAACGATTTTATTTGGAAGAACGCAAGATATTGACGCATCAACAAAGAATGACGTTTCGGCACTGTCGTAAATCTTTGGCCATTACACTAGCGTTACAATGCAATAAACGTCACAATTTAATTTATGTTTTTAAAAGGTTTTATCAATTATTTATTAATATAATTTAATACAAAAACTAATTTATAATTTATAATAAACGAAATATTTACAATAATTCTAAAGAATATGTAAGAATTCTCTACTTCAGCTTCCGTACTATTCACAATGACAACACTGCGCTGAATCGGTAAGCGCAGAGTGGAAACTCGGTTAAATACCAGCAGTGGCGGAACTTCAAATTTTGGCCCCCCCCCACAAAAGAAATATATGCCCCTATATACAATTAAAAAAAAAAAAAAAAAAAAAAACAAAACAAAACAAAAAAAAAAATTATAAAAAATAAAAAAAATTCTGGATGATGGATGGAGAAAAACAGTAATCATGGCATAATTATATAAATTTTTTTAAATTATATAAATAACATAAATTGCGAAAATTCTTAAAATGTAAAATCTTTCCGGTTCTTGTCCGTTAGCCCCACGCCGGAAGTAGGCGTACCAACAAAAGTGCTTCCCACCGTTTGACAATCGCCTCCCTGAGAGTGTATTGGAGAAGCGTGTATATGTGCATTGTTGACATATTGAAACGTCAGTCAAGTGTGAAATTGACCAATAATTGAACTACGTTAATACATCAATGATTTACTTCTAGAGCAGGGCAGATAGTCTTATAACCTTCCAAGTATTCCCTGCTATGGTATACCTTGAGCTTGACGAGCTCAGCGCTCCCATGTACGAACGATGACAGCCGACAGCCGATACGATTATACTTAAAATCATTTGAGTTTAGGACTACTAGTTTGAATCCAATGAACAACCGAGTGAAGAATGAACCTTCACAGCAAACTGTAACTTTGCTATAGGCCAGTGAGTACATCTTCGATTGCGACGAGACATTCGTTTGGGTATTAGAGATTTTAAGAGAGGCTCGGTTCAAAGTGGGCCGGCATCCACCAGGATCGATAACCTAGACATAGGTGGTGTAGTAGGTGGTATAGGTGGTAGTGGTATGACATGCGGTATAG